>CM061224.1:2810789-3410789 GCA_030844895.1 Ambrosia x helenae | reverse complement strand
TCCTTATTCAAAGCTCCAATGAAAATAATCAAAACGATAGAAGGCATAAGATGATAAGGAGTGGAGGGGGATGAACACTGTGTTCCCGAGTTTCATTAAAGGAAAGAAGTGGAAAGAACTGAAAGGAAGCGGAGAGAAAGTAAAAAATAGGTGTGTTCCAGAGTTTCATTAAAGGAAGGAATTAGAAGGAATGGGAGGGAAGCAAAAGGAAAATCTTTTAACAAAACTTTCCTCCCAAAATGGAAGGAAGTAGAAGGAAGGGAAGGGAAAACAAATAAAATGTTTATCATTTACTGTTTTACCCTCATACTTAAGTTATTATAATACACAATGGGGGTATAACTGTAAAATTAAACATTTCTTTTCTCTTCCTCTCAACTCGGGAACACATAAAGTATTTAATTTCTTTTCCTTTCCTTCAAACTCGGGAACACGAAATAAAGTCATGTATTTTCTTTTCCACCCTTTCTTTTCTCTCTTAAATCCCCTTTCTCTTCTTTTCTTTCCGTTAGTAAACTCTGGAACATAGCGGAAGTGTCATGTGACACTTGTGGAGGGGGGCATTTAAATCGGCCAAGTCACCGTTGTAAGTACCTTTCCCCGATACAGAACCCGAAGCAGATGATTTTTGCGCCCTCTTTTTTTTTGACTTATCTCGATCGGGTGGGCGACTCAATTCCTCGTCGAACTCGTCATCATCCAAGTTAATTTCCTCCAAGTTTTCACGTCCAACCGAACGGTTATGAGATGAAGTTGTTTTCGTCCTTTTTGACGAATCGGATGCAGGGGGTACGTTCACCCATTTTGAAAGGTTTTTCGCGACGTCCCAACAATGCAAAAACTTGAAGTCCATACCCCTCTCGTCGCGATAAGCTTTTAGCGCGTTGGTGAGGTAGTCGCCGTCCGTTTCACCGCTTCTTGGATTATTTCTAGCGTGATAATAATTGCCCTTGAACGCATTCATCGCCTTGTTTATCTCGGTCCACTTGGACGAGAGACTATCGTTTGCTCGATAGAACACTCGATCCATCAACTTATGGAACGAACTGTTTATCTCGATTCCTCGTCGAACTCGTCATCATCCAAGTTAATTTCCTCAAAGTTTTCACGTCCAACCGAACGGTTATGAGATGAAGTTGTTTTCGTCCTTTTTGACGAATCGGATGCAGAGGGTACGTTCACCCATTTTAAAAGGTTTTTCGCGACGTCCCAACAATGCAAAAACTTGAAGTCCATACCCCTCTCGTCGCGATAAGCTTTTAGCGCGTTGGTGAGGTAGTCTCCGTCCGTTTCACCGCTTCTTGGATTATTTCTAGCGTGATAATAATGACCCTTGAACGCATTCATCGCCTTGTTTATCTCGGTTCACTTGGACGAGTGACTATCGTTTGCTCGATAGAACTCTCGATCCATCAACTTATGGAATGAACCGTTTATCTCGATCCAATAGTCGATTTTGTGACGATTATTTCCTACAAAAAAATCCGTTAGTCATACGTAAAAATATATATTTAAAAAAATATATTATGTTTAAAAAACTATTAGAAATACCTTGAGTCGAGGATTCCGACTCGCTTATCCAAGCTTGCGTTAAGGCAACCTCTTTGGCAGTTGTCCACTTAATCAGTTGGCGGTTGGCAGCGGCCAACGTTTTCTCCTCCATCGTCTTCTTCTTGTGAGTTCTTCTAACATTTGGTTTTTTACCCGATGATGATCCCACAATATTTTGTGGTTGAGTTTCGGGTACGCTTTCGGGTAGCGTTAAAGGGGTTTGTGGTTGTGAAGGAATGGGGGAATCGTTAAATGGAAAGTTGGGATACATTTGCCCATTAATGTAACTCGTGAAAGCGGCGTATTCGGGACACGGTGTTTGATATTGGGGTGGACGGTTTAGTGTCGGGTGAACCGGTGGTGTATTCGGGTTTGGGAAGAAGTTGTATGGGTTGTTCGGGTCAAAGCCTCAATTGTATGGGTTCATTTTTTTTTAAAAAAAAAGTATGAAGAGAAGTATAAAAATAGATGAAAAATCTATAAAAATTGAGGTGAATATGGGAGGTTGTAGGTATGTGGAGTGGGTGTTTAAATTATAAAGTGGATTTATATATAAAAAATATGAATAGATGTATAAAAATTGATGAAGAAATATATAAAAATTGGTGAATATGGGAGTTTATAGGTATGTGAAGTGGGTGTTTTTTTATTATAAAAAGTGGGGTTATATATAATTTTTTTGAGCCGTTACTTTCCAACGGTTTGATTTTTTTTAATCGTGTTCAACGGTCCAAATTGCCCCACCCAATAAGCAAGCCCCACGTGGCCAGTCAACCCTCCCCCCCCCCCCCCCCCCAAGCCTTAGTTTATGGGTTCATTTTTTTTAAAAAAAAAAAAGGGTATGAAGAGAAGTATAAAAATAGATGAAAAATCTGTAAAAATTGATGTGAATATGGAAGGTTGTTGGTATGTGGAGTGGGTGTTTAAATTATAAAGTGGTGTTTATATATAAAAAATATGAAGAAATGTATAAAAAGGGTGAATATGGGAGTTTATAGGTATGTGAAGTGTGTGTTTTTTTTATAAAAAAGTGGGGTTATATATAATTTTTTTTGAGCTGTTACTTTCCAATGGTTTGATTTTTTTTAATCGTGTTCAACGGTCCAAATTGCCCCACCCAATAAGCAAGCCCCACGTGGCCAGTCAAACCCCCCCCCCCCCCACGCCGGTGAAGTTCTTCCCGCTCAAGGGGCTCCCCCTACCACGCCATACCGGGGCGGTGTTCTAGGCGTGAAGCATGGTTCCCGCCCCCTCTTCCTCCCCCCACTCCAGGTTGTCTAAGAATGAAACTTCTTATGAGGAACGGAGGATTCAACAAATAAAATTAGATGGATCTCGTGGGAAAAGATAATGGTTGAATGAGATCATGAAGGTCTAGGGTCGGGGGCATTAAAGATGCAAACATAGCTCTTCTTACAAAGTGGTGGTGGAAAAACAAGACTGGAAAAGATCATCTCTTGATGAAAGGAATAAAGGCCATTCATACACAAGGAAGATGGTTCGGAACAACGGATCTATGTAGGTCGATAAGAGGCCCATGGAAAAAGATAGTCGACATCCAAAGTGACCTCCTAAAAGAAAGTCTAGACAGGGCCGGCTCAACCTATTTGGGGGCCTAAAGTGAATTCTAAAATCGAGACCGTTGTTATAATTTTTTTATTACACTCCTAATACAATCAATATTAATAGATTGATGCGTTACTCCATTAATAATGAATCAAATTATCCAAATGGTTAATGAAATACCTACAATGACTCTCTACAACTCTATATTCTTTTCCATAGGTTTCCAAAGAAACATAGGTGCTGTTTGTTTTTTCTGCAGGAAAAGGTCTGCAGTCTGCGGACCACATCTGCAGACATCTGCAGGAGAAGAGGTGGACCAAAGGTCTGCAGTCTGCAAGAAGAAGACTGTTTGTTTGTTAACGTCTGCAGGCTGCTGAAATAAACTTAAATTTAAATAAACTGAGTTTTTACAGCAGTCTGGTGGTAGACGGTGGTGGTGGTGGGTGGACCGTGGTGGTTGGTGGTGGTGGGTGGTGGTGGACGGTGGTGGGTGGTGGTAGTGGTGGTGGACCGTGGTGGTGATGGACGGTGGTGATGGTGAACGGTGGTGGTGGGTGACGGTGGTGGACGGTGGTGGTGGTAGTAGTTGGTGGTTGGTGGTGGTGGATGGTGGTGGTGGTGTGTGGACCGTGGTGGTGGTGGTGGACCGTGGTGGTGGTGGTGGTTGGTGGTGGTGGTGGGTGGTGGTGGACGGTGGTGGGTGGGGGTAGTGGTGGTGGTGGACCGTGGTGGGTGGTGGTGGACCGTGGTGGGTGGTGGTGGTAGTGGTGGGTGGTGGTGGTGGTTGGTGGTGGTGGTGGGTGATGGTGGTGGTGGGTGGTGGTGGTGGTGGACGGTGGTGGGTGGTGGTGGACCGTGGTGGTGATGGACGGTGGTTGTGGTGAACGGTGGTGGTGGGTGACGGTGGTGGTGGTAGTGGTAGTGGGTGGTTGGTGGTGGTGGATGGTGGTGGGTGGTGGTAGTGGTGGTGGGTGGACGGTGGTGGTGGTGAACGGTGGTGGGTGGTGGTGGTGGACCGTGGTGGGTGGTGGTGGTGGACCGTGGTGGTGATGGACAGTGGTGGTGGACGATGCTAGGTGGTGGTGGTGGTGGGTGGGTGACGGTGGTGGTGGTGGTAGTGGGTGGTGTTGGTGGTGGGTGAGGAAAAGAGAAGAGGAGAAGACCTTTGAAGACCTTAGAAGACTTTGGTCCAAGTCTGCACCAAGAAGAGGTCAGGAAGAGCTTTTGGAGTGAAATGTCTTCCGAAAAACAAACAGTCTGCCTGCCCCAAACGTCTGCCCGCGTCTGCGCGGCGCAGACAAAAGAGGTCAGAAGTGCTTCTGGAAGAAAAACAAACACCACCATAGTAAACAAGTGATCCCTCGAAAAATAACAGTGTCATATGGTCCAACTTCTGTCAAGCCTGTGCAATACAAAATAGAAAGCCTTCAAAGTAGAACTATATAATGAATAACACAAACATTTTGAAAGAATGAAAATGCCATAAAAAAAGACCTCACTACCTTATTTGATCCAATTATGTAAGTTCAACAACAACGGGACTTAAGACTCGTGTGTGCATAAGATGACCCCAATGATCCTTCGAATCATTGAATCCTAGACAATACGTAACGTAACCCCGCTTAACTAACCCCGTTAAGTATGTTAAATGAATGTTTCCGCTAAGATAGACTTATATGTTAGAAAAATGTTACCTTGAGTTTTTCGGGTGTCATAAGTATTCCATCATAGCATCTGCAATGTTACAACATTTTAGACTTCCATAAATCGTCACTTCAGCACCACATCAGATTTCAAACTTCTCTAAAAAACATAAACTTTTCTCACAATGTACAAACCTGCACAAACTACATTAAAAAATATTATATGTGTGTGTGAGTGGGGTCCCACTACATTTTTTTTTTATCAAAATGTTACTTTTTGTTAAAGAATTATATTACTTCAATCACAATTAATAATGATTACTAAATATGTGTAAGGCAATTCGAAACGCGGATGTTCTTAATGTCATTGATTTGAATGATTCATTATTGAGATTGGAGAAGTTTTAATATTATTTATTAAGAGTTTTAATGTTATTTGTTGACATTAATAAGAATTTTTAAATTATGATTGGACTTTATTGCAATTAATAAAATTTTATTGAGATTGTAACAGTTTTAATATTATTTATTAAGAGTTTTAATGTTATTTATTGACATTAATAAGAATTTTTAAATTCTGATTGGACTTTATTTGCAGAGATGAATGTATATCATATAATTATTATGAAAATTATAATTTATTAATTAGCATTTACTTGTAATTTATTTGTAAATAAATGATAAATTCCTCAATCATTCAATTATATTAATAAAATAAATTTTGTCAGTAATTAACAGTTTCCTAAAATATATACTATATTCTAAATAATTTTCAATCATATTAATAATATTACGTCTTCATTATTTGTTTTTAAATCACGCCACATCAAACATTTGTTGATTCTGTTATTGGGTAACATTAAACTTTTTTTATGATAATTTGCAATCAACCAAAATTCATACGAATTGTATTACGTAACTTTCAATAAATAAAATTTGCATATCTTCTGCTTGAATAAATAAAATTTCAATAAATAAAAATTGAATACTACAATCTTTATAGAATGTTTTTTCATTTGACATGGACATGTACCGCGTATACACGCGAGGCTCTAACCTAGTTAAAAAAAAATATTATATGTGTGTGAGAGTGGGGTCCCACTACCTTATTCGAAATCATGTATGGGATTTAGGAGCCAACTTCCAAACTTAAGTTTCGAACTCCTCTCACAATGCCAAGGTTTGGTGTTGGAGTTTTTAGACAAATGCCGCATAGATCCGGACATAAGTTTTGGAGCACATTGTGGGTGCCTTGGTGTGGAGGGGCGCTTCCCCAAGTACTCACATAAAATGGCCAATAGAATTTTGCTACCTCAATACTATTCAAACTACTCAACTTTTGGAGAGGAGTCATTAACCCAAAGTGCTCACCCTCACCTTCCAATCATATTGTGTTACTTGGTTCAACCCACTAGTGCTACTTTTCCTACTCAAATCAACCACCCACATCCGAGTAGAACTCATACAAACCACTCGATTCAACTATTCGGAGGGGAGGGGGTGTTGTAACCACACGATCCCATGTGAAAAGTACCGGGGGTGTCTGGGGTTTCCCACCCCCACCACCATTAGACTATCTTTAATGCTTAGGCGCCCTTACCTGCCTAGTCAACTTCCACGTCATATCTTTACAAATGCTTAAAATCCTTACAAATCCTTAAAAATCCTTACAAATCCTTAAAAATCCTCAATTTCACCTCCAACCATACAAACATCCTTACATATCCTTACATTTTCCACGTCACTACCCATTTTTTCTTTAAAATTATTACTTAAATTATTAAAATATATTTAATTCAGTCAAACCTCAAGGTTATTGTGTAATTCAATTAAAAAAATAAAGGGTATAAACTTTGATAATAAAACAAAACATCTCTATTCTTTATTTCTTTTACCCATCTGTTCATCTTCCTTCACCACATTAATAAACCTTCAAGAATCTTCATCTTCACCACACAACTCTCCATTAATAAACCTCCATGAAAGCTTTCTTAAACAACCTAAACCCTGAATGAAAATTATCGTTTAAAATAAAAAATTGAAAAACCAAAACGAATTGGCTCAATAACCAAGAAAAAGCGAGCCCTTAACTTTGGGCGCCTCACCTTCGGACGGCCGGTTCCAACGCAGCACCTAACTTCGGGCGGCTCCAACATGGTTCGGATGACCTGATTTCGGGCGCGTTATAGATGGTCTTACAAGTTGACAAGATACTACCGCTTTGTTACTAGAACCTTACGTTTTCTCTATAAAAAAAAACAAGAGTAAATTCCTTTTTGAGTCCCTGAGTTTTCTTGATTTTAACTACTTGAGTCCAACATTTTCATTTTTAACATTCTGAATCCTAGTGTTTTAAGTTTGTTATGGTTTGAGTCCAATTTTCTAACGTCGTTAACCAAGTCAGTTAACTATAAGGGCATCTCAGTCATTTTACACATATGTACAACTCTATAATGCATAAGGTATAACGTACAAGTCTTTAATGCATAAATAATATAATATAATATAATATAATGGAACCCTAACCCCCAAATCTATATCTGTTGTTCCACCTTCAAACCACCACCACCGCTACACCTCCACCACTGCACCACCATCACTGCCGCTGGACAACCATTCATTCCAGATATGTTCCTCGTCTCCGTCACCTGAGCTACCAAACAACCTCAATTTAATTCACGTATAAAAGGCCTCCCTCCCCCCCTTTGTATTCTCTGTAACTCACAAGAACACAGACACACACACACACTTGTGTGTGTCGATGGCAGCCAAGAAACGAAGGTCACCGGTCAGGTGATCTGTACACCCATCACCGGCGCCGCCTTTTCTCCTCTCCGGTAAGTCCTCCTACCCGATAACCCTTCATCACCGAACCACTCGATAACCACCATCGGACCATCTTGTTCCTCTGTTTCTGTGGTGAATCGTCGAACCCCCAACCCACCATATACATCGACTGCAACCCACCAAAACCACCACCACCGTCGCCTCACCAACTGTAACACCCCAACGATGGCGGAAACATCGGGATGTCACGTATTTATGATTGTTCAGTAGCTCATGGTGAATAATAAATTTCATTAAATGATTTAAATAAATTACATACAATTGTTCTACAAGAATTCGTACATCAAAATGAATAATACTATGCACACATCTTCAAGCATTAATTCAAATCTTCAAGCAAGTAAAACTGAAACATGTTAAGTTTGAAAATATTTTGGGTCAACAAAAGTTGGTGAGAATACATAGGTTTTTGAATATAATTGATAACAATAGTTTGTACAACAATCACGGTTGTATGATGATAGAGTATGATTCCGACATGTAACAATGCGTCTTTGTACAATCAAACCTTGTGTCGACTGATGACTAACTCGCAAGTTAGTTTAATGTTGTTACTGTTATCGATCATCCCTGAATTTATGCGGGGGGGGGGGGGTTTGTCAGACCTATAGCGCTATAATCTAAACAGGCGGCTTGATCAATGTTAATGATTGTACTGTGTCTTTTTGTTACAGTCAAATGATAGAATAAGTCAATGATAGTGTAATCGAATCATAAGTTTCAACAATGTAAGAATGAGTAAATGATAGCGTATAAAATGTTTAAACATGTTTCACCCAAAATGTAAAACAGAAAAAGGGGCTATGTAAACTCACATTGGCTAAGGTGAATTATCCTCTAAGTGTTGTGAATGTATGCGAGGCGAATCCCAAAGACTCAACAACGTAGTTAGTCGAAAAAGAAAGAATATCAAGCTTCCAATTCGCCAATTACAAGAGCTTATAATCAAAGCTTCAATTGTAGAAGTAATAGACTATAGAAGAAGGGTATGAGGGAAAGTTTAATCTGATTGAAACAATCGATTTAGAGGTGCAAAGTATAATGGGTCATAGGTGGGTTTTTATACTAGTTTTGGATTCAATTAGCCATTAAAATTGGTCAACACCATAAAGTAATGTTTTATGATGAATTGACTATTTGACTAAGACTTTGACTGTTTGACTGTAACAACCGGCAAAATTAAGGTAATTCCGTACTAATTAATTAAACGCGATTAACGTAATTAACCGTAATTATGTGCTGAGTATTTAATAGAGGCCTTAGAAAGATAGGAATTCCCAAATAATGCATAGGAATGCATGAGTTTAATAGCAAAGCATGATAGGATCGTGCGCAGGCAAAACTATCCGGTATGGACACTGGCGATTACCCGGTAAAACTTAAATAAGCGAAACGAACACCGGACACCCGGAATATAGAATAAATAATATTTTCACAAAATATTATGAGTTTTGGAAACCCAAAGCCATACGTAAAATCTTATTGCACAAATCTCCCGGTAACGAATAAAGTGCGCATACCGCACCGATACGCGCGTAACACGTAAATTCACCCGACGAAAACCGAAATAAATTATCAGTAATTTAACTGGGCAAAATTTTATGAATATTAACGGTATTTTAATATTGAGGTAAACCGCGGTTAAAATTCGAGAAATACCCGGGCGGTACCCGGAAGGGATTAACTTAAACATATTATGGAATGTTAATTAGCAAAGTGGACCCCACCAACCACCCTATAGGGGGGCCGGCCATGGGCCCACTTGGGTGGAAGATTGTGTAAAGTTGCTTCTTAATCCTTCCATGATGATATTATTAGCAATCATTAACATGCACCTAAAGGTATTGGGTAAGAATATTAACCAACATAATCCTTCCCTCTCTCTCTAATTTTCGGCCCAAACACCCTCATTATAATCTCCCAAGATCTCTTCCATATCTAATAAAATCCTCTAAATCCTTCCAAGATATTACATAATCCAAGGAAAGATAATAGGTGATCTTTGCAAGATTTGAAGTGAGATTATAAGCCACTTGAAGAACACTTGAAGAAATCACAAAAATTCTTCCCCTTTTTTCTTCTCTTGGCCGTAACATTGCACCACCCCACCAACATCTCTCTTTCAATTTTTACAACTTCAAATCATCTCTAGTTCATTCTAAATCAAACCCCTTCTTGTGTGTTCAAGAGCTTGGAGCATAACCCACTTGGAGGAACACATTGAACCTCACCCAAAATACAAGATTTTGTCTTCCCTAGCCTTGAGCTAGTAGTAAGTCTTGCATTGTTTTATTATTTGAAATAATCATATTTTGTGCTATGGAAGCAAGTTGTACAATGTGGGTAATAAAAATGAGTTTTATAGAAGCAATGGGTTTTATTGAAAATGAAGATGAAAGAATAATAATATGATGAAATCTTAGATTATTATTAATAAAAGTGGTATTTTGAAGAAAATATAATAATAAGAACATACTTGTAAGTTGGAAGATGAGAAAAGCTAGATTTTGGAAAAGGACTTGAATAAGATGAAAAGTGGTTTTAATCATCATAAGATGACTAGATAATGTCAAAAAGTTGTTAAAAAGGATTATAAAATCATAGATGAAAAAGTTTCATCTTCAAAGTCCACTCACTTAGATGAGTAAAAATTTGATGTTTTGGATGAAAATATGGAATAAGCATATTATTGACATCTAGGATGGATTAGAAGACCATTAAAAGTAAAAAGAGGTAAAAACAACTAAACATGATGAAGATGGTTCTTCAAAGTCCACTAAAGTGGAAGAAAAATATTAACCTTGAAAGATTGAGTGAAAAATGCTACAAATGTAAGTTAAAGGACTAATATGGCAACATTGGAAGTCGATGGACTAAAATGAATATTTTAGAAAACTATTGGACCAAAAACACAATGATGAGAAAATTTGTGTCAAAAGTGTAAGTAATAATTTACAAGGTAAATTTGGTAAATAATAGTAGCATACTTGGATATTTTAAGTAAAAAGTATATTTTTATAAAATAAACGTTTTATAAAAATAAATGAAGTAACGCGAGTATTTTATAAAGCAAGGTTGTATAAAATAAATACTTGGGAAGACTTGTACAAAAATAAGATACTTTTATATAAATGGGAATATAAAAGTATCGGAAACGTGTTTGGTAACAAGTTGGACGAGTCGAGCTAAAACGTACATAATATATATTTTTTCGAGAAATAAACGTTCGGAATCGGAAGTTGGAACAATACTTCCATAAGAACGCGCAACGGAAATAAATATGAAAAACGCTAACTAACAAACTTAGTTACACGAACCGACGTAGACGGACTTATAAGGAAAAGACCATTACGTCGAGATAAAAATATACATATATATTTTAAGGAAATAAAATATATATAACAAGGGTGAAACGTGCGTAACACTTTCCTAAGTGTAGTAACAATATTCGTGGGAAAGGAGAAACATAACGTAACAAACTAAAAACGCTAAACGACATATGAACTTAACAAGCAGTATCCACGCGATGATATATGTACATATACTCGTTTCCGACGAAATTCTAGTACATCCATTTAAATGGGAAAAATAGATGTGCGAGAAGGAAAACCGAGACGAGTAGGTGAAATATATCTACGAACGCGTGAATACCGACAAGATCCTAGTACATTTATTTAAATGGGAAAATAAATGTACGGTGTGGTAAGTCTAGTCGGGCGTTAAGATTATGTTACAAACGACAAAGACTTAGCATATTTATTTAAATGGAAAGTAAATATGTGGCAAAGTAAGTCGGGTCGGTTAATAAGAAAACACATCATATCGAGCGGAACGACCCTAAGTATAATTATTTAAATGGGAAAATAATTATGCGTCGGGAAGAGTCGTGTCGAGTATAATATCGTACAAGTCATAAAGAATATTAATAAGAATAATATATGACTTGTAAGGAAAGGGTAATCCATCGCCATTGAACCTAGGATACGAAACTATTAAACGGGAATTGGGATAAAGACGTGGTCGGGAAGTTGGGTGTACAACTTGCCTAGGCACATACACCATAGGTGTAAGTGACTTATACGCCTAGAACCTTTGTAGGTACGGGATCACAAACTTTACTATTTTCTTTGAGCCGAGCACAGTTACAGGTGAGTCTCACGGCCCCATTTCTAAACTATTTAACGTTTTTAACGGGGGAAAGATATGTTGGGATTGTATGACGGGTTGGATACTTGAGTAAAGATCGCCACTCGGGGTTGAGACCTCCCCACTATAATCATTTATTCAGGAATGAGAAACCAAAGGGATATTTGGATAGTACTATTGGTGCCTGACAAGGCCCACCCCTAATCGATAGCGTCGATTATGCATCGGCGTATGCCTGGGGTGCACTTATTCTGAAATAAAGTCGTAAGAATACCGAGTAACGACTTTGGGCGGGGGCATTGTTAATTGTCTTGGTTTGGTTATAGGCTCAAGTAAATTGTAGGACTTTGCAACTCCTATAAATGTCATAACAAGGATATTCCCACTTTATAAAGATTTATTAAAATAAAACCTGTGAACTCACCAATATTTATATATTGACGATTTTCAAACATATCTTTCAGGTAATTGAATGATGGAAGTTAGCATGGCGAGCCGGGTCGGGGATGTCTCCAAGTTGGGCGTTGGAAATGTCGTAAAAGGGTCACCTCTCTTTATTCCATGGACTTAGGGATAAAGGGAGTAGCCTCTTTATCAATTTCAAAAACAATTTATAATTATGTATGAATAATTTGACATGATTATTAGCATTGAATAAATGCCCGTTTTTCTAATTACTATTGTGCTTTGCATTAATCTTGGCTTAATACTTTTGAACCGTCGCGCCACGTGTTTCCGCCTTAGACGTGGTGTGACATTGACTAAGACTTTGACTGTTTGACTAAGACTTTGACTAATCAATTTAAGGAATGTGTTAAGTTTATTTTCTTCTGAAATACTACACAAGATGATAGTTGGCTCAGTTGGTTGTCACTGTGTGTTGGTTGGCTGTGGACGCGGGTTCGAGTCCCGGTCCACACAAATTTTTTTTTTTTGGCAATTATTTCCCTAAAACTATATTATTCTAAATTCATAATATGATTATATAAGCCCGAAAGTGACTCGAAATACTTTTAAATCGTACAAAAGTGTCGAGATACAAATAATTATTAGCTTAAGGTATTTAAAACATATATTGTTTAAAACAATACATTCTTTTTATAAAAAAAAAATTAGGGGAAATTCGCGATGTTACAGTCTCCCCTACTTTTGGAAACTTCGTCTCGAAGTTATTAAAAACACAGGTTTGAGGTTGATTAGGTAGAAATTAAGGCAGCTGTGGTTTGGGTTAAGGCACGACATGAATTTATAGGTAATAGAATAATTTGTTTCGAATAATTTGGATAAGAGGTTTGAGATGTGAGTTTTAAGGATTGGATTAGGTTCGTCTAAAGTAGCAAGAAGCATAAGAATCTAGCAAAATACTAAACTTATGTTTTAGGAATCTTATAAGAAATGCATGAATTGATTGGCTATATGAAAACCAAATGAACTACTAAAACCTTATTAGAATTTCACACTACCTTAACGTACCTGTAAATTCATGATTACGTTCCGGACCGCAATCACCAATTTTCCTTACATTAGTGTTTTGTGTCCTTCTATGACTCTAAACACCATGTAAGTAATGCAAAATAACCTTGTGATTGAATCGTTTACAATGTATCCAAAAATGAGTCCAACTGTTGAGTAGGAAAAAGACCTCTACCAGTCAGTGAGTAAGAACCTCTACCGATTGTTGAGCAGGTGCGATAGCCTCTACCAGTCGTTGAGCAGGTTGTAGGGCCTCTACCGACTATTGAGCAGGCATGATGACCTCTACCAATCGTTAAGTAGGTTATTTGGTACTCAACTAACTGTTGAGCAAGTACTTCATCCTCTACCAGTTGTTTGATTAAGTGTACCAATTATTTCACACATAAATTGCAAATTGATAATATGTACATATAAACAATCAAGTATCAAGCATAGCATGCGAGTTGTAATAGTGTTGTCCTTGACAAGGTTAATGACTATAGGTGTGTCTATAGCAAATAGTTTATATTCCATGATTTCTAGTATCAAATGTTTAAATATGGTAGATAATCGAATCCTCATGTATAACTAAGGATTAAGTTTGATGCAACACACAACCAAGTTTCAATAGTTTGGTTATCATGGGTAACTAGTTCATGTTTGAGAAGGTGAAGGATATAAATTTAGTTCTTGAGAGGATGATGAAAAATCTTGAAGCAGAATCAAGGTTGTGAGAGATAGTGAATGTGAAGATAGTTGATAAAGAGTTTATTTTATAGTAAGGAGATTATGTAGCAGTGTAAATTTTGGGGTTTGGATCAACGGTTATAATCAAGTGTATAAGAAAACATGATTGTGGTATATGCCAAATATTGTAAAAATTTGAACAAGTTGAAAATGAGTGAGTGTCGATGGAGAATCTAGAGACTAGATATTATTCCTATGAAAAAAAAAATTATTTTCAAAATTGGTTTTGTACATAAAGCAAAAGTTGTTAAATAGTACAAGCTAAGTAGGCTTTGATTAAAATATTCCCGTTAGTTGGAGATTTCAAACATGACATTAGGTTTTGAAGATCAAGGTTCTATTAGTGATTTTTAATAGTTTAAAGCATTATATAGAAAATCGTTTGTTACGTCAATAAATAAACAATTGAATTTAAGTTCGAGGACATCTTTTGACAAAAATATGTACTTTGTAAAGTTACTAGGTAATGAAAATACAACAGGATTTAGAAATCTTTAGTTTGTGCTAAGGTATGAGGTTATAGTTTTTAAAAATAAGTAACATGTGGAGAAATGAAATAATATGATTTGGGTAGGGTGTTGAATATTTAAAAAGTGGCTACGATGGTAAGGTGAAATGTGATTGTGAAATCCATAGATGGTTATGAAATGAGATTGATTTAAGCTGTAAAATTTTGAGATTTTAGAGCTTAGTTTAAGGAAAGTGAGTGTAATCATTTATTCATTAATTAAAACGAATAAACGAAAACGTTGACTTATCAAAACTTCTAGATTCTAATAACATAATGAAAACATGCTTTAGCCTATAAGTGAACACTCATCCCGAGAATTCCCAGGTAGGCATCCGGGTCCCTCGTCTGATTGGGATTTATGCGCAATGCCAGTCCTAGACAGAAAACTCAGAATACAGGCGTTCACCCTTCCAGATTGCACGTGTTCGTTATTAAAATCTAGAACTTCGACGAGATCTTCAAGGTGGTTCAGGCTAAACCTGAGGGTTTGTCCTATTAGTCTAAGAGTAGATCTTGTGATGGAGAGCACTCTTCTTGTAGGGACTAAAGTAAGGATAAGAAGTAGGATAGAGAATATAAACAAGTAAGGTTGCAAGTAAAAGGAGCAAGTACTGATTAAAATCCTATGGTTATAGACTAGATTTTTTTTTTCTAATAACCTAATTCCCTATAACCATGGCTCTGATACCAATCTGTAACACCCCAACCGATGGCGGAAACATCGGGATGTCACGTATTGATGATTGTTCAGTAGCTCATGGTGAATAATAAATTTCATTAAATGATTTAAATAAATTACATACAATTATTCTACAAGAATTCGTACATCAAAATGAATAATACTATGCACACATCTTCAAGCATTAATTCAAATCTTCAAGCAAGTAGAACCTGAAACATGTTAAGTTTGAAAATATTTTGGGTCAACAAAAGTTGGTGAGAATACATAGGTTTTTGAATATAATTGATAACAATAGTTTGTACAACAATCACAGTTGTATGATGATAGAGTATGATTCCGACATGTAACAATGCGTCTTTGTACAATCAAACCTTGTGTCGACTGATGACTAACTCGCAAGTTAGTTTAATGTTGTTACTGTTATCGATCATCCCTGAATTTATGCGGGGGGGGGGGGTTTGTCAGACCTATAGCGCTATAATCTAAACAGGCGGCTTGATCAATGTTAATGATTGTACTGTGTCTTTTTGTTACAGTCAAATGATAGAATAAGTCAATGATAGTGTAATCGAATCATAAGTTTCAACAATGTAAGAATGAGTAAATGATAGCGTATAAAATGTTTAAACATGTTTCACCCAAAATGTAAAACAGAAAAAGGGGCTATGTAAACTCACATTGGCTAAGGTGAATTATCCTCTAAGTGTTGTGAATGTATGCGAGGCGAATCCCAAAGACTCAACAACGTAGTTAGTCGAAAAAGAAAGAATATCAAGCTTCCAATTCGCCAATTACAAGAGCTTATAATCAAAGCTTCAATTGTAGAAGTAATAGACTATAGAAGAAGGGTATGAGGGAAAGTTTAATCTGATTGAAACAATCGATTTAGAGGTGCAAAGTATAATGGGTCATAGGTGGGTTTTTATACTAGTTTTGGATTCAATTAGCCATTAAAATTGGTCAACACCATAAAGTAAGGTTTTATGATGAATTGACTATTTGACTAAGACTTTGACTGTTTGACTAAGACTTTGACTAATCAATTTAAGGAATGTGTTAAGTTTATTTTCTTCTGAAATACTACACAAGATGATAGTTGGCTCAGTTGGTTGTCACTGTGTGTTGGTTGGCTGCGGACGCGGGTTCGAGTCCCGGTCCACACAAATTTTTTTTTTGGCAATTATTTCCCTAAAACTATATTATTCTAAATTCATAATATGATTATATAAGCCCGAAAGTGACTCGAAATATTTTTAAAACGTACGAAAGTGTCGAGATACAAATAATTATTAGCTTAAGGTATTTAAAACATATATTGTTTAAAACAATACATTCTTTTTATAAAAAAAAATTAGGGGAAATTCGCGATGTTACACCAACCACCATCGTCGCCTCGTCAATCGAACCACCACAACTCCTCCCATCAACCACCACTTGCCTACCAAAATACCCGATTAAAACCTGCCCCTCAATCGCCTCCTACCTACCAGATCTCTGCAACTCCTCAATCGCCTCCTACCTTTCATGGCAATAAAGCTTTAGTGAGATACACGACCACCATTGATACAATCCTCAAGACCCAAGACCCAACCA
Organism: Ambrosia x helenae; assembly: GCA_030844895.1. NCBI lineage: Eukaryota > Viridiplantae > Streptophyta > Magnoliopsida > Asterales > Asteraceae > Ambrosia > Ambrosia x helenae. The sequence goes on along the minus strand of CM061224.1, from coordinate 3,394,048 downwards.
TCGACAGCCAGAATCTAACTTTGATACCCATTCTGATACAGCCATAAACACCACCACCATTTTCATATTAAAGTGAATTGTACAGAGGAGAGAGATAGAGAAAGAAAGGGGGTAGGGGTGGGGTTGGGTTGGGTGAGGTGACAATAATAAAGTATAATATTTAATAATTATTTATTTTTAATGGTAGGGGTATTTTGGTCATTTCATAAATATTAACAGAAAAAATCTAACAGAGTTAGAAAATTGGACTCAAACCATAACAAACTTAAAACACTAGGATTCAGAATGTTAAAAATGAAAATGTTGAACTCAAGTAGTTAGAATCAAGAAAACTCAGGGACTCAAAAAGGAATTTACTCAAAAAAACAACTTTTCTTCACTTCACATTTACTTGATTGATGGTTCCCCGGGCTCCAACCTTGGGCACGCCTCTAACAAGTTTATTACGAAGAGTAGTATGCGGGCTAGAATTGTAATATTTTGTAACAGAAGGACTAATAGTTAATAGTGTAATTGTTGTAAAAGTTAGTTGCGGATAGTTGGCGGTATAAATAATTGTTAATATCGGAATAACAACAACTTGATATTCGGTTAAACCTTTCTCTCTCTGGTTTCTATATTTGATCGTATCAATGTTCTATGACAGCAAGGACCGTCGCTCATTAATCCAACTCGATTGTCAAATCTTACTTGGCAATCATGTTTTTCAAGGTTACATAATTTCCCTAAACAGTGAAATACAAACAAAGAAAGAAAAACTACGAATAAGTTAAAAAAAATAAAGAAATTCAGTTTAGAAATTGTTTGTATTTCTTATTATTAAAGGATTAAAAAAAAGCAACCTGATTTTGGGAGTTTCACATCAGGGCTGCAATTTAGACACGAACACAATAACACGACACGAACCTATATGCACGACTTTAACAGGTTTCGTGTTTGACCTTAACATGTTTCATGTCTTAAAACAGGTCGACACGACAAGGCCTTAACAGGTTTCGTATCTAAACAGGTTAAAGACCTGTTAACATGTTAAGTACCCGTTAAGACACATTAATAATTTTATTTAAAACACTTATATAAGGGGCGTGGGTATGCTTTATACATATGCGGATTAAAGATCAATGAACCATAATTTTCAATTTTCAAATCACAAAGTACGGACATGTATAACGCTTAGTCACCCATCTTCTTCCTTCTCAACTCCACCGCTCTCGTTACCCGTCCACCGTTCCCGTCCGCTGTCACCCATCACCTGTCCGCCGTCACTCGTCCTCCTTCTCAACCCCGGTGTCACTCAGTCTTTCATTCACGGTTTGTGGATACGTTCTTAGGGTAAATGTTTATAAACACGTTCGTGTCTTATCGTGTTAACATGTTATAAATAGTGTCGTGTTCGTGTTTACCTGTTTCGTGTTCGTGTATTCTTGTATTCGTGTCTTAATAGGTCATGTCTAAAACGATGTGCCAACCTTATTTCACCTCATCATATGTAGAGGTGTACAAATCGGTTAACCGGTTTTAAAAAAACCGGTTTTTTTTAAAACCGGTTTTTTTGTCTAGTTTAAAATCGGTTTTTTTTTTTAAAACCGGTTTTTATGCCAAAAAACCCAAACCAGTGAAACCGGTTGGGATCGGTTTTTAAACCGGTTTATCCTAAAAAATTGGTTTTTTTATTTAAAAAATCGGTTTTTTTTTTTTTAAAAAATCGGTTTTAAAACGGTTTGTTCATTGGTGCTGAATAACTAGAAAAAAAATCGTTTTTTTTTGAAGCGGTTTTTTTTTTAAAACCGGTTTTTTTAAAAATCGGTTTTTTTAAAACCGGTTTCGGTTAGAATAACGGTTTTTTTTTTTAAAACCATTTTTTTTGTACACCTCTAATCATATGTGACCTGTGAGTCCGTGACCTGTTATGATATAATTTCATTCAATTTTCACACACACATATATAATTATATAATATTGTTATTAAATGTATATAACGAATTAAATAAAAGCATCACTTTCATGAATTTTTCCCCCGGCCTAAAAGTTGTTTTCCTAACAGAAAAATCCGAAGTCAAATGCTTGAAAATAGCGCTTTTAAAAAGTACCGATGATATTTTTTGGGCTAAATCGGTCCACTCTACTTCCCTTTTAATTTTACTAAAATGCCCTCCCCGTCGGTGGGGAAAATACAAGCAATGGTTGTAATAGTTACCAAGTAACATGGGTATTTTGGCCATTTTAGACTGATTATCCGCTTTATACTAATATCACCCTGGAGTTTCGAAAAGTTCCACATTAGTCCTTTAATAGTTTGGGAGTAGTAGTTTTACACCCAATAAATTATTACGAGAAAATATGCTATTAAGAATTTAACCAAGCCAACAAGATGGGAGGAGTTGGCGTTTTGCTATGGAGCAAAATATAATAACTATCTTTTTCTTCGGTTAGATTCTAAGACATGCCTTACATTTGATTTTATTTAGAGTCTGTTTGGTATGTGGTAATGGAATGAGAGAGGAAATTAAATGGAAGAGGTAATGGATTGAGAGAGGTAATAGAATGGATCATTACCATTCCATGTCTTGTTTGGTTATCATGTGTGAATGGAATGAATTCTTACTTTGTGTTATTTGGTATGTAAGAAAAAACGAAAATATAAAATCGATGGTGAGTGGTGGGTGGCGGCAGTGACGGTGGTGGTGGGTGTCGGCGACGGCAACTGTGGTGGTGGCAGTGGGCGATGGCGGTGACGATGGTGGGTGGGCGACGACGGCAGTGGTGGGTTGCAGCGGTGACGGTGGGTGGTGGTGGCGATGACAGTGGATGGCAGTGACGCAGGTTGTGCAACTTGAACAAGTATCTTTGAATTTTAATTGTCGATTTTAGTGCAATTGCTAATTGTGTTTTGCGTGACTGACCTAACCCAAGACATATGTAACTTATTTATTTTATCACCTCAACTAAGTTAAGGAACTACATGATTTAAAATAGGGATGAGTTCGGGACGGGATCGGTACCGAACCGATACCGATCCCGACAATACCGATACCGAAAAGTCCAAAAACCCAATACCGATCCTGATACCGAACACATACGGTACGGTACGGTATCGGTTCGGTACCGGTATGGTATCGGTATTTTGCCTTAAAATACCGATACCGTACCGATCCCGTACCGATACCGATAATACCGAAACCGAAAATCCATAAATATGGATACCGATACCGATCCCGAAACCCCTCGGTTCGGTATCGGTTCGGTACGGTATCGGGATCGGGACGGGACGGGATCGGTATTCGGGCTTGCATGCTCATCCCTAATTTAAAACCTTAATTTGGCGTCGCGGAGAAAGGAAAAGGTTAAAGGAAAAGGTTTGATGACAACAAAGAAGTAAGAAAAGAGCATCCCATATTCCCATCAGCTTTATCATGTTCTATTAACACTAGGTAACCCCTAGAAAGCATAATAGTATTTATTTTTGGGAGAGAGCAACAAAAAGAAAATAATTGCCATTACCTGAATGTATTCTACAAAACCGAACTAAATGCAATTTCCAAAACTTATGGGTTAAAAATGAAACTTAGCGAGCCACATGGATACAATATGAAAATGTTTGGGCAGACATGGAAAGCCACCTGAAAAGATGGATTGCTTCATACTTCATTCATATATTCATATGCAGAATTTAAACCACCTTTTAACATTGGAGATTCCCCTAATTTTATTTACTAATGCAAGAAATTTAAATTCCCAACAAATTTTAACATATTTAATAATGCATGATAAATATATAATATATTCATTCCTGCTGCAACTGCCAATTTACTTTTGTTTTTGTCTATGTCGCATTTCATTCTAATTTCACATGGGAGAGACAGGAAATTGATAAACCAAATACTACCAAAGGAACATGGTGAGTGTGATGGTAATTCTTGTAAAGTGTCTTCTCTCTGTTCTAGAGGTAGAGCCGTAGATTAATTTGTCATTCGAATAAATAATAAATAATAATAATAAAGTGGTTATATGCCGATAGTGTGTTTTTTCCATGAAACAATATATTTTACTAACCTAGAATTAATGATATCCTAATAATAATAAAGTGGTTATTATATACAGGTCAAGTTATTCTACACAGTGTAAGAAAAATAAGAATGATACAAAAAACACAATAGATCATGAAATATGACACAATAAACCACAAAATATAACACAATGCCAAAAAATATAACACAATGCTGAAGAAAAAAGACACAATGATGAAAATAAGAAAAAGATAAAATGGTACATAAAAGACACAATAATATAACACATATTCTAAAAACTACAAGCTAAAACCCCAAAAAACGAAGACCTAAAAACTAACGTCGTAGGGTTCGATAAGACGGTTCCAATGCCGCTTCAATGAATTCAATCGGATTCCGTTTGATACATTTTCTACGACTTCCTAATTTTCTTTTACTATGTATTTGATCCTAATCATATACGGCGATAATGTGTTTTTTTCCATAAAACAATATATTTTTACCAATCTAGAATTAGTGTGAGAAATTGAGGATATTGACAAGTGAGACATATTTAGCTATTCTAATGGGATGCATTTAAGTGTGATCCCCCGATCCAACTTTTACGCAAGAAGAAATCAAATCATTAGACAATGTAACAAACTACGCTTCTTAACATATTTATACCTTTCTAGTATATGTCACATATAGCATTTTTTTTTTAACGGATGATTTCTCTTTATTTTCACCTTACCCATAATTTAAACCCGAGTCATTCTTAAAAAGGTTTTGCCTCTTACCAGTGACAACCCAAGTGACGTCACATATAGTTGTTAACATGACAATAAGTTATTTCAATATATATAAAAGTAATATCAATGATGAAGTGGTCAGAGCAATGAAGATAAGAACTAGATTTTTGTATATCGCAAGTTTGAGTCTGAGCCAACACAAGTTTTATACTCCAGTGTTACCTCAAAGAACATAGTTCTTGTGAGGACATATCAACTGTCATCCCGTCTAGTACGGTAGAACAGACGTGGTAACGTTCTTGTGAAACGTAAACCTCACACCGATACCAATTTAGTCCCGGCTAAGACAACATAGTCTAGCTAAATATGAGATGGCGGGCCTGCCAAGAGGCAAGGTCTAACCTAATTATATTATCCCATAAAAAGATATACGATAATCCAGATTTTTCTCTCATTAAGAGTCATACCACATGTTGACTATACTGACTTCGACCTGCTAACATTTTTCAAGTCTTAATTGAATGAATTAATTACACATCAAACATTAATTAATGAAAGTAATAATACAAAAATATTATAACATAATAATAATAATATGAGTTGTTCGCCGACACCTTCCCCTGTGTGTTTTTCCTACTTGATTCTCTCTCCTCTTTACTCTACTAAACAAACAAGCTTCGAATCTCTCTCTCTCTCTCTCTAAATGGCAAAACCTAACACTTCTTCTTCATTCATGTCTTCTTCATCTTCTTCTATGTCAAACATCACTGTCTGATTTTGCTATTTCTACCATTCACAATGCTAACCAATCACTTTCTGTTACTCATCTTTCTTGCATCAATCTTCCTTTCCTTCACTTGTGTTCACACCGCCACTGATCCATCTGATGGTAATAATAAACGTTCCTTTTCTTTTATATATTTTGTTCCCTTTTGTAGGATCCGTTTCGTAGCTTGTTGCCCGTTTACCTGCCCATTTGTTTTTTTAATTGGTTGTTGGGTAGAAATAAATTACTTAACTTTCTTTAATAAAATAAATAAATAAATGTTGGGTTTATTTTGTTTGAATTTTAGATGCATTTTCTTGAATGGTTGTTTATGTTATGAGGTCGTTGCAGCACAGCTTGTTGCCCGTTTTTAATTGGTTGTTTTGGGTTGAAATAAATCACTTAACTTTCTTAAAAAAATTAAATAAATTAAAAAAAATAAATAAAATGTTGGGTTTATTTTGTTTGAATGTTAGATGTATTTAAATTTTTTAATTAAATAAAAAAAGATGTATTTAATTAAATGGTTGAGATTGAAGAACTTTAAGGTTGATTTTGTGTTATAATATTGATATTGTACTGTAATGATTTTATATATTGTTGGTCATTAATGAAGTTTTTTGCTTATATGATATTGTAAATTGTTTGTTTGTTTTGCAACTTAAGGTTTAGTGAGTATAGTGTAGGCGGTTGTTGCGTCGTTATGTTTAAAAACGGCGAAAGGGGGTTTTAATCATGATGGTTTATTTGTTTGGTTGTAGTTCAAGCACTGCAAGTTTTATACACTTCTTTGAACAATGCTGCACAGCTAACAAATTGGAAACCTAATAGTGGTGATCCGTGTGGCGAGTCGTGGAGAGGGGTTACCTGTGAGGGCTCGGCCGTTGTTTCGATGTGAGTTTGAACGCTGGTTTCTTTTGATGATCAAATTATGCACATTGTAGTTTTTTCTTGCTAAAAGATAATCGGATTTGTTGTTTTTGCCTCGACAGTGTACTTCCGGATTTGGGGATTGATGGGACATTGGGATACATGTTGTCGAGCTTCACTTCGCTGAAAACATTGTGAGAAATAATAAAGCCCCTAACTTTACCGAACGATCCACAAGAACATTAATGTTATGAATTTCTGACTCATCTTTTTGGGTCTGTTTTAGGGACTTAAGCGGAAACAACATTCATGATGCATTTCCGTATCAGCTACCGCCAAATCTTACTAGCCTGTAATGTTCAATCTTAGTGGATCTTTCTTATTTTTGTTTCATCTTTCTGATGCTAATACGCGCTTTCAACCTTGCAGAAAACTTGCAAACAACAATTTAAGTGGAAGTATTCCATACTCCATTTCGTTGATGTATAATCTGAACTACATGTAAGAGCCGTACCGAGCTAAAGTGACACTCTTTCATCTTGCTATTTAAAGCAACGCTTAATGTTTAATCCCTATATTTGTTGGCTTTCAGGAACCTTAGTCACAATATGCTTGCTCAGAATGTTGGAGATATATTCAATAATCTCACTAGTCTCACTACTTTGTAAGTTTAAAGCTAAAAGCTTATTATGCAATCGTTTGTTTGCTAGAATGTCGTAACTCTTACATGTACACATTGATGCAGGGACCTGTCACATAACAATTTCTCAGGAGATTTACCGAATTCCCTCAGTTCGCTGTCAAGCATTTCAACGTTGTAAGTCTCTTTGTACTACGCATTGTTAAACTATCGTTTCCGTTTGTCTGGAACTGTAATGATGCTTTTGTATCGGGCAGTCATGTGCAGAACAATCAGTTAACAGGTTCTTTGAATTCTCTAGCTGGTCTGCCTTTGACTGATGTGTAAGTTCAAATTCTCATGTATTGTTGTTGTTTTGATATGTGGTGGTTATCTTATGCGTTTGTCTTTTTCGCAGAAATGTTGCGAACAATCGTTTCAATGGATGGATACCAAAGGAGCTTCTTTCTGTTCCTACTTTCATGTAAGCCATCATTTGACGTCTATACAACTTCTTTCATTTATATAAGTGCTTATCGTATCGTTTTTAATTTTTTATTCTGGTTCCTTGAATGAAACAGATATGATGGAAATTCATTTGATAACGGCCCTGCTCCACCTCCACCGCCATACTCCCCCCTCCTGCTAAGCCTCACAATAACCACAATCGTCCTCCGCCATCACGTACACATAAGGGATCTGATGCGCCATCATCAGATACTAGCAGTGGAAAGAAATTAAGCCTTGGAACTATTTTAGGCATAAGTTTGGGTTCTGCGTTCTTCATACTTTTTATAGTTCTTGTGCTTATTTTCTGCCTTCGAAAAGGGAAAAAGACAAAAAGTACGACTAGAACTTCGACAGTAAACCCTCCGGTCATTCCCGAGAAAGGTTCGGCTCATCTGTTTTCTAAAATAATTATTATATGCGTGAGCATGTTTATAAATGACAAGTAATCGATTTCTTTTTGATATGTTGAATCCGCTCAATATGTGTTTTTAATGTGTTGTGCAGTTAACGCAGAAATGCAGGAACAGCGGGTAATACCCACAGCCAGCGTAGTTGATTTGAAGACCCCACCAAATGAAAATTCAACATACGAGAACGGGAAAAGTGGATCTATGAAGAGAGTGAAATCCCCTATAACCACTAGTTCATATACGGTTGCAACTCTTCAAACCGCAACAAATAGTTTCTCTCAAGACAATATAATTGGTGAAGGTTCCTTGGGCCGTGTTTATAAAGCAGATTTCCCAAATGGAAAGGTACGTTTATTTTCCTCTATTGTCGAAAAGAATTGGTGAATATTGTGTTTGTGCTTATAGACTTGTTTTGTTCTAGATGATGGCGGTTAAAAAGATCGATAATGCAGCTTTATCGCTTCAAGAAGAAGATGATTTTGTTGAAGCTGTCTCAAACATGTCGCGCTTAAGGCACCCAAACATAGTTCCATTAGGTGGCTACTGTGTAGAGCATGGACAACGTCTTTTGGTTTATGATTACATTGCTAATGGAAGCTTGCAAGATTTGCTTCATTTTGCCGAGGATAGTAGCAAAACCTTGACATGGAATGCACGTGTTAGGGTTGCACTTGGGACTGCTCGAGCTCTAGAGTATGTCACCACATGCTAACCCTTTTTTTTATTTTTCTTTTAATAATTCTCTATTGTTCCGCTTTCTCACAAGCGCTGTTACGTAACAGGTACTTGCATGAAGTTTGCTTACCGTCTGTGGTACATAGAAACTTAAAGTCCGCAAACATTTTACTTGACGAAGAGCTGAATCCTCATTTATCAGACTGTGGTTTAGCCGCCCTTACACCCAACACAGAGCGTGAGGTAAACTTGATAGGATAATTTTCTTGAACTCTATTTGTATATGTATCTTTAATAGGTATTTGAACATGTTTGCTCACATTTGTACAGGTGGCAACACAGTTAGTGGGCTCATTTGGTTATAGCGCCCCTGAGTTTGCATTGTCCGGCATATACACCGTAAAAAGTGATGTCTATAGCTTTGGAGTGGTGATGTTGGAGCTGTTGACTGGTCGGAAACCACTGGATAGGTAAATCCCCAATGAATGATACCTTAAGATATATATTTATTTATTTTTTTCATTTTTTTTATTTAACATCGGTTTCTTGCATCTTTTCATGATATATATGTAGTTCAAGACCGCGACCTGAACAATCACTTGTAAGATGGGCCACCCCTCAACTCCATGACATCGATTCCTTGGCCAAAATGGTTGATCCTACATTGAATGGCATGTATCCTGCCAAGTCTTTGTCGCGCTTTGCTGACATCATTGCCCTTTGTGTTCAGGTAAAGTTGTCAAATTTTTGTCGTTACGTTTCTAATTGTAAAAATAAGAAAAAGTGCATAGCGTGATGCTTTTGATGTTGTATACGTACAGCCTGAACCAGAGTTCCGTCCTCCCATGTCTGAAGTAGTGCAAGCATTGGTTCGGCTTATGCAAAGGGCAAGCGTGGTCAAGAGGCGACCCAGTGATGACTCGGGATTCATATATAAAACACCAGATCATGAGGCGTACGAGATGTCATACTAATATATCCAAATAAAAACCTTGCGATTTTCGCATATATATATGCAAGGTCAAAGACTCAACTTTGATGAGTCCAATGAAGAGATCTGCCTTTATGTATAATTGTATATCTTTCCATCAAATCTGGTCACTTTAAGTTCAAGTTAAAAGGTAAATATCTACACTGATGAGAGTTTTATATATTTGTATGAGAGAAAAAGACTCTTGACTTTTCTCCTTTTTTTTTTTTTATTCTCCTTTTTTTATTTTCTTTATTGTATCTTCCAAGACATTTGTGGCATCATAAATCTTTTTTTTTTAGTGTTCAAGTATTTATGCACTTTATACAAAATGATTGTATGGTGTCTTTGACTTCTTTCTCTTGTCTCTATAGTTCATTTGCTAGTGCTAGTATATATTTTTTTTAAATAACTTTGAACTACAACATCATCATTTTTCTAGATCCAACCAATCCTTTTTTTTATTTTTTATTTTTTTAATTTTTTTCCCATTCTCCACCATGTGGGTTCTATTATACTTCCTTTTGACATAAATCAAAAGAGACATGATAATACTTTTATTGCTTGTTTACATTATTAAACATTTAATTATTTTTTATTTAGTCTTTTTAAAAGCTATATGTAAAAATTAATTATTAGAAAAAAGGAGGGTTGGTCATATGTTGCAATATATCAATATTCTTCTAGTATTGTATAGATATATAAACAAGGATGGTATATAGCATAGTTGTCAAAGCGCCTAGGCGCATAGGCTGAGCTCGGAGCCTAGGCGCAAGGCGCATAAAAAACGACGGCTTTTTATAATTAAGCGCATAGTATAAAATACATTTTTTAGGGATTCTAGAGATGTTTTAGGCTTGTTTAGGGCTACTTTAGGATGTTTTAGGGTTGTTTAGGACTTGTTTATGACTCATTTAGGATGTTTTAGAGGTTTATGCAACTTTTAGCCTAACTTTGGCCGGAAATCAGCCCTGATAGTGCGCTTCAGTGCCTAGGCGCGCGCCTCACAGGGCGCAGCGCACTTGGTGCGCCTTGAGCCTCGCCTAGGCGCGCTTTTGACAACTATGGTATATAGTCATGTTTTAAAAACCGGTTCATACCAACTGGTACAACAAGTTAAACCGCCTGGTATGGCCGGTTAAGCGTTTCCGAGCCCAATCTGGTATTCCGGTGTAGTAAAAACCGTTTTTTAAAACATTGGTTATACTTAAAAGTATCAAAGTAGTTAGAAGTTTGTAACATCATGAAGTTAACATTTTTAATAAATGAAATGATAACTTATTTATGTTTTTATTAAACCAATAGAATTAGGACACTGAGACAGGTAATACAGAGATGGGTATCCTCACAACATGTTTGAAACTACCTGTCAATACAATCTCACCATGACTAAATGAATCATGCACTTGTGTAACCTTAAGTGTCACCTCCAAAACTTGGGTGCCCTGTGGAACTATGGTGAACCATGGTGGATTCACTTCCACAGCCACTCCGGGAGGCGGCACCACCGCACACGCGTACATCTCCACCGTGTTGGCAACATTCTTGACAGTCCTCCTTACTAACCGTGATCCGGTGAGTGCTGAAATGGTCAGTGAAGGGGTGTTTAGGTCCGACGGCTCATGAAAGGAGTGTGCACACGTTTCACCGATTGCGGTCTTGATGACTTCTGGATCGGTGTTTGGCAACGAGCACAAGAAACTCATGTAATCTTCGAATTCTGTTTCGTAATAAGGTTAGTACATAGTAATGTACAAGTCTATAATGATTAAGGGGATTGATAAGATCACCTGACATAAAAACGAGCCCAGGATCAATAGCGCGGGTGGGTGTAACAAGACCCGCGCCATGATCAAAATGCGTAGACGGATGCAAGCTGTAGATTTCCTGGCCTTGGGCCATTATTGGCTCTCCACGGTTATCGTATGTAGTTGCAGTGGTTGCCATTGCAGAAGATATCATCGACGGCGACCATGAAGGATACCGTTGCTTAATCAATGCAGCAATTCCAGCAATATGTGGCGCGGCCATGCTTGTACCGGATACCAATCCAAAGTTATAACCCGACAGAATTGGATCTTTGACGCTCATCGGGCTCCAAGCCGCCCAGATATTGTGGCCGGGAGCTAGAATATCCGGCTTCAGCAAATCGAGTGGTGTTTTTTGGACATTGATGAAGTTCGGTCCTCGCGAAGAAAATCTACTGACGATTGGAGCTTTCTCGTTATACCTAGCAACCCTTCCTTCTCCTATTGTTGCTCGCCCATGGTACGCCGATACAACACCGTCATTGTTTCTTTCGGTTTGTTTCTCGTAGTAGTCGAGTATAACCTGTGCATCACTTACTTTCGGTATCATTATCCCCGGAATAGAGAACGGATAAGAATCTGCTATGAAATCCCCATAGGCAGGATTAGCAATGAACACGAAACCCGCAAACCCGAGGGTGCTAGCGGTCTTCATAATAGCCGGTAGAGACGCAGACCCGTTGGCAAACCCTGCTGAAAATGTGCATATAACAATGCTTTGTTGTACAACAACAGGTCTAGCGCCTCTGGATGCTGACACTCTTCGACGAATTCTTGAGTTCTTGGGAAGTCTCCGGTCGCCAAGATTGCATCTTTAGCCAAAACCAACTTAGATTGCAGAAACCCTCTATCATAGCTCGGTGCAGATAACCCGATTCCAGCTATTCTCTGGCCATTTCCAAGAAAGAGAGAACCGGGGTAGGTTCTGTCGGTGTCACAAGCAGCCACACCTAAAGCCCACGGGCTGTATGAGGCAACTGTGTATGGTTCTGGACCGCGGTTCCCAGCTGCTTGAACCACTAAAACCCCGGCCTTGCGTGCAAACATCATAAAGATGTCAAACATGCTTAACATAGTGAATTTTTTCGTTTGATGGTTCATCTGGTCCTATGGAGAGTGTTAATATATCAACTCCATCTTTCGTCGCCTGCAACAATATAAGTTTCTCGGTGAGCACAAGTGCGTAGGTGCGTGGCCCAAATCGTTTATTCTTACTTGATCAATTGCTGCAAGAACATCTGTTGAGGTTTCCCACAGTTGGATATATGGCTTTATAAACAGCAATTCTGCGTAAAATTATCGCACAGTAAGTCAAACGCGCTATGATAAATGCAATAGCTACAACGTGTAAGTTTTTACCGCGCACATGGTGCCATCCCACTGGCTCTTCCATAGTTGAAACCATTGACAACCACTGGAACTCCATGGTTTCCAGCAGCAGTTGATGCTACATGACTGAACATAACAAAATAAATAAATAATTTTTTTTTTTTTTTTTTTTTTTTTTTTACAAATAAGAGTAAAAAGTTGGCCGGTTTTACCTGCCATGTCCAACTGCGTCATAAGGGGACAAGATATCAACCGAAGCGTTAAGATTGCCTCGCGCTTCTGCCCCAGCCGAAAAGAACCTAGCCGAAATTATCTTCCCATTGCATGAAGTCCCAGGAAACATAGGCCCCTCTTGACAAACACCCGAAAACCGAGTGTTGTTTCTGAAGTAACCATCCCTGGGGTTATATGCAAAGCTTGGGTGAAACGGATTGATACCCGTGTCAACAAAACCGATCACAATCCCTTCGCCTGCGTTCCTCCATCCCCTTCGCGTGTGCCAAACTCCTTGTGGCAAGCCTAACAACTTGGGGCTATGGTTTGTCATCATTTTAGCTCCTCTATCTTTCTCTATGAGCTTGACTCCAGGTGCTTTCTTTAGCTTATTGGCCTAAAAGACATTAAAGGGCATTGTAGATGAGAGTAAAAGAGAGTAACATTGATGGTATGGAGGCTAAAAGAGGACCTGAGTAGGGGTAGTATGGACAGAAAAGCCATTGACAATGTGGTTGAAGCTATACAGTTTGTTGTAAGCCCCTTCATCTAAAGTGTTTTGTAGAAGTTCATCATGAAATTGTTCCAAGTGCTTTGCATGGCGAGCCTTTAATATTTCACTGCCAAGTTAAAAAAAAAAATCTATTATTTTTTAATGGCTTAAATTAAACTAAATCTGTCTTTGACGAGACTGGAACCCTTGACCTCAATGACAACTAATAGCATAGTAAATATAGTATAAATTGTATCATTATCTCTTCCATAATTATAGGATCAAAATGTATTATAAATATTTTGATAATGAATAAAGAAGAGGCAAGGTTCTTATTCTATCATGGTATCAAGAGACTAGATAGCTAGGGCTGCAAACGAACTGAACTTTCAGTGAACAGTTCATGAACCGTTCGGCGGAAAGTTTGTTCGTCGTTCATATAATAAATGAACGAACATGAACAGAGGTCACGTCCGTTCGTTTATGTTCGTGAACGTTTGGTAATGTGTTCGTTTATGTTCTTTTGTGTTCGATAGTTTATTAACGTTTTTAATTTTTATACTTTTTTTATATTCTTTATTTTTATTTATGTTACCCAACAAATAATATATATGAGGTAACATATGAGATCAATAAACCTACTTTTTGTATCCAAACTCATTATATGTTTCCACATTCCAGCATTGATGCCCTTCACCTCCAACGCCCTCTGCCATCCACCTCCAACGCCATTTTCCAATACTAAGTATGTTTGGACAATTAGGTTATATTTTGGGTGGATCTAGCTAATGTTTTAATGTATGTGAATTCGATGTTATTCAAAAGTTAATATATGTCCGTTTGTGTTTGTTTCCGTTCATGAACACTTCTTTGTGTTCATTTGTGTTCATGAACACTTGTTTGTGTTCATTAATGTTCGTGTGCATTCATGAACAAAATTAACAAACGAACACGAACATGGGTGTTTTCTTAACAAACGAACATGAACATAAAATCTCGTTTGGTAAGTGTTCATGAACACATAATTTTCTTAACAAACGAACACGAACAAGGTCTTGTTCACGTTCGTTCGGTTCGTTTGCAACCCTACAGATACCCTAACCCTAATCTCCCTTCTTTCGTTCCTTTCCTGCCTCCTTCCTTTGTTTTCTTTGTTGCCGTCGACTGCTCTCATTAGTCGACATCACCCCAGCCTCTTTTCTATCTCCATCTATCCCCATTACTTCATCATGCCTTCCCCTGCCACCTCCTCTTCCATAATACCATCCATTACTGTCGAATCCAAACTTCACCTAGCCACCATCGTTTCAAATATCAAGAATTTTGTCCCTATTATTCTTGAAATCGAGTCTTCCCAATACTCCTATTGGGCTACCCTATTCAAAATTCACTGCAAAGCTTTCTTGGTTGATGATTGAAGAAACAACAAGTATAACTCGGGTGTAATGAGGGGGTGCCTACTCGTGCTCGCTACAGGATATTATCCTTTGCTCACAACAATGATAGATTCGTGGTTCGATTAGGTATATGATAAGCTAGGAAACAATGTAATGAACACACAAGGTTTAAGTGGTTCGGTCTCTTGACCTACGTCCACTGTAAAAGTATGATCCTTTGTTACTCGAGAGATTACAAGTTTAACTAGAGAAAATACAAATCAGAAAATACAAGTGCCTATCTCTGATTCGATAATTGTTCGACCTCTTAAAAGGTGTGTAGGCCCTTCTTTTATAGAGATCTAGTGGGTCGGATATTCGCGGCCCACTTACGGAGTATTGAGCTTGGGCCCAGAGTTGGGCCGGTCTTCCAGAAGCCCGTTTGGTTGGATTCAGATCCTTAGTTGAATAAAGCAAACTAGTTAAGAAACGTGCCTTGCCATTGGTCCACGTGGCGCCTCATGATTGGTCGTCAGGGGCGGTGCCCTGCCATTGGTACACGTGGCGCGATCCTGTGGTCTACAAGGTCTGTCTTTCTTCCTGGTGGCAGAGGGTGTCAGGCGGCTATCTTCCTTTGGAAGATAAGCTGAAGTGACACCTGACACCTGGGGGGTAGTGCAGCAAGTGGGGTTCCAGGGGAGCTGCACCTCAGCGGAGGCGTCTGCTAACCCTTCGCGGATCGTCCCCGCGGGGGACGACGTTTGGTTAGTGCTTGATAGTTACCTTCGCCTCTACGTGGCTTTGCTGCTCTGCGGAGTTTGGTCTTGGAGGGTAGGGTCCACCTAAGCGCCGATACCCTACCCCTTCAATGACCACCTTAAACCAAGACCACCTCCAACCCAACCCAACCCTACCGAAACTTCCACCAAACCGGTCGCATAATTGGGAGCGTATTGATGCCATTGTTTTACAATGGATATACAGTACGATCTCCAATGATCTACTACACACCATCATCAACATCTCGAATGCTTATGAAGCCTAGGTCGCCATAGAAATCTTGTTCCATGATAACAAGAGTGCCCGTGCAATCCACCTTATGAACAAGTTTTCCAACACCCGGTTGGACGGGTTTCCTACCATGTCTGCCTATTGTCAAGCCTTGAAGGTTTTGGCCGACCAACTCACCAATGTTGACGCGCCCATGGATAACAATCGCTTGGTCTCACAGTTGCTTGTTGGGTTAAACGACTAATACGAAGGGATATCTACCAATCTCCAAAATCAAGACCCCCTTCCCACCTTTTATAATGCACGGTCTAAACTAATACAAGCTGAAACCAACAAAGCCGAGCGTGCCTTAGCTGCCTCCAAAACCGCCTCTTCGGCCCTTAACGCTATCACAAGCCGCACACCCTCAATCGACAACAACCGCTCCTACAGACGCAGACGCGGTCGCTCCGGCCGCCGTGGACGTGTTTGTGGGGGATATGGTCGCTCACAACCTTCATAGCCACCTTTTTGGCCCTCTCCATACTTCCCTTATTACCCACAGTGGCCCTCCCAAACCCAAACCCAAACCAAACCGGCCCTTCACCACGTCCATTCGGCCTAATACCCTTCACCCAGGCCTAATCCACCCTGCCCCTACCCAACAGCCGGCCGATCCACCAGCAGCCCCTCCTCGGCCCAACAGTCTGGTCTCCTAGGCCCGCATCCTTCACAGAACAATTATGCATCTTACTGTCCCACTGAGATTGAGCAAGCATTATACACTTATACACCATGTCTCTGCAGCAGCCCGACCCGACTCATTATATGGACACCGGTGCCTCCTCCACAATGTCTCATGAACAAGGTGATTTCCATTTTTTTTCTAACTCTTGCATTCCTCAACATATTACTGTAGGCAATGGTAACACAATTCCGGTTTTAGGACAATGCACAAAATACCTTCCCAAACCTTTCCCACCCTTTGTCCTTAAAAATGTCATTTACTCACCAAAACTAGTCAAAAACCTTATTTCAGTCCGTCGTTTCACTAGGGATAATTCTGTGTCTGTTGAATTTGACATGTTTGGTTTTCTTGTGAAGGACCCCAAGACGCGGACTCCGCTCCTGCGATGCAACAATAGCGGTGACCTCTACCCTCTGGTGCTCGGGTCCTCCTCATCATCACCCACTACCCTTGCTGCCATTTCTGCTGACCTCTGGCACCAACATCTTGGCAACTCAGGACGACAGTCTTTAAATTCAATAAAAACTACTAGTTCTGTTTCTTTTAATAAATTTCATAATAATGTTTATGACTCTTGTGTTTTTGGCAAAAGCATTCGTTTACCTTTCTTTGTTTCTACTACTTGTGTTTTTCAACCATTTGATATAATTCATAGTGATGTATGGATTTATCAAGTTATTAGCTCGTCTGGTCATAAATATTATGTTTTATTTTTAGACGATTACTCTAACTTTTTATGGACCTACCCACTCACACACAAATCAAATGTCTTCCATGCCTTTACACAATTTGCCTCAAACATTAAAACCCAATTTGAATGAACCATAAAAACCTTCCAGTGTGGCAATGGTAGTGAATACGTTAATAATTCTTTTTAAAATTTCTTTACGACCAATGACATACTTTACCGTTTATCATGTCCGTACACATCTTCCCAAAATGGAAAATCCGAAAGAAAAATCCGCACCATAAATAATATCATTCGCACCTTAATGGCACACGCATCCCTCCCTACTCACCTTTGGCATTTTGCCCTTGAATCCGCCACCTACTTAATTAACATCCTTCCCACTAAAAACACCAACAACAAAACACCCACCGAACTCCTATATAATTTCACACCCGCTTATGATCACTTCCGTGTTTTTGGTTGTCTATGTTACCCACTCACTCCTTCCACCACAATTCACAAACTTGATCATCGTGCTCAACCATGCGTCTTTCTCGCTACCCTCCTACCCAAAGGGGGTACCATTGCCTTGACTTGAAAACCACACAGATTCATATTTCTCGACACGTAGCGTTTGACGAAACCACATTTCCCTTCAAACAATCAATCACCCCAACCCCTACCTATGAGTTTGTAGCTGACAATTTCCCTAACCATTTGTCGCCACATATTACCAGCCCAAATAATACAAAACCAAAGCCTACCTCAACTCAACAGCCCACCCCATCATCCCACACACCACCCGGCCCACATACCACAGCCAACCCTCATCCCCATCACCACAGGCCGAATCCTGATAACCTCATCCCTCCGGCCCACACCCTCCACAACCCAATACTTTTCCTAACCCTCCTAACCAGCCCAATCCCACGTTGTCCCAACCACAGGCCCAACCGACCACTCCTAACCAGCCTTCGCCCCCACTACCCCCTACCAACCCGGTCTATTCTTACTCGCTCGATGAGCGTTATTTATAAACCGAAATAACCCTTTAACCTGAACACCACCACCACTACTACCATTGTACCACTCCCGAAAACCCCGGCCGATGCCTTGACTATACCGGGGTACTCTACGATGTCTACCGAGTACAATGCACTTGTTATAAACGAAACTTGGGAATTAGTACCTAGACATCCGGATATGAATGTTATTTGCAGTATGTGGTTGTTCAAACATAAATACAGGTCGGATTGTTCATTGGAACGCTACAAGGCTCGGTTAGTTTGTGACGTCGTTTACAGCAGGTAGGTGTCGATTGTGGAGAGACTTTCAGCCCGATTGTTAAACCGGCCACCATACGCACAGTACTCTCTATTGCTCTATCTAAGCATTGGTCAATCCATCAACTTGATGTCACAAACGCCTTTCTTCACGGGAATTTGCATGAAACAGTGTACCAGCTAATATGTTTTCGAAACAAACAATTCTCTAATTATGTTTGCTCGCTTAAGAAATCTTTATACGGGCTCAAGCAAGCACCCCGGGCCTGGTACGAGTGGTTCACTGATTTTGTATTATCCATCGGTTTTAACCACAGCAAGAGTAATGCCTCTCTTTTTACACTTCATCAGGGCACTCATACAACATATCTCCTCCTCTCTGTCGACGATATTCTTCTGGTTACTTCGTCAGATAAGCTTCGACACTCTCTAATGGCAAAGTTGGCTAGTGAATTTGCCATGAAGGACTTAGGTCCTCTTAGCTATTTTCTGGGCATCTCTGTGTCTCGTACCAAGGACACAATGTTTCTTTCACAATAGTCCTATGCGACTGAGATTATTACACGGGCCGGTATGCAGTCGTGTAATCCTGTGGCTATTCCCATTGATACCAACAGTAAACTCAACGCCACTGTCAGTGACCTATTTCATGACCCCACCTTATATCGTAGCCTCACTGGTGCTCTATAGTACCTCACTTTTACCAGACCTGACATCTCCTACGCCGTCCAGCAGGTCTGTATGCACATGCGTTCTCCCCGTATTGATCATGGGAATGCTCTCAAACGTATTATTAGGTATATCTAATGGACATCGGCGTTTGGGTTGACTACTTATGGCACCTCCACCCAATCGCTAGTTTCCTACACAGACGCGGATTGGGTCGGGTGTCCTGACATGAGACGCTCCACTAATGGAAACTGCATTTACTTCGGTGATAATCTCATCTCTTGGTCGTCTAAATGACAAAGCACCATTTTGAGATCCAGCGCAGAAGCTGAATATCGAGGGGTCGTGAACGTGGTTGCCAAAATTTGTTGGTTACGAAATCTGCTTCTCGAGCTTAATCATCCCTTATCTCGAGAGACCTTGGTGTATTGTGATAATGTAAGGGCTATTTATTTGTTTGGGAATCCTGTACAGCATCAGCGAACCAAGCATATCGAGTTAGATATACACTTTGTTCGAGAACAGGTTCAAGTCCGAGTTCTACATGTTCCTTCTCGATATCAGGTTGCAGATATTTTCACCAAAGGCCTGCCTCGCATACTATTTGAAGATTTCAGGGACAGTCTCAGCATCCGGTCACCTCCCGCTTCGACTGCGGGGGTATAATAGCATAGTAAATATAGAATATATTGTAATTATAAATTGTATCATTATCTCTTCCATAATTATAGGATCACAATGTATTATAAATATTTGATAATGAATAGAGAAGAGGCAAGGTTCTTATTCTATCAAGAAGAACACCTTAACTCCAATGACTTTACTAATTGGACCCAATCCTCCACCTGATGTATTCTATTACTAGGTTAAAACTCCGTGTGTATTACAGGGGTTGAATAATAATAATAATAATAATGATATTATTTAAAATTTTTAAATATTTTTTATAACTGAAATGACATATTTTATATAAAATTTGAATCAATAGAAGTTTAATCAATAAATGTTTAAATGTTTCTTATAACTGAAATAAATTTTGACTTATTATAAATACATATATTAGTATTTTTAATAAATTCGGGGAAATTGATTTAAATACTTTCAACTTTCACCTATTGGTGGATAATACTCCCCAGCTTTCACTTTGGCCATTAGCACTCTCAACTTGTAACTTGGTTTGTTCCATCACCCCCAAACTAACGGATGTCTAACCTGTTAGTCTACGTGGCAAAAATGTAAAAACCTAAACTTAAGGGACCTTTTCAAAAAATTTCATGTCCATCTTCAAACACAACCCATCTTCAAAACATCATCTCCATATGCACCATTCTCCTCCTCATCTCCACCACCACCACCACCACCAACGTCACCACCATTCCTTACAAACCACACCTCTCACTTTCCACCGCCATCACCAGTTATCTCCACCACTACCACCGCCACCATCACCGGTTATCTCCACCACAACTCCAACCACGTCACCTGCATCAACCTCTATCCCTCAACCAACTCACCGTACCTCCAACAACACCACCGAATTTAGGGTCAAATCCCCTGAACAAAACCCTAAATTTGAACAAAAACCCCAAACAATATGTCACCACCAAACAAACCTCCAGAATCCCCAATATGCAGTGTTAACAAGCACTTTGCCTCCTCAAACTCTCAAAACCCTAGTTCATACCTAGCCGCCACCCTCTGTTTTGCACCCATTCTACGAACCTAACACAGGCCTGAGCCTTAAATTTGGATCTCGATATGTAGAAGAGTATACAGAGGAAGAATTCGCTTTGTCTGATGCTCAGAGTTTGGCTCATGATGCTAAAATAATGAAGGGGGCGGGTTTATCCCCTGGTGGATACAAGTCTGCTAACCCTAGAGCTGTTGGCCTCAAAATCAAAGGTTTAAGAAGCAACAAACGGGGCTTCTGCTATGTTGGATGAAGAAGATGGCTCTGTCCAAGATGTAACGGGGCTCCTGTGGTGTTGGATGGGAACCTAGAAAAAGGGAGGGATAAGACGTCTCATATGGATGTGGATTAATCGAGAAGATGGTGTTTTAGAGAGAGATGGTAATGAGAGAAAGAGGCAGAGAGAGAAACGATGTGGGGGGTGGGGTGGGGGGTCTATCACCAGAAGAAGGAAGGGGGTGGGTGTTTGGGATTTGTAAAATATAAAATAATAATAATAATAATAATAAAAATTTTAAAAAATGTCCCTTAAGTTTAGGTTTTTACATTTTTGTCACGTAAGACTAACCAGGTTAGACCTCCGCTAGTTTGGGGTGATGTAACAGACTAAGTTGCATGTTGGAAGAGCTAATAGTCAAAGTGAAAGTTGTGAGTATTATCTGCCAATATGTGAAAATTGTGAGTATTTAAATCAATTTCCCTAATAAATTATAACGAAACATGAACTAAAATAAAAACATTAATTTAATTTTTAAATCTTGATTTTATAATAAATAAATAATATCTATATATTTTTAGTAATGCATAATACATCACATAAAGATAGTAAGAGTTTTATAATATACGAATTTGAAGATTTTAGTTATTAAGTTAACAAAATAAACTCTAAGGAAAAAAAAAACTCAATTTGAAATTAGGAAAACAAAAATGAAAAATAAGGGAGTATTGATTTGGCACGCAAGACGGAATTTCACACGCAAGCACGCCATATAAGTTGGGAGTTGTGGCCAGTGGCGAAGCTTGACCCGAAACTTTGGGGGGTCGGAAGTCACCGGGGGGTCGGAAATCACTAGTTTCGAAGGGTCGAAAACCAATTTCGGGGGGTCAAAACTGTATATACCACAAAATTTCTATACGAATACTATATATAATCCCAACTTCTGAGCGAAAATTTGGGGGGGTCGGCCGCCCCTCCCCGCCCCTTAAAAGCTACGCCACTGGCTGTGGCGGCCAATAACTAATAGTTAAAAGGTGGGTGATGTGTTAGTCATAACTCGTTGGTGGACAATATGTTAAAAGGTGAGTCTGCTAGCACACATTTCGTTAGTTGGGACCAATGGCGGCCAATACCTGATGGTTATTTAAACCCAATACTCCAACAATTTGACATAGATTAGGCTTGAATGCAAAAGTTACAAAATGAGAAGACCAGACGCCTATTTACATGTTGCCCGATACGCCAAGAGCCTTTCAGACGTATGGATCTCCTACCTTATGTGTTCGGATGTATGGACACCATACACATGACACATATCCTATCTAAATATTTAAGTTACAAAACAAACGTATAACGCTATCAAAACTAAACAAATACATAACAAACATGATAATGATTATGAAATTAGCTAGGGACATAAACGAAAATGCATCTACATTATTCTTATTATTGTGTGATATTTATTATTCCTTGTGTAAATATAGGTATTAGGCAAGTTTTGGGAAAATCCATTATTATTTGTTTAATACGTATAATACATTTATATAAAGATGAAATAATGAAATATCTAAAAATGATATCTAAGTCAACAAACGAATATTATAAAATTAAATCAAATAAAGGGTCAAATATGGGCTTTCGTTATTTATTAAGTATTATTATATTCAAATGCAAATTTAAAAGAATTTTAATATATCGTAACCTCTGCTCTCAAGCTCACCTTCACGCATTTTTCAGACCAAGTTTCAATGGAATTTCAGCAAAGAATCATTTAAACAAGTCTGAAACATTTTATACAAACTCTAAACAACTTTGGAATCAACCTAAAACAATCTAAACTAACTTAAAGCATGTCTAATACCCCTAAAATGTATTTTTATACTTTGTGTTTTGCTTAAAGAACGTTCACTTTTTTAGCGCATTGCACTGAGGTCCAAAACTCACCATTTGCGCCTTGAGTGCACCTTATGCCTTTAACAACTATGTAACAAGTCACATAATTTCAAAACAGGTGGTCTTGTTTATTTATTAAATATATTTTACGCTTACATAAACGGATTCCGAACATAAATGAAAACTCAAATAATGAACAACTACCAATAAATTTATTAAAAAAACTATTGGTTTAACCGTTGTTTTGAAATCGAACCAGACTAGTCATTCAGACGGGAAAATCTGTGTTGTTGGTTTGGTTTACAAGCAAATAGTCCGAACACAAATGAACGGGACTGTTTTAAACAAACTAAATATAACCGATGACTACCATAGCAAAGTTGGTGAAAACTGTTAACGCTTACCTACTTTTGTTGCTAACTAACCCATTTTTTAAACTAGACCGATTGGATGAACAGATGAACCGTAAGAACTACTTATTCGAATTTCAAAACACTACTTATAATTAAGTATACAATTTATATAATGAGATCATTCGTAAAATGTACATTTCCTAACTTTAACTTGTTTTTTAACGTGTAGTATTAATAATAACTACACGTTAACTTACTTTTTAACGTGTGGTATTGAAATAATAATCACTCAGGCTAGAATAATGTCCTAAAATGGGAATTTTCAATACAAATATACAAAAATAAAAATAAAAATAAAAATTAAGATAATCAGCACCTCGAACGATCAAGATCAAATTTTTCGTCAGATTGAAGAGAAGAAAGGCCATCTTGTAAAAACGCAACCGGTGGATCACCTTCCACCATCACTAGGTATATATCTCGTTCTTCTGCAAAGCTAACGGTGCAAAACAAAAGCAGAAAAACAAGTCGAAATCGCAAAGAAACTGCCATGGTTAACTCAAGGAAGATATATGAATTCTTGTTGATGGTGATGATAATAAGAATATAAATTATTAACGTCGTTTTTAATGTGAAAAAAGGTTGTTAATCAGCTGGCTTTTGTGTAACCGTTGCATTTTTTGGTTGTGATGATTAAAAACGTGTTTTATGTTATATGTTTCTTGTGAAGAGTGTAAAGTGAAATTAGTTGTTCATCTTAGTAAAGTGTAACAAGATTTGTTATATTATTTCCATTCAACTTTAATTCAAATGATTTTACGAAATGAGTGATTAAATCTGGAATTTTAATTTGGCATATATACCTTTCAAAGTGTTAATGACCGAGTAATAAATGTCTATTAAATCATAAATCTTTGATGTGATGTGATTTGAAAATATAATTCAATTATAAATCTTTTGAAAGGCAAAAAAATGTGAACCATACGATAGTATAGTAATATTGATTATTTACAAGAAATGCTTCATATTCCTAGCAAATATGTAGAACAATGTGAAATATTTACATATGGTAAACTAAGGCTGGTGGATGTGGAGAAGGCTTATCATGAATGATGGCCCTCCATTTTAGCTGTCACATCATCATGGTCTAGAAATATCATCACCATGAGGCTAGTGGGTAAGCAGACATCAAAAAAACCCATGTCTCAGTGCCACGTAGGCTGCCACATCACCAAAGTGGTGTCTCATCATTCTTGAGACATGGGTGGGGTGTGCAGACATCAAAAAACCCATGTCTCAAGCATTTAATATTTTTTTTCTATTATTAATTGTAATTAGTTTTATAAAAGTAATAAATAAATAATATAATGTTCAAATAAATATTAAGTTATATAAAAAAATTACAAAGCATCCTAAAATAAAAATTACAAAGCATCCTAAATTAAAAAAAAAAAAATTACAAACCATCCTAACTTAAAAAAAAATTACAAACAATCCTAAATTAAAATAAAAAATTACAAACTACTCGTCCTGTCTGTTGTTCCATATATATTCGATCAAGTCGGCTTGTAGATGATGATGGATGTGTTCGTTACGTAACAAAAATCTGGTTTTCTTCGCTCGACGAAGTTGAGGAATCAAACAATGGTAGGTATGATATCGTTTGTTATTTTTTTTTAAAGAAAGTAGAGAGGTTTTTTTGTTGGTTTTGGTTGATTTATGGGGGTTTATTTGGATGGTTTGAGTTTATATATTGTTGGATTGGTTTTAAAAAAAAAAAAAAAAAAAACTAGCCGTTACAAATGGGAAGGAGCCATTGGATTTCAAAAAAAAAAGAAAGAAATTAGCTGATTGGTCCGTCCCTCATGTCCTGTGAAGAACGGGGGAGACGGGGGTGTTCCGGACGGGGCAGGCGGGGCGGTGTTGGGTTGGGGGACGGGGGCTTCTCCACATCTGTTCACCTAATAGCCTGATGGTTTAAGGGTGTGGAGTTAGGAGTATCATCACCTTTTTTATATATTTTTTTATTTTTTATTAATTAATATTTTAATATTAATATTATAAAGTTAAAATGGCATTAATAAACCTAAAATTACAAATAAAAAAAAACATTTAAATAAAACTAAAAAAACGAACACTTAAATAAAAGTAGACGGCTTCTTAAAAAATAAAAAAAAACTACGAATTATATTTTTTGGGGATATTCTCCTTAATTTTTAGCAAGACGGGACGATCTTCTTCGAGATAGTCGTTGATGTTGGTTGTCATTATTCTCCATTCTTCTAGTTGCGTAGCTTCATTCTTCAACCGAATTCTTTTCTTCACTTGCTTTTGCTTCAATCGAAGTTTTTCTTCAACTTCGCGTTCCTTCAGTTTTACCTTCTCTGCTTGCGTTTGACTAAATGTATGTTTGATGGATTCCAATTTAGCCACCAAACTGTCCATCTTTGACCGACTCTCGCTCCCTGATGCGGCTTGTTTTTTTGCAGTCGCTTGCTTTTTAGCTTTGTCCCTCCCTATGGGTCATGCCTCATCTGGAATGGGATCTTCCTCAAACTCTGGGTCATCGTTTATATTAATTTGACAACGACCGGTCGACCCGCCTCCCATGTTACAGCTGTCCGACTCTGAAGTTTTTGATCATTTGGTACTTGCAGCCTCGTTTGGAACTGATGCCCATTTGGGAGATGTCTTCAAAATTAGCCACGCACGTTCGTGAGGGAAAGCTTGCCCATGCTTGTCTTCGTATTTACGTGTTGTGGGTGAAAATCCTCAGGATGATTTTACCTCACATCTCTAATGTACCATCCCCAGGATGCTGAAGGACTTAATTAACTTCAGGATGTAACAGTGTTTCAGCATGTGCACATCCTGAGAATGAACTAACGAGTTGACTCTCCTATATATGACTGCAGGTACAAATAAGTTATAATATGGATTTACATGCTTGACAACGTCTATATTATCATCCTCAATTGAAGAATTCAAGGATAGAAGTATAACTCGTGGTCAAGATGGAAGATATGGTCAAGATGGAAGACATGGTCAAAGTTGTAACCGATATACATTTAATATCGGCGACAAAAGAGGAAACAGCTGAAACATTAAACTAGCTAAGGAGAAACCGTTGCTACAACGTTCACCTGAGATGAAACAACCACAATGGTCATACGAAGACTTCAAAGAACTTAACTACTTAGCGAGTTTCATGGGATCGTTTGTTTATTTCATGTACTATATAAATGGGGGTATTGGACGAGTATAAGACACATTGCTCACACTATAGCTACACACATACACTTAGCTGATCACAAACACTTGCACAATCATTGTAATCATAGTACACTCGTCCAAATACTCATCCAAAGTTGTATCTTTTTGCCACATTAATATTAACAAACAAGGCAGGGGCCTAGACTCCTCCCGAGGTTTTATGCCGGCGATCTACAACTGATCAAGGGCTTTCCTCGTAGATCGTGTGTTGTTCTTCTTGTTTATTACCTTATTTGTTCATCCCTAACAGTTTCATCCTGAGGATATAACTGTCCATCCTGATGATATAACTGTCCATCCCGAAACCAACCTAAGCCATCCCGATCATAGTTGTTATATTTTTTACTTCTTTAACATCCTGATACACCATCTTGAGAATACCATTAATTTACAAACATATTTCTACACATTTAGAACCTTACCTCACATAAACTAATTTGGAATACAAAATTATTTTTACTAGATAATTTTTGACCAAAACATTATGCATCGCCTCTTTAAAAATCATTTCCTCGTTCCACCCACTTGGAGGATTAACAAACAACGAATTATAATACTTGATAAAGCGGTTGATTGTAGAGTTCATTTTTCGAAACTTGGAACTTATCGAGTCGAAGTGGCGATATGGAGGCTGCTCCATTATTTTGTGGAATCTATCGGTTACTTTAAGCTATAAACTTTCTCCCGTTTGATTGTTCCCTACATTTTTAAATATAACGTATATTATAGCACTTAAAAAAAGAAAAAAAATTGTAACACATATAGTAAGAAAAAGATTTACCAACTACTGGATCTTTTGACGTAGAATATACGCCTTAGCTAATGCCTCTTCTTCCATTTTCGACCATAGCATTTTGGATGCGGGGGTTTCACGAACACGAGCCCGAGTCTTCTTTTTCTTCCCCTTCGAAGATTGGGTTGGGTTTCGAGCACGAATTCTTCAACCTCGTCTTCTTCTTCGGGTTTGGGTGACGGTTGTCGTTGTGATTGTTGAGACGGTCGAAATGGCATATTAAGCGGGGTTTGCAAAAAATTGGGTGAAAGATTGAGGGTTTTTGTGCATTTGCATTTGGGAATATTGGGTGAAAGGGTTGGGAGATTGTTGGAACCCTGAAAATGTCGCCCAATTTGGATCGATTGGCATCGTGTATCCCGGTGTCGTGAACAGATTTGGGTTTGGGTTTTGATTACGTTGTGGGGTTTGATTCGGGTTGTTTTGGTATGGATCCATGATGATATAAAATAAAAGATTGTATAAAAAAATTATAGTGTGTTTGTATAGGAGATGGTATAAAAATGAGGTAATGTGCATGTGTATTTATAATATTAAAGAAAACCTTTTTTTTAAACGGTCACTTTTTAAATTGGACCGTTACCAAACGGTCGAAAGCAATCAAATTGGACACATGGAGGGCCGGCTGCCCGGCAAACACAATGTCGTTCAGGATGATGCTGCGCCAGGGGAGCGGTGTTGCCGCCCCTGACTTCCCCTTGCCGTGCCTATGACGAGCCTCACACCGCGGAGTCTAAAAAGAAAGGAGAGAGAAGTGTTTTTAATGTAATTTAAGCCCATAAAGAAATATTTCATATGGCTTAGATTATATATTTTTTATGACTTTGATACATATTTAAATTTTGAACACACAATTATAAAGAGTAAACCAGGTAGTGAAAATATTAGAGAAATACTTCATGGTCGGTACACGATCGGTATTGTATCAGTATTTTAAGGTAAAATAAATACCGATACCATACTGGTACCGTACCGTATCGTATGTTTTCAGTATCGGTATTGGGTTTTAGAAGTTTTGAGAATCGGTGTCGGTTGGTACCGATACCATCCCGAGCTCACCCCTAAAGCTATATACAACATTATTAATGTGCCATTATTTGACATTCAATGTCAAATTAACTAAGGCAGCTAAACATGAAATATATAATACTAATGGCAGTGACTACATGGCTTACATAACAAACTAAGAAAGTCTAGAATGATTTAAGTTCCAAGGACAAATGGGAAACATTAGATCCAAGGATATGCGTTACATCCTTCACATTTGACAAACTTGTAAAACCCTCAACAGTTTGAATCGTGTTCTTACGCAGACCGATCATTCGTTAACACACATTCGACAAGCGAAACGTCCATGGGATAAGGGTTCCCCATGATGTTCATGTTCTCCATGAAATAGTGAGGATGAGCAGCATCCATTACCACAAACTGCATGTCTTCAGACGGCTTCCAGTGTCGTTTCCTTTGGTTTATGAACCAGTTGTTTATCTGTTTCTGGTCTAGCCCTGTCGATTCTGCAAGTGCCAGCTTCTGAGCCTCCTGCGCACACACAAAATCAACATAATATCAATGGAACTAACAAAATGGTGTGAAAACTTGTAAGATCTTTATCTCTTAATCAAGAAAACAGCTAGCGCATTAGCAAAACAGTTACCGAAGGGTATGGCCATTTGTAATGCCTAGTCCACCAGTCAAGCAATTGTTGACGAGCTTCTTTCGGTAACTTCCCTTTCTTTCTCTTTTTCATGAACTCTTGCTTTAGACTACCTAAATAACCGCTATACTTGCGCAACAGCTGACCCTTTAGTTCTCGATCTTCAGCTTGAGCATCTATGAGATTGTTACTCACATCCACCTCTTCATCGGATGATCCGTTTTTGTCCATACCTCCTTCACCACCAGCTGATTTTTACATCAAATTATCACATAAATGATCAAACAAAATGCAACCATGATGTGGTTTTTCATAGCACTCACATTTGAGCCTCTAAATCCTACTCTCTATAAATATAGAGGACAAACATAGAAACAACATTCACAACCCACCCACCAAACCCTCAACCATCTTTAAAATTAAAAAAAACATACTAAAAACAAACTACAACCCATCCACCATTTTAGAGCATTCACATCCCCTCCATCAAACCTCCCCCATCTCTAAAATTTTAAAAAAAGCTACTAAAAACACCCTACATCCCATCCACCATTTTATAACCCCATCTTTATATTTTGAAAAATCCATCTTCTAGCTTTTTATATATAAAAAGCTACCATTCACCCTCATCAAATTATTGTGAGTGTATTTTAACGAGGAATATAATAAAATAAGTGTTTGTGAGTAAGATAAAGTAAATATGGTGGAGGGGATGTGGAAGGTTTTTTAAAATGAGAGATAAATTTTGAAAAGTATGATTTTTTGTTATATTATAGGGTATAAAATCCTGGAGGGGATGTGAATGCTCATATACCCCGTCTCTATATATGAAAAGCTATTATTCATCATCCACCAAATTATTGTGAGTGTATAAAAACGATAAATATAATAAAATATGTGTTTGTGAGTAAGATAAAAATAAAAATGATGGAATGATGGATGGGATGTGAAAGGTTTTTTAAATGAGAATGAGATATGAATTTTAAAAAGTTTATAGGGTAAATTACGGTGGATGGGATGCGAATGCTCTAGATAATTTTATAGAAAACTATAGTGACCCTCCATATTCTGAGGCTTATTATATATATATATATATATTCATCAATCCATATATTATTTTGAGTGTATAAAACCAAAAAAAAACAATACAATAATTGTTTATGAGTTAGAGAGAGAAATAGAGAGTAAGATATAAAAATGTTTTAAAAATCAACATTTTTAGTGACAATTATGATTTTAGTTAAAATAATTTAGACAGAGATAGAGACTCAAATGAGAATGTGTCAATACATAAAGGATTTAGATGAAAAACAAATAACCTGCACACAGACACACACACGGGGATGGAAATGGCAAACTCACATTGAAGTTACTTGCAACAAAAAAATGTAATTCAACCTGGTTTTCCCAATAAAAGACACATAACTGTACTTGTGTATATCTATATTTCCGGGGGTGAAAAACTGGAAATTTGTAGTCTATTTCAATAGTACACACAGTGCAAAGGTTCCAAGATGGAGTGAACAAGTCATCATAATAGTCCATACACATAGAAAATTAGGGTCCTCACCCTATAAATGTTTACATTACACATGCATTTGGATCAAACATAGCGTACCACAGGGTCATAAGATAGGTCATAAATGATCCCTCATATGTCCAAAGTTTGTTCATGCTTATGCATAGGAAAATGTTGAACAATAGGTGAAAAGAACCTTTCACAGGAATTATGACTTAGAACTGTAGGTGAACTATTTGTCAATTCTTGGAAAATGTGTGTACACAATACACAATATGGTTTTAATCTCTCTATAATAAATACAATTCTTTTTGGTGACTGGTTTTAATTATTACAAAATCTTACAGAAATTAAATAACTATTTTATATCACCAATAAATGCATAATCATAAAAATATTTGTTAAATTTTTTTTCAAAGGCTTAGTTCAGTGAAAATCCTTATACAACTCTAACCTAGCGGTCTCAAGTTCGAATCCCTACCCACACACCGTGTCCTCCTTGCCTAAGCGCAAACCGTCACCGGGAATTTTTTTGTGGTGTGCATGGATCGATCTGTGACCTACCCCTAGAATGGGAACCCTTGAGGGAAAACCCACCCTACCTCAAACCAGCCGGGCTGAAGATCATTGGTGTTTAAAATTTATTAAAATTAGGGTTTTTAAATTAAAAAAAATAGATTTAGACTTGATTTGTCAAGATTCTTATGGAATCAAAGTCTAAATCTTTTTTTATTTAAAAACACTAATTTAAATGAATTTTAAACAAAGTTTTTTAGTGACTGGTTTTAAACTTTTAATCATAAAAAAAGGTTAAGATAATTAACCAACTGTTTTATATAACAACCAATACTTGCATAATATTCTATTTTACTACTTTCTTAAAAAATCAAGTCTAAATCTTTTTCATTTAAAAAAAAAAAAAAAAACCCTAACTGAATGAACTTTAAACACACACCAACACACACACAAAAAAAAAGAGATCTAGAGAAAGGAGGTGATGCACCAGAATCTGAAGCAGAAATAGAGATAGCCCTGAACTGGGACTCAATTCTTGAGAGAAAAAGCATGGCTTCTTTAAAGGGCTTTGAGAGTTCTTGTTCATACTTTATCAGCATCTCACAGTAAGCTTCCATGAACTGATCAAGTGCTGGATCTTGTCCAATGATTGTCATATCCATTCCACCACCGTCACTAGTACCAGCGCCGCCTGAACGACTGGCCATTGCAGCCACCACTGAAGCTCTGCAAGCTTCCTCCAGTCTTTCAACTACTTCAGGTGGTGCTCCTATCTGTATTTATTTACAACAGGTTAAAACTTATTTATTTATTATTATTATTTTTTGCAAAATATGTTTTTTTAAGATGAAATAAGTAGAAAAAGTTGTTGCATCAGAATAAAATATGTTCTTTCTTGAAGAGATTATTATTTAGGTGCCAAATGAAGAAATGAGAAATAAATGATGTCACACACAGAAACACACAAATCAAGACTACTAAATGAAGCAAAAGTAATGATCAAAAACATAAACAAACCCCTTGAAAACAAACACAAGATTCTTAGATTGAACTAAATGCAGAAATTTAAAGATACACCCACTTTCATTTCTTGTAAAATTTGTGAAATATAGGTAGGTAGTTAGATCTTTGTGTGTGTAGTGTGTGTAGATATATACATATATATTTATATAGAGAGAGAGAACGAAAGCAACCTTTTGGCAGTTGAGATAAGCTGATAAAAGACGAGGGTAATGAGGATGAGACATGATCTTTGCTTTAAGAGAAGAAGAGGGGTTCATGAAGGATAACCCTACACCATCGTTGATATTAATGTTGTTGTCTTGAAGCATGATAGCAGCAGCAGAAGAAGAAGAAATCCCACAGTTGTTATGATGATCAGAGAAGATTAGGTTATTGTTGGTAGTGGTGTTATATGCAGCAGGTTGGTTTGGAGGAAGGCACAGTGATCCAATGTTGTTATGATTACTGTTGTTATTATTATTTATGTTGGTGGTGTCTCCAAAACTCATCAAACATGATGAACTAGTACCACCTCCATCTCCACCACTCTCCATCTATTTCTCTCTCTTTCTTTCCTATCTCTCTCTATCTGCAACTTTTTTGGGAACTAAATTAAGTTACTGTTTGTAAAGATATGTATCACAAGTATGGGGAGGTACGTGTGTGTATATGTATGTGTATTCTAGAGAGAGAGAGAGGGACTGTTCAAAAAAGAAAAAAAATCTAGAGAGAGAGAGATGAGCTTTGGCTTACATGATGAGAGAGGGGGTCTCCCGAGATTTAAGCTTACAACAGGGCTGTTTTTGACCCTTTTTTACAGAAAATCCTTTACTGAAAGTCCTATATAAACATAAGACCAACTATTGATTTTGTGAAAAGTAGATAAAACTCTGTAAATGTGTAATAAAAAGTATGTTACATGAAAAATCCAGATATAATAAATGTATTTTGTATTGCAAATTAAAAAGTTTTCCATTTTGTGTAACTAACTAGCTAATTATCTGTGATTATTTATGATTTGGTGGTGGTATGGTGTTTTCCGCCTTGGACTAAAAGGAGTTGGGGCGTGGAAGGGGGAGGGCAAGTCCCTCAACGCCTTCTCTTTTGTCTAGGCATTGCCCCTTTCCTCAAGGAAATCCTCACGGGTGTTGATCACTCGTCCTCTTCTCATCTACTTTGTATTTTTAGCCCTCTTGCTATTGTCCCTTACTTTTCACCGTCTTTTTCTCTTTATTCTTTGGAGGGCAAAACCCTCAAAGGTCTACGTGGTGTCTACATGGCACCCTTGCTTACCACTCCTTGCATTCTTATACAAGATTTTGATAAAATTGGTATAGAAGATCAACTGTCACGCGATTAGCTTGCTAATCGTGTGAACAGTGACACGATTGGGGAGGTTAATCTGCTAATCGTCTGTTATATCAAGCATTTGGACCCTAATCGTGCCCTATAGCATGCGATTACATGGGGTAATCGCCTATAGGTTTCTGTTGACCAATTTTAGTCAAATTTAATCCGTTTTTGTCCGTTTTTCATATCTTTGATCTGTTTGTGATGATTTGTCGTGTGTTTGACTTATAGAATCATGCAGTACGGTACGTCGGACAAGCACAACTGTCTTGCCTTTCTCGGACCTGTAAAGAAGCCGGAATGCAAGCGGTTTGAAGGCGTAATCGAATACTTGAAGCGCTCGAAGATAAAGTATGCTATATCTACGGACTATGCGGCTTACAAGAACATTCTTCAGGAATTCTATCAAAATGCTAGGGTCGACGTCAGCACAATTCCAGCTACCATCAGAAGCACTGTGCAACGAAAGGAAGTTATTATCACTGAAGACTTAATTCGCGAGATTCTAAGGTTTGAAGATGATAAAGATGATCCGATCGTGTTCGATTCCATTTTGATACGTGGTGGATTCCTAAGGATGAAGTACACTGGTGATGTTCGTGCGCAGGAGATGCTACCGAAAGGGTGTCTACCTCCAGAGATGAAATATCTAACGCACGTTGTGTTAAAGTGTATCGGACCTCGCAAAGGAACTTTCGATGCGATCAAAGACACTTTGGCGTCAGCGATTGTCGCGTTGACGTTGAACAAGCCGTTCAACTTCTCTGGAATGATCATGCATCATCTAAAGGAAGTGATTCTGCGGAAACCGTCAGAGAACGCTTTCATTGTCTATCCTCGATTTCTGCAGATGATCCTTGACAACCAGATCCCAAACATGGTCAAACGGGTTGAAGATTTGATTGATATAACGAATATAGATGAAGCTGAGTTGAAAAGAATGCTGCAATACAAGAAAAAGCCGAAGTCAGAACATCCACCAAGTCGTCGATTGTTTGCATATCTGTTGAGAGATAACAATGAGGCACCTCCAGGTAATAGGTGGAGGCATGACGACAGTGAGTCAGAAGATGATGTTCAGATTCACAGACAAGTGTTCAAAGATGGTGATAACATTGGCAGGCCTACTGTTGCTTTGGGACCCAATGCACCGGGCAATACGGGTGATGCTGAACTGAGACGAGATGATGATATGGTTGATGCTACGTCTCTGGATGCAGATGCACCATCCAGTTCAGACAAAGGTAAAGGCAAGATTGATGAAGGCCCGGTTAACATAGAAGACGTTGATGAAGATGATGACGACTCAGAAGCTACAGAAGATGATTCACCCGATGTACTCACTCTAGAAGAGGATAGAGCTCGCGCAGCCGAGGCGAGAGAGCTTGCAAGAGATCCCACTTTCACTCCAATTAGTGGTGATCTTGTTGCAGATATCGATGCTGAACTTAGCACGCCTCCTCCTCGGAAAAGACAGAAGACTAAAGCAACGAAAGTTGGTAGGGGACAGAAGAGGATGTCAGAGAAGACAGCTGCGGCTGAGAAGACTCCTAAGAGATTGAGGGGAAGATGTATGACCTTGAATCTCCCAGATACTTTTAACATTCCTGCTTCCTCATCCGTATCAGCAACAACAGCAGCAACAGCAACAGCAACAACAACAGCAGCAACGACATTTTCGGCTCCTACTACAGTTAGTGCAGCGATGCCTGCCAGTGTCACCATGTCAATGCCTGCTTCGGTAATCTTCACTGAGCCAGTCTCAGTTACCGAGGCAGCGACAAGCTCGCAGATTGTTCCTAATACCATTGGTGACAGGATCCGAAGCATAAGACAGAAAGTTCGTCCCTCAACTTCCGGGTCAACCGATCAGACCTCTTCGTCTGCGTCTGCTACAAATGAACAACTTCAAAGAAAGATTAGCGAGCTAACTGCCATAGTAGCTGCGCAATCACGTGATATAGCAGAATTGCGAACGAAGAATGCAAGCATAGAAGAAAATGAGAACGCAATGCTCGAGCTGATCGAAGAATCTATCCAGTCTAACACGGAGCTGAGAACGACGGTAGATGCGCTCACATTATCTAACCAGCAGGTCATAGAGTCGAATAGGCTGATGATGGAATCTCATCAGCAGCTGATACAGTCGAACCAAAGTACTTTGGAGAGACTTGCAGGTGTAGAGGCCTCAAATAGCGAACTTCGCCTGATCAATGTGAACAATGAGCGAAGGATCACGAAGACTGAAAAAGAAAATGCCGAGCTGAGGGCTAGGATAAATGAGTTGACTGGAACTCAACCTAGACTCATCGGTGGTCCTAGTTCAGAGGCTGGTGCTGATGATGATGAGGAGGATAATGATGATGAAGAAGATGATGATGAGGATGACGATGATGATGAATCAGATGGTGATGATGATGTTGGAAAGGGTGGTGGTGGTGATCCTGGAGCCACAGGCGGGGGCGGATCATCGGGTGGTTCTGCATCGAGACGAACAAAGAAAGGTCATGATCGCAAAGGCAATGATCCCAAAGCAGGTTCTTCTGCTCAGGGGGAGCCTGCACCTATGATGAGCAAGATTCAAGAGCTACATGATAAAGTGAAGAAGAAAGCGATAGTTCTAATTGAAGACGTGGAGCCTCTAAACTGTTATTTTGCATATGATGACGAAGGTAACTTGCTCCCACCTCCTGCCATGCCTGAATATGATCTGGAAGAAGGAGAGATTCCACCTGAGATGACATCAGAGGATATGGCTAAAGTATATGGCTTTGCATCTGGAGAATCTTCCAGTGCAAGTCAAAGTGTTCCTCCTGAAATGCATCCAGAGTACAATGAAGTGGATCTCGAAGAGGGAACCAGCGTACCGACTCCTGAGTACGTTGTAAATGACTCGGGCGCTGGAATTCCAAACATTGATGAAGAAATGGTACGTGAGGCCGAAGAGAAGTTGAAATCCGACTCTGCTGCAGTTCCTGATGAAGTAAAGATACGACATGACAAAATCAGAGAACGTTATCCCCAATGGTTCAAGCCCGAAGAGAAGAAAAAGCCAGTCGAGCGAGCATCCATCTTCAAGAAAAGATTGTCGAAGATGTCTGGCAATGTGATAAGCTGGGCGTACGTGAGTCAGACAAGGATGCTCGGGGTAAAATGGCAAGAAGGTGTATTGTACTTTAGGGAATATAAAGACATTCTGAGCCTGCCATTCTGGTACATTCGTGATTTAGTTCGTCTCAATTATCCGTTGTACGAAGAGAAAACTGCTTCTCTTAAGGGTTTTTACACAAAGTTGAAGCGAGAAAGCTCAGAGGGATGGAAAGAGTTCGAGCCTCAGTATCCCAGATCATATCCAACAGACAAGATTCATCCTTTCACTTTGAAGCCTATCTGGGAACACAAGATCAAGCCACCGAAATGTGTCTCAAGGATTTCCATCGTTCTAGTTGAGCAAGATTTTTCTTCTAAGCTGTACTACTGGCATTATGATGCAGCAACTACAGAAGCCGTGATTGTCTTGAGCAACAGTCCGAACCCATGCAGAAAGATAAGAATTTGGGATCCTATGTGGTTGATCAATTGCTCAGAGAAGGACGTGGAGACGTTGTACCAACATCCAATCATGCATTTACCAGTTGAAGCCGATCAAGCGATGAAGTTTCAAAGAGTGATCCAATTTTGCTACGCCAACAAGGTTCATGCAGGATGCGATTGGTCGAGAATCACAAGGGTCAGAACAACGTCAAGCTGAAGATGAAGACAGAAGACAGATGATGCTGCTTGTCATTTTGTTTAGTTGTATTTGTTTCTGCTTATCGAGTCTGTAAAGTTGTTAGCTTTTGGTATAAACGTTGTCTTTTGGTTAATTCTGTACGTATACTAGCCTGGTCCAAGGGGGAGTCTGTTAGTACATGATGTCCCTAGGCTAGTATATTAGTTGCTTGGACGTGTTTCGGGGTGTTTGGAGACGTTTATACGCGTTTTGGGGTGTTCGAGAAGCTATAGGCGATTAGGTGATTGGTATAGGCGATTAGCATCCTATACCATATCACTGTAGCACGCGATTGAGGGCAGTCCATAGGCGATTAGGGCCAATCGCCTATGGTATCATGTCTCATAGCTGGTCAATCGCATATAAGGTGTTTACGTACCCGGGGGGTATAAATAGGCCTATTCTCAACCCTAGACCTTAGTTCTTGCCTCACACACTCTCCAAACACCCTCCCATGGTCTGTAAGGTCTGATTTGATCCCTGTAAACACTCGAGCTCTGTTTTAGTGATTAATCTATAATCTTTTGACCCGTGTGTGTGTTGTGATTACTCGTTTATCATCGTTTCATTATCGTATCTGTTATTAGAACATATTAGAGGGATTCCGCACCTCTAGTATAAACCCCGTGATTGTCGGATTACGCGTTCGCCGGTCCTAACAACAAGTCAAATATTAAGTGAGGTTTATGCGTACAAAATTGTTGTCCAGAATGAGGAATTGTGATCATTTATCTTCTTATTGAAATCTATTTAATGTTGATATGGTAGTTGATTATATTTGTCCTTCATGGTTTTTGGTGTGGAAGAAGGTGGAACCCTTCTACGGACGTCGCAGATATGTGTCGCTCCACGCCCAATTCACCCCTTACCACACTGTGTGTAGTCTTACTCAATATGACTCGTTTTGATTTGATTGATTTTTTAAATGTCTATAATCCCTTATTGGTACATGCTTGTATAAATATAACCATTATAATCTATATCTGACACTGTTTATAAAGGTAATGTTATACCTTAATATTGGCATCTATCTTTATCTAATCCACTAACACATATAGTAGCATTTAAAATGGCTAGAATATGAAAAGTATCTTTAAAAACTATAAGGTGTTCTATGATGAACAATTGAGTGTCAAGTGTTGATCAACTGTGCATAATGTGTCCTATACTCGTCAATCATCCCTTGTATATAGTTACACGAAATGAAATGAAGGATCCCATATAATCTGCTATCTTAGTTAGGCTTCTTGAATGGTTCAGGTGACCGTTGGGACTGTTTCAACTGAAGTATTCATTGATATAACAGTTTCCTTCTTTTTCGCCTAGCATTCATCATTTGTCGGTTACACTTTGACCCATTCTTTAAGCTTATACGCGTACAACTCCTGCATCTTTACCCTCTTTGACTTGGTAAGACTTTATAGCCGTTGAAGAGGAGTTACAAGTCTTTATCATTCATTGGTTGTACCTGCAATAACATTTGAACAAGACAATTCGTTAGTCTATCCTCAGGATGCACATAGGTCAGAATGTTGTTACATCCTGAAGTCTGCTTAGCCTTTCGCTATCCTGAGGATGTCACATAGAATATTTAAGGTAAATCTATCATGAGGATTTCACCACCAACATTTATTAACTAGAAATCTAACATTATCTGATTTAAAAATTCATGAGATTTTTAAATGTGTTGTAAATATTGTATAAACATAACAAACTTTCATACATATTTCTAGTTCTATATTCTTAATCTCTTTTGATTTCATATTTCATATCATGGGTTCTTCGTTTCCAAACTTTTATCTAAATCTTGGAGATTCTGGAGATTACTCAAATAGGGTGCAACTTCACAATCGAGAAGCTCATAAGGCTCTGAAAAACGATTTGATTGAGCATATATGGCAAAAAATTTCACTTGATGAATGATCAAGTAGTTTGTATCTTCCCTTGTAATTTTACATTTAATGTTATGTAAATATATATATCTTTTTATTTTTAATAATTTTTATTTTTAGTAATTTTTATTTTTAATAATTTTTTATTTAAAATAATTTAGTTTAAAAATATAAATATTTTTGTTATTTGTAATTGATTTTATACAATAAATTAAGACCTAAGTTATATTTTTTATTAAAAAAATAGTTTAGGTTGGGTTGCTAATGGGTGTGAAAGGTTGTATTGAGTTGGGTTGTGTAGGTGGAATTGAGAGAAACCAGTTTTTTATTTGAAAGTTGGGTTTGGTTAGATTGTGAATGAGAATAATCTTCCAGTTTGAAGTTGAGAGCAACTGAACGTTGGAAGAGTGCTAAAAATAAACAAGTAGTGGACTTAATTTTAGGAGTATATGTTTTTGTTTTTACTTAATAAATAGCAATCAGTAGGCTAGAGAAAATGTACCCAACTTTGTAATCTTTTTATAATTTCTTGTTTT
This sequence comes from Ambrosia x helenae, assembly GCA_030844895.1. Lineage (NCBI taxonomy): Eukaryota > Viridiplantae > Streptophyta > Magnoliopsida > Asterales > Asteraceae > Ambrosia > Ambrosia x helenae. The sequence goes on along the minus strand of CM061224.1, from coordinate 3,354,451 downwards.
TTTTAAACTTATTCTTTGCATATCTTAGTGAGTTTGTGCATTTGTGTGAGTGTGATCAAGGAGCCTGAAACCAAGTGATAAACAAGGCATCTAAAATTATCAGTGACTTACATATATGATAAACAAGTATGATACGTTAGTAAAATATAATTATGCTCATAACATAATTACATTCTATAGGGTATTTAATATTTATAAATACGAGATTTAAGAAAAATACTACATTCTTGAAAAATATCAAGATTATTAAAGTAAAAGAAATTCTCAAATTCTTTGATTTTGGACATTAAAGAAAAGTAAAACAAATACTGATTGATTAGCCTTTGAAAAAAATACTGATTGATTAATAGTATAAGTGGTAACAGTGGTTTATCTTTTGTGTGAAAGGAAACAAGTTTCATCTTCCCAATGATAAACTCTCCCCCCCTTTTCTTGCACTGCCACTCTGCCATCACTGCCAATCTCTCCTTCAAGCAAGAGAGAATATGTTGTATCACATTACTCTTGAGTCTTTCCGTTATAAATACTTGTTATTTCTAAATATATAATGATTAATTCGGATCATTATCGGGGCGGGTGAAAACGATTGTATGTTAGGTAGTTTGTAGGTGGATCATTTCCGGTCTTGGGGTGTAACATGTAAAAAATTTTGGTGACGTGAATAAAAAAAGGTTTCGTTGAATGTTCAAAAAAAAAAATTGGACGGCAAAAGAAATATATATAAAATTAAAAGAGTATTCCTGAAAGATCTGTATTGTTTTAACGGCTAATTTCGTCTACCATTTTTTACACCATTTTGATTACACACATTTTTTCATCCCCTTTTAAATAAACCATTTTTGCATCTTATGATACTTGAACTCCCAACTCCCTTCCCATTTGAAACCCCAACATCTTTATCACCACACCAAAAGGGGTGGGGCCGAAACATCTCTATTTTATTTTCTATCTTTATCTCTATAATTAAACTAAAATCATTATATCTTCTCTCTATTTTTTAATTAAATAATATTTTTCATAATTTTATTATTACATTTTTCTATCTTTTCTTCTCACAACCACCTTCAAAAAGTTTAAGTCCCGCCCTTATCTACATTTTTTTATATAGAAAACTAGACTATTGCCCGCGTGGACATGCGGTTCAACCTATAAAAAATATAGTAGAAATATTTTATTAAAATTTAAAAGTAAGGAATACACATGTTATTCAAATATCACTAAATATTTTGTTATACACCACATTTTTTTGTTTTAGTTTTGACATTCCCATAACTATCTAGTATAAGTAATTTCACCTCTGCCCTGCTTTTAACTCTTGACAATGCGACATAAAGTTGACCATGTGAGAATACGGGGTCTCTTAAAACAATCCAACCTTCGATAGAGATTGATGGTCATTGCGAAACATCCGGATATTGGGAATTGACGCCTTTGGAACTTCACTGGAATCTTGTTATCAGATGGTATCATATTAATTATAGGAATAAGAGTTTTGGTACCAATGTTTCCACCTGATATGATTTCGGCTTCAATAACACGCTTTGCAAGTTTGGTGATTTTTAATCTCGTGCCGTTGCACAAGCCATTTTGTTGATCTATGTTTCTCAACAACATAACAGGTACACCCACCTTTAGTGCTAAGCGGAATAACTGGACAAAACTTTTACAAAATGTACCTCTAATGCATATAACCTACTAACCAAAAAATAATATAAAGTATAGAAACAGCTTAACAACGTTTATGTGAACATATACACAGTAAACATGACACCGCCAATGCCCCGTCATGTGTAAGACTTAAAAATATAATAAAAAAAACTCGTAGACTCACATAGCCAAGCACTGTAGAAAGAACAACTACATGAATCATATGAGGATAATTTGAAAAAAAAAAGTTCTAACTACCAAGCAAACGAAATAAAAGGAAAATTATTTAATGTATGTTTGAAGGGAGTACAATATGCATGAAAATATATGCTTACCATATTAGACCTTGATGTGTCCATGACATTTGCAGTGTGTACATGGCTACTGATGTATAAAAATGAATAAAGCATCAACATATTTAACATAACATCGTACTTTTATACTTGTAGTGTGTTCATGCCATGACCACCTATGCACCACATTGCTTATAGCACTTTTTATATTTTACGACCTGCCATTTATAATTAAGAAAAGAGGAAACAAAATAATAGTCAACTCACAAAATTGAAATAAAATATCTAAATAAATAAAATAATGTAGTTGCATAATAGTCTGGAGCAATGCTTACTTTGATTACATTATGTAACAATGATAAACAATCTCATCATTCAAACATAAAACAATGCAATAATAAACAACTTACCATTTGGTTTCTTCAACCATTTGGTCAAACAGAGTGCATTTGCTCAATCTAATTCTTACTTCTCTTTACCACTCCTTCTCACATTGATGGTTATGAAAACAAAACCCAAAACAAAAATAACACATAAGACTATATAGAGAGATCTAGTAGTATATATATAAACAACTTAGCAAAGTGTAATTAGAACTTATTGAATTTACCTTAGTTATGTGTATTCCAAGTTACATTGACATTACCATGAATGTACAATCATTTTGTGTTTAAATGTCTTTAATTTTAAAAACCCGATTTTTAAAAAAAATTATTTTGAATGTTTAAAAATAAAGTAATTCAAATGAATATAGGCGTATTAATTATAATGAAAAAATTCAAATTTAACTTTGTTTATAAATGTATTTATATTTATATATGATTAATAATTTTGTGTTTAAAGTTTATTAATGAAATGGTAACCATAATTATTAACATTAGATGTTTCCAATATTGTGTAAATCATGATAAATGCTAATTATACGCTAAAAATAGTAATGTGACAAATCAAACAATTAAGCATTTATTTTGTGTTTAAATGTCTTTAATTTTTAAAACCCGATTTTTTTTTCAATTTTTTATTTTGAATGTTTAAAAATAAAATAATTCAAATGAAAATAGGCGTATTAATTGTGATGAAAAAAAATTCAAATTTAACTTTGTTTATAAATGTATTTATACGCTAAAAACAGTAATGTGACAAATAAAACAATTTAGCATTTATTTTGTGTTTAAATGTCTTTAATTTTAAAAACCTGATTTTTTCAATTTTTTTTAGTTTGAATGCTTAAAAATAAAGTAATTCAAATGAAAATAGGCGTATTAATTGTGATATAAAAAAATCAAATTTAACTTTGTTTATAAATGTATTTATATTTATATATGATTAATAATTTCGTGTTTAAAGGTTATTAGTGAAATGGTAATCATAATTATTAACATTAGATGTTTCCAATATTGTGTAAATCATGATAAATGCTAATTATACGGTAAAAATAGTAATGTGACAAATCAAACAATTAAGCATTTATTTTGTGTTTAAATGTCTTTAATTTTAAAAACCAGATTTTTTTAAATTTGAATTTTGAGTGTTTGAAAATAAAGTAATTCAAATGAAAATAGGGGTATTAATTGTGATGAAAAAATTCAAATTTAACTTTATTTATAAATGTATTTATATTTATATATGATTAATAATTTTGTGTTTAAAGGTTATTAATGAAATGGTAATCATAATTATTAACATTAGATGTTTCTAATATTGTGTAAATCATGATAAATGCTAATTATACGCTAAAAATAGTAATGTGACAACTAAAACAATTAAGCAGTTATTTGTGTTTAAATGTCTTTAATTTTAAAAACCTGATTTTTTTAAATTTTTTTATTTTGAATGTTTAAAAATAAATTAATTTAAATGAAAATAGGCGTATTAATTGTGATGAAAAAAATTTAAATTTAACTTTGTTTATAAATATATTTATATTTATATATAATAATAATTTTGTGTTTAAAATGTTATTAATGAAATGGTAATTATAATTATTATCATTAGATGTTTCCAATATTGTGTAAATCATGATAAATGCTAATTATATGTTGAAAATAGTAATGTGATAAATCAAACTATTATGCATTTATTTTATGTTTAAATGTCTTTAATTTTAAAAACCGGATTTTTTTTAAGTTTTGATATTGAATGTTTGAAAATAAAGTAATTCAAATGAAAATAGGCGTATTAATTCTATAAAAATTATTTTATGTTGTTCAAAGGGTCAAGTTTATCATGCAATTTTTATTTTTTTCAAAAATAAATTTATTAGTATATATAATAAATTACAAATTTAATCATTTATAAATTAAAAATTCTATAAAAATATCTAAACAGTTTTATAAAATTTCACAAAAATTATTTTAAACTTATAAATCAATAACCTTTTCAGAATTAAATATTTATTTAAGAAAAACGTTTATTTAATATTTTTAATTAATTTTTGCTATATTAATCATAAATAATTCATAATAAATTCATCTTACACTATTTTTACATCAAAATTTTACATAAATTGTTTTTGTTCATTTAGAACAGAAATATAATTTTTAAGTTGAAATTTTATGAATTTTAATATTTTTAGGCATTAATACTATATTTTGACAAATAAATATTAATATACTATATATTCAATAATTAAGAAAATAATTTTATAAAAATTATTTTCACATTTACAACATTTTTATACAACTACCTTTAATCAAGAATTGTCAAAAATCATTTTTATTTAATTAGTTTTTAATTTATTATTTAATTAACAATTATTCTAAATTAATCAATAATCAATTGTCAATCCCCAAATTAAGAACCCTAAAAGACCTTTAGAATAGAAAACTTAGACTTATTTTATTGCCTTGAACTTAGGGTAATACTTGGAATCGTTTGTGCCACATTTAGACTATTTCAAAGGATTCAAGACTTGTGCTAAGGTGAGTTTACATAGCCCTTTTTCACTATTTTGGGTGAAACATGTTACAATTTCAATTGCAATTCAACATAAGTGTCTATGTGTTATTCTATGTTGCATTATGTCTAAAACACTATTATGGTAAGCACAATTAGACTAGCATAATCATTAACTCCGTACAAGCCAACGATACACAATGATAGACCTATTGGACTGACAACCCCACCCGGATACGTTACCTCCAGTATGGGTAGCGTGGGTGATTGTTATCGCAACAAAAACGAGTGAACCATATGCGTATTGGATGGACCACAATATTCTAGTCACAAGGTTTGATTATGCACATGATTTACCGGGTAGTATTGTTTTTACATATGGACTAGACTTGCCATGACACTCGAATTGTACAAGTTTTATTCAATATTCAAACCAATGTAATTCTCACCAACTTTTGTTGACCCAAAATATTTTCAAACTTAACATGTTTCAGGTTATAGCTTTGCTTGAAGATTAGAGTTAATGCCTGAAAATTTGTATTTAGTGTTTCTCATTTGATGTACAAATTCTTTTAGAACAATGTATGTAATTTATTTAATTAATTATTGAAACTTATTATTTACCATGAGCTACTGAACAATCATCAATACGTGACATCCCGATGTTTCCGCCATCGGTTGGGGTGTTACAGTCATGACTCGCAGTCAGCTCAGAAATGCTAGTCCAAGTGACAATGCAAGTACCCTGGTGTTGGATCAGTAATGCTCTTGATGTTTTGCTTGCTAGTGAACACTTATGTGTTTAACAAGTTCAATCAGATTTGCACAACGGAATAAGTAAGTAAAGTTACACTATCAACAGAAGTTATTACTCCCCCTGGATGTTTGAAAGCTAAAGACAAGTTTAATGAGAATCTAAGTATTGAATGTGAAAGACAATAAATACTCAAACAGATTCTCAGTAAATGAAATGGAAATAACAATAATAAGCTTTGAAGGATTTTAGTTTCAATTAAAATCAATGTCTAAAACAGAGGGATTAACCCATCTATTTATAGACTTACAAATACATGAACCTTGCCAAAAAGCAAGTCTGTAACAAGTTGCAACAAGTTGCATTCTTGAAACTTGCACAAAAAGATAAAGTAATAATAAACAAATAAACTACTGAAACATAAGGCGGTGGAAAGATTCTGGTACAAGTGCTGATGAATGACAAACTACTGGTGAGTAGTTTGTCTTCAGTAGTTCTTCAGTGAACTTGTCTGGTTAGACTTCAGAACTTCTGATCTTTCTTCTTCAGTACTTGTTGAATCCTTCTTCAGTACTTTAGTCTTATTTCTTCAGTAGTTCTGTACTTAGAATAATTTGCAGAAGTATGAATTAGACTAAGGTTTGCAAAAGTGGTTTCCTCAATCCTTTTTGTCCTAACAATCTCCCCCTGGATTGATGAAGCCAAAACCTTATCTAATTCTTTATTGTTGTTTTCTTCTGTCATTCACAATCTTCCATATTTCCTTGAACATAGAATTCTTCAGTTGATTTAGCTGTTCATCAGTGAGAGATCCCTTTTGAGGTTCCAAATGTTGAATTGTAAGCAAGTCCTGAGTTGATAGATTCTTCAGTTCATTCATGGATTTGTAGGCCTTGCTTGTAAGATCTCTTCTTGTCACCAATACTGAGTTGGAATCAGTAAAGGACCATCTGATGATCAACACTTTAGATTTTTCAAAATCTGAAGTATAGGGAACCATGCTGGATCCCTGGGATGTTCCTGAGTGTTGGATGTTTTCTATTTTTGTGACTCTTAGGTGGGATTCACTTCTGTCTTCTTTTTGCACAACATCAGGTAGTTTAAAAGTAGGTAAATGATGTTCAGTCACTACCCTTGTGTGCAGTTTGTCAGTGATAGTCTTCTGAATTTGGTAAGCAAATGTTGAAGGATCCTTAAATTGAGTTATCAGAGGTTTTTCTTCAATATCAAAGTCTCCTTGCACAACTGTGTTGCCTTTAGCAACACCATCTTGCAATCAGTCTTTGTATTGTCCTCTGGCTTTCTCTTGGTATCTGGTCTTTGTTTGACACCGGAAGTTCTAACTACTGAAGTTGATATTTCAGAAGTTTTGAACTTCTCTAGATTTGCAGCCTTGGCAGCCTTGTATTTCTTGTATGTGTCCAGTATTTTGTCTTCTTTCCACTTTGACACTGAGGCTTTTGAACCATAGTCATTAGCTACCAGTTCTTCAATTATCTCTGCTCTCTTGGCTTTTCTATCCTTCTCTGTTGCAAGTTTGTCAGCAACAATTTGAGCTCTTTTGGCTAGCTCATCCATTGAGAGCACTTTGAGTGAATAGGCTTTTGTTTTGCTGTTCTTTGTTATAAAAGAAACCAGTTGTTGTCTTTTGTCTTCTTCAGCAACTCTCTCTGTTTCAGCTTGCCTATTCAAATCTGCTTCATAAGCTTGAAGCTTTTCATTTAAGCTTAAGTCTTCCCTTGCTTCCAAGTTGTTCCAGATCTCTTCTTCCTTAGCCTTTCTTTGGGCTGCAATTAAACTCTTCTCTAGTAGTTCTTTGGACATTGAAATTGGAGAAGGGTTCAGCACAGTCATTGTTGTTGTTGTTGTAGGCCTTGGAATAGGAGTTGGTTGTTGTTGTTCAGTTGGTTTGGAAGGCTCTTCAGTTGTTTGTATGTTGGAAGTGTTAACTGCTGAAGTGTTGATAGAAGTATCAACTACTGAAGGATTGTCTTTAATACTTTCTGAGTCTTCAGAAGTTTCTTCAGAAGTTTCTTCATTATGGCCTTGGGAAGGTTCAGCTTCAACTTCAGTTCCAGAAATAAGCCTTTGTTGATCTTCCTTTTGTTTTTGGGCTTTTTCTAGCAGTTGTTGTTGTTGTTGTAGAGCCACTCTTGCCTTTATCCTGGCTTCCAGTGACTCCTTAGGTTCCTTAATCTTCTCCCCCTTTTAATCTTCACCCACTTCTGGAAGCCTGCTAGGTCGAGAAGTTCTACCAGTGAGTTCAGCAAGCTGTCTTGAGTTGTTGTCAATCTTGTTGGACAGCTCACCAAGTTTCTTGTTGATCACCTCAAATTGAGTTTTGGTTGATAACTCCAAAGCAGTTGTGAAAGATTTGAGGTGATTGGCAATGAGGGTGTTCATCAACTGGTATAGGGGACCATCTGGGCTGCATAGTTGGTTCAGGTCTATGCTTGATGACCCAGGGAATTAGGTAGGCATTTTTAGTGAGGGGTGTGTTTTTGGGTGATCTTCATGTTGTACAGAAGATGCCACTTTAGGGGAATCAGGGATCAAGTGGACTTTAACCTGATCTGGTATGACCAGCTCTTTGAGCTTAGAGACACTAGGTGCAGGACCTTCACTAGCAGCCGTCAATTCGTGTGTTGGTGGAGTGTGAATCATCATCCAAATCAATGGAATCATCTGAATCCCTGATTTCATCCTCAATGAGGACAGTATCAGTTATATCATGAGCTGGGCACAACCCAGTTGTCTCATGTACCTCTTGTTCTTAGTTCAGAGGATTTCCTACCTCAGGCATTAAGACTTCATCAGTAGTTGCCACAAATGAGGTCTTAGCAATGTTACTTCTGTCCTCAGATCCACCACTGGGTGGTAAATGAGTAGTAGCAGCCTCAAATGTACCTAAAGTCTCTAAGTTTGGGCTTAGAAACCCTGGTTCATCCTCATCTCTTGGGTTAGGGCTATGGACATCCACATTCATGTCAAAGTCTGAAGGTATGTCCCCTGTTTGATGTGGTTGTTGGGGACTGACATGTTCTGATGGGATGGTCTCTTTTAGCCCAAAGAGAAGTTTGGCAATTTCTATGGTTTCAGGTTCAGATGTTTGTGTTATTGGTTCAGTAGTTTGGGGTAAAGGTTCAGCAGTTTCAAAAGAAGAGTCAATGGGAATAGTTTTCTTAAATTTCTTTCTTTTGAAGAGAATTGTGATTGGTGCTCTTGTGGGGGTTTGAGATGGATGAGACTGAGAGGATGTTTCAGTCATACCTTTATCAAGTGCAGATTGCACATTGGCAAGTTCAGGCATCTCAGCCTCCTGAACTGCTTTTCTTTTAAGGCTGGTGGGTTTTGGTTTTTGTTGTTTTTGTTTCTTGGCCTTTTTGGGTGAGGGTTTGGAAGATGAGGGTTCCATGGGGACTGTTGTATGTTCCCCTTGGTCATCTTCTGGCCCGGTAGCCGGTTTATTGTGCCTAGAGTATGCTTGTGAGGTTAATGGGTTTAAAACAGTTGTTTTACCCACAAGCACTTTTCTCCAAGTTCTTTTATTATGCATTGCATAATGAACCTTGGATACAACAAAAACTTCTTTTTAGAATTGAGGTGATGTAACACCAACTCATTAAAGAAAAGTGCTGATGCCCTGAATTTTGTTTCATTCACAATGGAATGAAAAATAGGTTGAAAAGTTGTTGGATCAGTTTGCTCTTTTTGCTAAGTAAGAACTTGCTATCTTGACACTTAAGTGTTTAGCAAGTCCTTGTAAATCATATTATAAGCACAGCGGAATGTATAAGTTAAAGCAACACTTTTTATACTAAGGAAGAGTTATTACTCCCCCTTGATGTTTGAAACTAATAAATGATAAGTATTTATTATGAATCCAAGCAGTAAATGAGAATTAGATACTTAGACAGATTCACAATAAATACAGAAATGGAATAGAACAGTGATAGTGTTTGAAGGATTTTTTCTATTAAAATCAATGTCTAAAACAGGAGGTTGAAGCCTCTTATTTATAGACGTTTACATACATGTATCTTGCCCAAAAAGCAAGTACAGAAACAACAGAAACAAGTTGCACAAGTTGCAACATTGAATCAAACAAATACAGCTAAAAGTAATAATAAACAATAAACTACTGATGCAAAAGGCGGTGGAAAATATCTGATGCTAAGTGCTGATGAAAGACAAACTACTGATGAGTAGTTTGTCTTCAGTACTTCTGAAGTGAACTTGTCTGGTTTGGACTTCAGAACTTCTGATGAAGTTTCTTCTTCAGCACTTCTCATATCTTCTCTTCAGCAGTTTCTTGTCTTCTCTTCAGTACTTCTATACTTAGCCAAAATGACAGAAGTGAATTAGACTAAGGTTTACAAAAGTGGTTTCACCAATCCTCTTTGTCCTAACAATCTCCCCCTGGATTGATGAAGCCAAAACCTTACTAATTCCTTATGTTTTTCTTCTGTCTTGAACAATCTTCCATATCTCTTTGTACATGGTGTTCTTGAGCTGGTTTAACTGACCATCAGATAGAGATCCTCTCTGTGGTTCTAGATGTTGAATTGTGAGCAGGTCTTGTGTTGACAGTTTCTTCAGATCACTGATCTTCTTGTAAGCCCTGCTTGAGAGGTCTCTTCTTGTCAACAATACTAAGTTGTTATCAGTAAGTGACCATCTGATGATAGGGATCTTTGACTTGTTAAAGTCAGAAGAATAGGGAACCAGACTTGTCCCTTGGGTTGATGGTCCTGAGTGCTGGATGTTTTCAGTTTCAGATAGCCTCAGGTGGGATTCTCTTCCTTGTTGTTGTTGCATATCAGGCATCTGAACAGTTGGGAGATGGTGTTCAGTCACTACTCTGGTATGCAGCTTTTCTTTGATGGTCTTTTGTATTTGGTAGGCAAAAGTGGAAGGATCCCTGAATTGAGTTAACAGAGGTTTTTCCTCAATGTCAAAATCTGAATGGACTATTGAACTTCCTTCAAGTAGTACCATTTTGAAGTCAGTTTTGACATTGTCCTCTGCCTTCTTTCTCTGAGTAGCAGTTCTTCTTGATACACCAGAAGTTCTAACTACTGATCTTGAAGGATCAGCAGTTTGAAACTTCTCTGGATTTGCAGCCTTGGCAGCCAAGTATTTTCTGTAAGTATCCATTAGTCTTTCTTCTTTCCATCTGGATACTGAGGCTTTTGAACCATAGCCCTCTGCTACTAGCTCTTCTATAATCTGGGCTCTCTTGGTCTTTCCTTCTTTGCTTGTGGCCATTTTGTCTGCAAGCAGTTGTGCTCTTCTTGTCAGCTCTTGCATAGAGAGTCCTTTGAGTGTAAAGGCTTTAGTCTTGCTGTTCTTGGTAATGTAAGACACCAGTTGTTGTCTTTTATCTTGTTCAGCAATCTCATCAAGGCTAGCCTGCCTTTGTAGTTCAGCTTCATAAGCCTGAAGTTTTTCTTCATGGCTTAAATCTAGATCATCCCTTTCTTCCAGAGTTTTCCAGATCTGATCTTCTCTGGCCTTCTTGTTGGCTGCAACTAAGCTCTTCTCTAATAATTCAGCTGATTGAGAGATAGGAGAAGGGTTTAGTACAGTCATTGTTGTAATGGATGTAGGCCTGATGGGATCAGATGTTGGTTGAATGGGAGCAGTGGTTCTGGAAGGTTCAGTTGTTTGAGGTTTGGAAGTGTTAACCTCTGATGTGTTGACAACTGCTGATGGTTTGTCAACTACTGAAGGATTGTCTTCAGTACTTTCTGATTCTTCATCAGAAGTTTTGTCATCAGAAGTTTCTTCATTGTGCCTTAGGGATTCTTCAGATGTTTGGGTCTCATCTTCTTTCTCTGCTGCTTCAATTTCTTCTATTGAGACACCAAACTGTTTGGCCAATTTTTCTTTTCTGGCCTGATCTTTTTGATCTCTTTCAAGGATGGCCACTCTTGCCCTTATCCTGGCTTGGAATGACTCCTTAGGTTCCCTGATTTTCTCCCCCTTTTTGGATTCATCAATTTTAACCCTTGAAGCAGAGGGTTGGGAGAATTGTCCTTGAAGATGAGCAATCTGTTTGCTGTTGAAGTCTAGTTTGTTGGACAGATCATTCATCTTGGTCTTGATCACTCCAAATTGATTCTTGATGGACAGCTCCAAGTCAGCTGTATATGTTTGGAAGTGATTTCTGATGAGAGTATTCATCATGTGGTACAGGGGACCCTCTGGGCTGCATAGCTGGTTCAGGTCTATGCTTGTTTGCCCAGGGAATTGGGTAGGCATTTGTTGTGAAGGGGGTGTTTTTGGGAGATCCTCATGTTGTACAGAGGATGCCACTCTAGGGGTTTTAGGGATTGAGTGGGCTTTAACCTGTGCAGAGGTGACTGGCTTCTTGAGCCTGGATACCCCTGAAACAGGACCTTCAGAAAGTGCCGTCAATTCAGTAGTTTGTGTGTGTGAAACATCATCCAAATTAATGGAATCATCTGAATCCCTGATGTTGCCCTCAATGAGGACTGTCTCAGTTAAATCATGAGCTGAGCCCAACTCAGTTCTCTCATGAACCTCTTGTTCTTGGTACTGAGGATTTCCTACTTCAGGCATTAAGCCTTCATCAGTAGTTGCCACATCTGAGGTCTTAGCTATGTTACTTCTATCCTCAGATCCACCACTGGGTGGTAACTGAGTAGTAGCAGCCTCAGATGCCCCAAGAGTCTCTAAAATTGGGCTTAAAGACTCTGGTCCACCCTCATCTCTTGGGATAGGGCTAGAGATGTCCACATCCATGTCTGATGTAGTAGTTATGTCCCCTGTTTGTTGTGGTTGTAGGGGACTGACATGATCAGATGGGACCTTCTCTTTTAGCCCAGAGAGAAGTTTGGCAATTTCTATTGCCTCTTGTTCAGAAATTTGTGGGGTTGGTTCAGTAGTTTGGGCAATAGGTGAAAGTTGTTGTTCAGCAGTTTCAAAAGAAGAGTGTGTTTCAATAGTTTTTCTAAGTCTTTTTCTTTTGAATAAAATGGTTATGGGTGCTCTTGGTGGGGTTTGAGATGGATGAGACTGAGAGGGTGTTTCAGTCTCACCTATTTGAAGAGCAGAATGCTCATGAGCATGTTCAGGCATCTCAACCTCCTGAACAGCTTTTCTTTTGGGTTGGTGGGGTGTAGTTTTTGTTGGCTTAGGCTTTTTGGCTTTTGGTGGTGTGAGTTTGGAAGATGTGGGCTTCAGGGGGACTTGTTGTTGTTCTCCCTGATCATCTTCTGGCCAGGCAGCCGGTTTGTTATGCCTTGAGTATGCTTGTGATGTTAAAGGATTTAAAGTTGAAATTTTTCCCACAAGCACCTCATTACCCAGTTCCCCTATTATGCATTGCATAATGAACCTTGGGTATAACAAAAACTTTTTCTTGGTATTATTGTGATGTAACACCAACTCATTGAAAAATAGTTTTGATGCCCTAAATTTAGTTTCATTCACAATGGAATGAAATATTGGTTGAAAAGTGGAGGGCATCTGGTCATAAGACCCTGTTTTTGGACTCAAGCACATAATAATATAATGAAACAAAAGCTTGTATTTTGGTTCAAAATATTTTTTAAAGATTGTAGCATGGGAGAGAGTACCTTGATAACCACACTCAGTCATGGTTAGGTGAATATCAGAATTAGCAACATGGTCAGGGGCAGTTACATCATCCAGACCCAGTCTTGTTGCCAGTGTGGCCGGTGTGATGGTCAGTTGTTTCCCTTTTATTCTTGAGTTGAGGGAAATGACCTCATCATCCGTTGTCACCGTCTCAGCATTTGCCCAGAACTCATTCAGAGTGTCAGTGTGAATTGGTGGGTTTATTGTGAGAGCAGTAAAATATTGGGATTTTACAACAAGATCAATGATCTCATCGTATTGGGACCAGCCTTCTTGTTTTTCAAGAAAGGCCCTTTGATTGTGTCCCTGCTTTAGAACTAGAGCCATGTGGTTTTGGTTTTGATCGAACAGTTGATTTGCAGGTTTAGGTTATTGAGAGAGTTTTTGAGAGAGAAGGAGGGATATTTTGAGTTTGAAAGGATAAGTGTGGAGAAAAAAAGGTATTTATCAGAAGTTTTAACCGCTTGAATCTTCTTTATTAGAAGTTTTTAAACCGCCTTAGGTTAAAAATCTTTTTATCAGAGGTTTTAAACTGATTAGGTCAAACCTTTGATGATGGGAAAAGTCAGATTTGCCCTTTTGACTTAAACTGCTGATGAAGGATTACTTCATCAGTAGTTCCCATTTCCTCTTCAGTAGTTTAACAGCTGATGAGAAATGTTTTTATAAATACTTTTATTCATAACTTCTGAAGGTTATTTTATCAGAAGTTACACACTTTTCAGAAAATTATCCCTATACTGATGTTTGTTCATCAGTAGTTTCTCTCATACTGATTTTTGTTAATCAGTAGTTTCTCTTTTTGTTTTTCAGAAGTTTTGTTTCAGACTTTTGTCTTTTGTAAGTGAAAACCAGAAAAAAGAAAAGGTAAACAGGATGGAATCAGGGGTGGAAAAAAAAAATTTTGTGATGTTTTATGCATAACAGTAGTAGATAGAAGTGATTGATGTAGAAGTTTGATGTAGAGTTGGGTAGAATCAAGTGTTAACTTGGATTCTAACTGATATGCATATATGTTTTAAAAAAAAATAAAAAATAAAAAAATAAAGTAAACACTTACAAATTTAGCATTCCAAGCATGGATACTAACTTCTGAAATGTTGATGTGTCAAGGGGCTTAGTGAAGATGTCAGCTATTTGATTAGCTGTTGCTACATGCTTCACCTCAATCTTGCCTTTTTCATAGCAATCTCTTATGAAATGGTACCTGATCTCAATATGTTTGGTTTTTGAGAACTGTACCGGATTTTGAATGATGCTAATGGCAGATTTGCTGTCTACAAACAAAGGTGTCTTGGTTTCTTTGATTCCATAATCAAGAAGTTGATATTGGAGCCATTGTATCTGTGATGTACAACTTGCAGCTGCAATGTATTCAGCTTCAGCAGTTGAAGTTGCAACAGATGTTTGCTTCTTTGATTGCCATGACACTAGACAGTTACCCAGGAATTGACAACCACCAGATGTTGACTTTCTTGTCATCTTACACCCTGCATAGTCACTATTTGAAAAAGCTGATAACTTGGTATTGCTTGAAGCAGGATACCAAATTCCCAGTGTTGGAGTTCCTTTCAGATATCTGAAAATTCTTTTGACTGCTATAAGGTGTGATTCCCTTGGTGCTGATTGATATCTAGCACAGACACATGTTGAAAACATAATATCTGGTCTAGAAGCAGTTAAGTATAAAAGGGAACCTATCATGCATCTGTACATGGTTTGATCAACCTGTTTTCCTTGATCATCAGGTTCAACTTGTGTGATTGGTGTCATGGAAGTGGAACATGATTTACAGTCATTTAAAGAAAATTTGTTCAATAATTCTTTAACATATTTTGATTGATGTATAAAAGTTCCATTTGTTTGTTGCTTGATCTGCAGTCCTAGAAAGTACTGCAGTTCTCCCATGGTACTCATCTCAAATTTTGATTGCATGAGTTTCTTAAAATCATCACACAGTTTTGTGTTTGTTGAACCAAAAATGATATCATCAACATAAATTTGAACAAGTAAGACATGATTTCCAACATGTTTAATGAAAAGAGTTTTATCAATGGCACCTCTTGTAAAGTTATTTTTGAGTAAAAAGGTGGAGAGTGTATCATACCAGGCTCTTGGAGCCTGTTTGAGCCCATAAAGAGCTTTGTCTAGTCTGTACACCCACTCAGGATGAGAAGGATCCTCAAACCCAGGTGGCTGACAGACATACACCTCCTCTTTTATTTTTCCATACAAAAATGCACTTTTCACATCCATTTGATAAACTTTAATTTTGTTGGAAATGGCATAGGCCAGAAATAACCTGATGGCCTCAAGCCTTGCAACTGGAGCAAAGGTTTCATCATAGTCAATTCCCTCTTCTTGAGAGTACCCTTGAACTACCAGTCTTGCCTTGTTCTTGATTATCATACCAGCTTCATCTTGTTTGTTCCTGAAAACCCATCTTGTGCCAATTGGTTGCTTGTTTGGAGGTAAGGGACAGATTTCCCA
Source organism: Ambrosia x helenae (assembly GCA_030844895.1). Taxonomy (NCBI): domain Eukaryota; kingdom Viridiplantae; phylum Streptophyta; class Magnoliopsida; order Asterales; family Asteraceae; genus Ambrosia; species Ambrosia x helenae. Next base: position 3,338,746 of record CM061224.1, on the reverse strand, counting down.
GACCTGTTGCTTGTTGAACTGAAGCAGTTCATCTTGCATAGCTTGCACCCAATTATTGTCTTTGAGGGCTTCCTGTTACTTCTTTGGTTCCAACTGTGAGATAAAGGCTGAAAATAGGCAAAAGTTGGAGAGCTGGTTTCTGGTAAGAACACCTGAAGCTATATCACCCATGATTTGATCAAGTGGATGATCTCTGTGTTCAATTAGTTGTTGTAAACCACTGACAGGTGTAGGTGGCTCTTGTTCTTCAAACAAACTACTGAGGTCTATAATATCTGGTTCAGCAGTTTTAGCTTCTTCAGTAGTTGCAGGTGCTGAAGCAGATGTTTGAGTTTGGCCTTCAGTATTTGTTTGATCAGAAGTTTGAGAAACTTCTGATGGTGTTGTAGTTGACTTAATGACTGTTTGAGGAGTCCATGGTGTAGGATCCTCATCTTCAAACCTTTGATCACCATAATAAGTAGGTTTGGAAGAAGTAACAGTCTTTTCAGGTCCAAAGTGAAAGTTGTCAAGGTCAAAGAGTTCAGCAGGATGTGCTGGAATAAGAGTGTGTTTTGACTCATTGAACTTGACATTCAATGTTTCTTCTACTATCCTGGTGTGAGAATTAAAAACCTTGTAGGCTTTTCTAGTTGAAGAGTAACCAAGAAAGTAACCTGAGTCAACTTTGGCAGCAAACTTTGAAATAGATTCCTTTATGTTCAAGATGAAACATTGACACCCAAAGCCCTGAAAAAGGAGATAAGGGGCTTCATGCCATGAAGAACTTCATAGGCAGTCTTGGAATGTCTCTTGACCACAAGAACTCTATTCTGAACATAACATGATGTGTTAACTGCTTCTGCCCAAAAGTACAAGGGCAGTCCAGAATCAGCTAACATTGTTCTTGCTCCTTCTATCAATGTTCTGTTCTTCCTTTCTACTACACCATTTTGTTCAGGAGTTCTGGGAACACTGTATTGTCTAATAATCCCTTTAGACAAACAGAATTCATCCAGAGTTTTGTTCCTGAACTCTGTCCCATTGTCACTTCTAATGGTTTTGACAGATAGAGAATATTGTTTCTCTACTTGTAGAATGAAGAACTTGATGATTTCAGCAGCCTCATCCTTGGAAAATAAGAAGAATACCCATGTGAATCTTGAGTAATCATCAATGATGACTAAGCAGTACTTCTTTTTACCAAGGCTCATAATCTTGACAGGTCCAAATAAGTCCATATGGAGTAGTTGAAGACATGCAGTTGTTTTTGATTCTTCAATAGACTTATAGGAGGACTTATGCTGTTTTCCCTTTAAACAGGATACACAGTGTTCTTGACACTGGTATACTTTCAAAGGTAGACCTCTGACCAAGCCCATTTTTGTGACTTTATTTATGGTTTTAACGTTCACATGGCCAAGTCTCCTGTGCCAGAGATCTGTTTCTGAAGTTGATGCCCTTGAGAAGAAACAGGCAGTGTTGTTCAATACTTTGTCTTTCTCAATGTCCACTGCATAGACATTGCCACATCTTTTGGCAATCAGCAAAGTATGATCTTCAATAATCTTCTCAATCAACTTCTGGCCTTCTGGTGAGATGATCTTGCATGCTGTCTTTGTGAAAAAGGAAGAATATCCTTTATCACACATTTGTGACACACTCAGCAAGTTGTATTCAAGGTTTTCCACCAGATTGACCTTGTCAAACTGTATTTTGCCAGAGGAGACATTGCCATGTCCTAGCACATATCCCTTAGCATTGTTCCCAAAGGATACAGATCCTTCTCTTTGGCTGATAAAGTTGTTTATCAGGTATCTGCATCCAGTCATGTGCATAGAGCCTCCACTATCAACATACCATATGCTGTTTAAGCCCCTGGAAACTCTCTGCACATAAAAGCAAATTAGTTAGGTTTAGGAACCCAAGCCTGTTTGGCTTTGGGTTTGCTCTTGAGAACAGTTACAGTTTGTTCTTGACCAGGTTGAGAAATCCATGTCTTTTTGGCAATGGATTTTTCATTAAGAACCATGGTGGTATCCTTTTCAGGACCACCATCAACCTTGGTCATCAGTAGTTGTACCATGTTCATTAGATTTTGTATCTCAGCAGTTTGTGAAACTGCTGATGATTCTGGTCTAACTACTGACAAAGAATTTTGAGAAAAAGATTTTGGTTGAGATTTTATCTTTTTCTGAGAAAAGGTGTTTTCAGGTTGTTGTTTCTTGGGTTTAAAGATTCTTTCATAATCATTTCTGATTTGATTTCCCACAACCTGTTGTTTAAATTTTTGATTGAACTGAATTCCTTTTCTGTATCTACAAAATTCAGTTTTGTGGTTGAACAGACCACAAATTTCACATTCTTTTGCCTTTTGTTTTTGATCTAAAGGCAAATTTCTGACATTTGTGAAGAGATTTTGCTCATCAGTAGTTTTCAGGGTCTCAACTCCTGATGTAGATGAAACTACTGATGGCTTGTTGTCAGATTTTGTTAATACTTCTGAAGTACTTTCTTTAAAAATACCAGGATTTCTGTTTAGAAAGTTTTCATGGAAAGATGTGCACTCTTTCCCTTCAGAAGTTTCATTTGAAACAATTCTTCTCTCATCTTCAGTAGTTTTGGGAGAAAAATCTGTTGGTGTTTCAACATGATGGTATCCTATGCCAAACTTAACATTTGAAGCACTTTGTTTGTTTAGCAATAATTGATACCCCTTACAAGATTCCACCCATTTTTCACATGTGATCCTGGTGTCAGCAAGCTCTTGTCTGACATCTCCCAGGTCATTTAGCATGATTTTAATTTGTGCTTGGGTTTCAATAGCTGAGTCGGTTAATTTAGAAACTTCTTTTGTTTTAGCACACAGTTTTCTTTCTAAATCACATTTTATCTGTGTGTATTTTCTTTCTAAATCATTGGCTTTACCTTGTAAGTGCAGATTTGTCTCTCTTATGAGAGCAAAAGTTTCTTTGCAAGAATTTGAGCAAAGTTTTGTCAAAGATTCTTTTGATACCTGTGACAATGCAGATTTTGAAGTACAGCCTTCAAATGCCATTAAGGCAAAGTTCTTTCTGCCATTGTCTGGTTCTCCCCAGTTGATGTCAAACACTTTGTTGTCTGCATCAGGATTGCACTCTGTGGTGTCAAAAGGAAGACTGCTCCAGTCAACATACCCTGAGGTGAAAAGACTTTGTTGAGAGGGTTGTTGAGGCTGTGGAGGATGTTGAGCAGCTGGAAAGGGAGGGATTGATTGTTGGCTCTGCATCTGTTGAGCAGGCACTTGAACATATTGTACTTGTGGCATGTATTGCTGTTGAGGAGCTTGTGCCTGTACAAAATGAGCACTCCCTTGAGTTCCATTATTCCTATTATAATTGGGGTTATAGTTATTTCCAGATTGTGATTGGTTAAAGCTAGAGCTTCTACACTCTCTAGCAAAGTGTCCCAACTTCTGACACTTGTGACATCTCAGTTTAGATTTGTCAAAACCAATTTTTGTATTACTGGTCAATCCTGGAAATTTCCTTCCTGACCTTTTATAAAACTTGTTAGTTTTAATGCTTAGCATGGCCAGTTAGTGTAATATGTCCATTTCTTCTAAGTCATCACTGCTAAAGTTTTTCAAATCATCCATGATAAAACATAGATTATCAGCAGTTTGACTTTGGTCATAATTGTCATAACCTGGGAAAGATCTTTCTGATGAGATCCCAGTGGTTATGTCAATATTGTCATAAGATCCATAGGAACAAGTTGGTGAATCTTGTCCCAAAAGTGCTGTACTACCTGGTAGGTAGTCATCAGCAGTTTTACCAGATGATTGTAATTTCTTCTTTTGATCAATTTCTCTCTCAAAAGTAAGTAATCTCCCATGGAGTTTTGTAAGAGTGAGGGAGCTAAAATCTGGTGAGGATCTTAAAACAATGGAGTATGTTTCCCATTTGTCAGGTAAAGACCTTAAAAATCTATGTAGCATAGACACTGTTGTATATGTCTGACCATTTAACTTTAGCTCAGATATTAATGAGGAGAATCTTTCAAATTGTTGAGTCAAAATTTCCCCATTAATATGAGCAAATGTTTCATATTGTTGAGCTAAAATCTCTCTGGTGTTGGCAATCACCTCTTCAGTTCCTCCAAACTGTTCTTTAAGACAATCCCAAAGTTCTTTGGCACTTTCACAATGTAAAAGGCCAGAGTATATCTCATTTGGGAGAGCCATTGCCAACATAGAGAATGCTTTTGCATCTAGCTCAAGTTTTAGGAAATCATCATCTGTATATTCTTTAGGGTCCTTAGGGACCTTAACATTAGTTTCAAGATTAGTATTTACTGGTATGTGAGGACCATATATCACAGATTTCCAACAACCTGTGTTGGTTTGTGACAAGGTATGTGCCATTCTCTTTTGCCATATGTTATACTCATTTCTCACAAGCATGGCAGGTTTAGTGGCAGAACCAGTATTATGTGGATCCATTTTAAAGAGTATAGATTTGTCAGATGACTCTTTTAAGTGATGGATATTGATAAAAAGTGAACTTTTGATCTTTTTATTGAATATCAATAAGAGCTTTGTGTCTGATTCTCAATTTGTTAGATTGATATGTGATCAGATAAACCAATGCTCTGATACCAATTGTTGGATCAGTTTGCTCTTTTTGCTAAGTAAGAACTTGCTATCTTGACACTTAAGTGTTTAGCAAGTCCTTGTAAATCAGATTATAAGCACAGCGGAATGTATAAGTTAAAGCAACACTTTTTATACTAAGGAAGAGTTATTACTCCCCTTGATGTTTGAAACTAATAAATGATAAGTATTTATTATGAATCCAAGCAGTAAATGAGAATTAGATACTTAGACAGATTCACAATAAATACAGAAATGGAATAGAACAGTGATAGTGTTTGAAGGATTTTTTCTATTAAAATCAATGTCTAAAACAGGAGGTTGAAGCCTCCTATTTATAGACGTTTACATACATGTATCTTGCCCAAAAAGCAAGTACAGAAACAACAGAAACAAGTTGCACAAGTTGCAACATTGAATCAAACAAATACAGCTAAAAGTAATAATAAACAATAAACTACTGATGCAAAAGGCGGTGGAAAATATATGATGCTAAGTGCTGATGAAAGACAAACTACTGATGAGTAGTTTGTCTTCAGTACTTCTGAAGTGAACTTGTCTGGTTTGGACTTCAGAACTTCTGATGAAGTTTCTTCTTCAGCACTTCTCATATCTTCTCTTCAGCAGTTTCTTGTCTTCTCTTCAGTACTTCTATACTTAGCCAAAATGACAGAAGTGAATTAGACTAAGGTTTACAAAAGTGGTTTCACCAATCCTCTTTGTCCTAACAAAAGTAGAGGGCATCTGATCATAAGATCCAGTTTTTGGACTTAAACACATTATTATGTAATGAAACAAATGTTTGTACATAGGTTCAAAAAATTTCTTAAAAATAGTAGCATGTGAGAGAGTACCTTGGTAACCACACTCTGTCATGGTCAGATGAATTTCAGAGTTTGGAAATTGATCTGGGCATCCACATCATCTAGACCCAGTCTAATCCCCAAAGTTGCTGGTGTAATTGCCATTGTTCTCCCTTGGATGGTTGAATTGAGGGAGATCACTTGATCATTCACTGTCACCGTCACTGCGTTCGCCCAGAACTCATTTAGAGTTTCAGTGTGGATTGGAGGATCAATGGTGAGGGCAGTGAAGTATTGGGATTTAACGACTAAATCAATGATTTCATCGTATTGGGACCAGACTTCATGTTTCTCAAAGTATCCTCTTTGATTGTGTCCCTGTTTCAGTGTTAGAGCCATGTGGTTTGTGTGTGTGTGGATCGAACAGTATTTTTGCAGGTTAAGGGTTTTGAGAGAGAATGAGGGAATTTTTGCTTTTTGAATGGATAAGTGTTGGAAAAGGTGTTTATCAGAAGTTTGTAACCGCCCTAGGTCAAACTTCTGAAGTGGGAAATGTCTGATTTGCCCTTAATGACAAAACTGCTGATGAAGAACAACTATCATCAGTAGTTCCCATTTTCTCTTCAGTAGTTTGTTAACAACTGATGTTTTGTTCATCAGTAGTTTCTCTCCTTTGTTTTTCAGAAGTTTTGGACTAAAAACAGATGTAAGTGAAAAATAAAATATGTGCAGAAAAAGTAAAAGAAACACTTACAAATTTAGCATCCCAAGCATGGATACTAACTTCTGAAATGTTGATATGTCAAGGGGTTTAGTGAATATGACAGCTATTTGATTAGCTGTTGTCACATGCTTCACTTCAATCTTGCCTTTTTCATAGCAATCCCTTATGAAATGATACCTGATTTCAATATGTTTAGTCTTTGAGAACTGAACAGGATTTTAAATGATGCTAATGGCAGATTTACTATCTACAAGCAATGGTGTCTTGGTTTCTTATTGTCACACCCTCAAATTTCCACCTGCGGAGTTCTACCGCGAGGTGTGTGACATACCAGGATCCAAGTCAACGGTCACAATAAACGACGTCTAAATGTAAAAACATACGTAAACAAAACCATGCATAAGTTTAAAACCAACATTCGACAGTGCGGAAGCATTTTAAAGTTTACAAAAGTCATGCATAAATAAACATAAGTTCAAAAGTTCATAATCCCAAAACGTGCAGATGAAACCCTAGACACGAGACGACTCCAGTGCGACCACGTGCGCCTATCCATATGCTGCTACCTTAGCGACCTGAGAAAACATGCTAAAAGAGTCAACATATAATGCTGGTGAGTTCACAGGTTTTAATTAAACGTTTACAGTGATCCTTCAAAAATGTTACCATCACAATTACTACTATGCTTGTGAGAACGCCAAACCAGGCGCAGAATGAGATACTCATACGGGTGAAACCATTACTGACTAAGCCGTGTGTTACCCTTAGTTCCTATGGGCTACCGTCATCGCCGTAGACCTTGTTTTGTTAGAGACAATATGCACCCGCCGGTCCCACCGTCGAGTGGGGTTTGTCAGTTCCCAATAGCGCTATCCATATTTCCCCGCCATATACCCATGTTAGTGGTTTCAAGGGATTTTCGATGAACCGTATAGTAAGATAAGTAAGCCATAGTATAACGTGATAACAAGTCATAAGTCATAAGAGTTTAACAAGTCATAAGTCATAAAAGAGTTTGTAAGCATGTTTCTCACCCCGAAAGTAAAAACTGTAAAATGTGGGGCCGTGAACTCACCTTAAGTTGTGTAATCCGTATGCGTGATATGAGTAAACCGTTTATGAGATATGATAGCCCCAACTATTGGCGACCTATCATAAGATATGTGTTAAGTTAGACTAATAACCCATCGGGTTCATTAGTCCCTACGTCCAGTCCATGACCATTATGTGTTCGAAAAGCATGTTTAACTGACAACCAGACAACGTAAGACAAGACTCGACATCCCATTGGTGACCCGACATTCCACGTGTTAGATAAATACAAGACAACATGCCACATATGCAATCAAACACTTAGTACGCGCAACAGTTCACCTAGTCTAGCATAATGTCTGATTAACGCATAAACAGGTCCGAATACGTGTTACTAAGTCATTGGGTGAATCCCGAGGTTCCTATCATGTTCCTAGACGTCAAATCATGTTCCGGGATGTTAAAATACACATATAGCAGCATTACACGCGATTAGGAATCAAACTAGCAATTAGGAAAAGTCAACAGGTGAGTAGGGCTGGTCAACAGGCGATTACAGGGTCTAATCGCCTGTTATATACACGAGTAGGCTCTCATATAGGCGAGTAGGCCTCTAATCGCCTATAACATAGGCGATTAGGATTCCTATTCGCCTATAGTGCAGCTGATGTGGTTTTTCGCGCGCCGAACACTCCAAATCAGATCCGAAACATGTAAAAACATCCAATAATCATCCTAACATATTAACAAACATATTTCAAGCAAAACCCCTAAGTTTTCATCATTCTAACAGTCCCGAATGCGAGCGTTTTCCCAAAATGGCAACTTAGCATGTAAACATCACATCAACATGCAAGAACTTACCCTAAATAGCAAATATTCAGATTTAACCACATAATCACGTTGTCCGATAGCATCCTACTGTTCTAGCATCATCCTAGAGCAAACCCTAACATCATTCAATCAACAACACACCTCATAACATCCTTAATCATCAAAAATCCTTCAAATGGGTCAAAATATCAAATATCAACAATACACCACCAAAACCATCCAAACTCCTAGAACATCATCATACTAACTTATCTCAGCAATAAACATCAAAATAACATAAGAACAACCATGATTCAATCCTAAAAATCCTACCTTTAAACATATATAACACATATAACACATGTAAAGGTGTGGGTTTGTTTAAAAATGGTTTTAAATGGATTTCCAAAGATAAAAACATTTATAAGTCAGGTCTGGACGTTTAGGGAGCAAAACATAATCATTTAAAGGTTTGGGTTTGAAGAACACACCTTGAAATGAAGAGGTGATGATGGAATAAGCTTGAAAATGGTGGTTTTGATGCAAAAACGAGTTCCAGAGGGTGTGTGGGTGTTGGGTTATGTTATGGGACGGCTAGGGTTGCACAAATGATGTTTTGGAGGTCAAGGGTGGTATTTATAAGCGTTTTTGGTCGTCCAGCACGTATTCATGCGAGTGTGCAGATCTATACGCGAGTAGGGTGCCTAATCGCATGACTGTATAGGCGATTAGCCCTACTCGCCTATAAGTATCCCCCTACTCGCCCCATTATCATGCGATTAGGCTATCCACCAAGCCTAATCGCCTATAGCCCCTATGTTGGTGTGTTTTGCGCGTTAAACCCCGTTTTAACACATGTTAGCACATATTCACATACCGACAAGTCACATAATGATTGTAAACATATAATACATGATAAATGACACGTTCCCGCCCGATCACCAATTCCCGGGACCCGAGACTTGCGTATGTTAAAACCCTAATGATGTGCGACTCGACTCGACCATGTGTAACGTATGCGCGACTCGCTAAGGTAGACTTACTAAGTTTTCAAAAGTTAGTTACCGAAAGTTGCCGGGTGTCACACTTATAATCAAGAAGTTGATATTGGAACCATTGTATTTGTGATGTACAACTTGCAGCTGCAATGTATTCAGCTTCAGCAGTTGAAGTTGCAACAGATGTTTGCTTTCTTGATTGTCAGGACACTAGACAGTTTCCCAAGAATTGACAACCACCAGATGTTGATTTTCTTGGCATTTTGCACCCTTCATAGTCACTATCTAAATGTCTTTAACTTTAAAAACCGGATTTTTTTTAAGTTTTGATATTGAATGTTTGAAAATAAAGTAATTCAAATGAAAATAGGCGTATTAATTCTATAAAAATTATTTTATGTTGTTCAAAGGGTCAAGTTTATCATGCAATTTTTATTTTTTCAAAAATAATTTATTAGTATATATAATAAATTACAAATTTAATCATTTATAAATTAAAAATTCTATAAAAATATCTAAACAGTTTTATAAAATTTCACAAAAATTATTTTAAACTTATAAATCAATAACCTTTTCAGAATTAAATATTTATTTCAGAAAAACGTTTATTTAATATTTTTAATTAATTTTTGCTATATTAATCATAAATAATTCATAATAAATTCATCTTACACTATTTTTACATCAAAATTTTACATAAATTGTTTTTGTTCATTTAGAACAGAAATATAATTTTTAAGTTGAAATTTTATGAATTTTAATATTTTTAGGCATTAATACTATATTTTGACAAATAAATATTAATATACTATATATTCAATAATTAAGAAAATAATTTTATAAAAATTATTTTCACATTTACAACATTTTTATACAACTACCTTTAATCAAGAATTGTCAAAAATCATTTTTATTTAATTAGTTTTTAATTTATTATTTAATTAACAATTATTCTAAATTAATCAATAATCAATTGTCAATCCCCAAATTAAGAACCCTAAAAGACCTTTAGAATAGAAAACTTAGACTTATTTTATTGCCTTGAACTTAGGGTAATACTTGGAATCGTTTGTGCCACATTTAGACTATTTCAAAGGATTCAAGACTTGTGCTAAGGTGAGTTTACATAGCCCTTTTTCACTATTTTGGGGTGAAACATGTTACATTTTCAATTGCAATTCAACATAAGTGTCTATGTGTTATTCTATGTTGCATTATGTCTAAAACATTATTATGGTAAGCACAATTAGACTAGCATAATCATTAACTCCGTACAAGCCAACGATACACAATGATAGACCTATTGGACTGACAACCCCACCCGGATACGTTACCTCCAGTATGGGTAGCGTGGGTGATTGTTATCGCAACAAAAACGAGTGAACCATATGCGTATGGGATGGACCACAATATTCTAGTCACAAGGTTTGATTATGCACATGATTTACCGGGTAGTATTGTTTTTACATATGGACTAGACTTGCCATGACACTCGAATTGTACAAGTTTTATTCAATATTCAAACCAATGTAATTCTCACCAACTTTTGTTGACCCAAAATATTTTCAAACTTAACATGTTTCAGGTTATAGCTTTGCTTGAAGATTAGAGTTAATGCCTGAAAATTTGTATTTAGTGTTTCTCATTTGATGTACAAATTCTTTTAGAACAATGTATGTAATTTATTTAATTAATTATTGAAACTTATTATTTACCATGAGCTACTGAACAATCATCAATACGTGACATCCCGATGTTTCCGCCATCGGTTGGGGTGTTACAGCCATGACTCGCAGTCAGCTCAGAAATGCTAGTCCAAGTGACAATGCAAGTACCCTGGTGTTGGATCAGTAATGCTCTTAATGTTTTGCTTGCTAGTGAACACTTATGTGTTTAACAAGTTCAATCAGATTTGCACAACGGAATAAGTAAGTAAAGTTACACTATCAACAGAAGTTATTACTCCCCCTGGATGTTTGAAAGCTAAAGACAAGTTTAATGAGAATCTAAGTATTGAATGTGAAAGACAATAAATACTCAAACAGATTCTCAGTAAATGAAATGGAAATAACAATAATAAGCTTTGAAGGATTTTAGTTTCAATTAAAATCAATGTCTAAAACAGAGGGATGAACCCATCTATTTATAGACTTACAAATACATGAACTTTGCAAAAAAGCAAGTCTGTAACAAGTTGCAACAAGTTGCATTCTTGGAACTTGCACAAAAAGATAAAGTAATAATAAACAAATAAACTACTGAAACATAAGGCGGTGGAAAGATTCTGGTACAAGTGCTAATGAATGACAAACTACTGATGAGTAGTTTGTCTTCAGTAGTTCTTTAGTGAACTTGTCTGGTTAGACTTCAGAACTTCTGATCTTTCTTCTTCAGTACTTGTTGAATCCTTCTTCAGTACTTTAGTCTTCTTTCTTCAGTAGTTCTATACTTAGAATAATTTGCAGAAGTATGAATTAGACTAAGGTTTGCAAAAGTGGTTTCCTCAATCCTTTTTGTCCTAACACCTGGCACTCTACTCGGAAATCAAAAAAGCAGGTGTTCAGAACGATTGGTCCTTTGCTCTATATGTTTCTCAAATAGAACTAAGAACTGTGCAAGAGGCACTGAGGGAAGAACCATGGATTGAAGTAATTCAAGCTGAGCTTCAGCAGTTCCAAAAGCTAGGAGTTTGGGACTTAGTTGACTTACCTCCAAGCGCAAAGAAGATTGGAACAAAGTGGGTCTACAAGTGTAAACGGGATGAACGCGGGGTAATTATTAGAAACAAGGCTCGACTAGTTGTCCTCGACTTCCGTCAAATTGAAGGGATAGATTACAATGAAGTATACGCTCCAGTTGCACGCCTTGAAGCTATCCGGATGTTCTTAGCTTACGCTTCGTACAAACGGTTTAAGGTGTATCAAATGGACGTGAAAAGTGATTTTCTGTATGGTATAGTGAAGGAAGAGGTGTATGTTGCTCAGCCGTCGGGTTTTAAGGATCCGCTTCATCGCGAAAAAGTTTACAAACTGAACAAAGCATTGTACGGACTCCATCAAGCTCCACGAGAATGGTATCAAATGCTTAGAAACTATCTTATATCCAATGGGTTCAGCTGTGGACTCGTGGATTGCACCTTATTCACCAAGAAAATGGGTGGTGACCGTCTATTGGTACAGGCTTATGTTGATGATACTATTTTTGGGTCAACTAACGATGACATGTGTAGGGAATTTGAAAAGCTTATGCAGGAAAAATTCGAGATGAGCTCAATGGGGGAGATGCAATTCTTTTTGGGTCTACAAGTAGAACAACAAGCGTCGGGGATCTTCATCCACCATACCAAATATGTTGCTGACATCTTGAGCCGGTTACAGATGGAAGACTCTACTCTAGTAGGCACCCCTATTCAGAGCAATCACATGATTGGTCCCGATGAGAAAGGACAAGCCGTTGATTCCTTTCTTTATCGGGCGATGATTGGCTCGTTGATGTACCTCACTGCGTCAAGACCTGACATAATGTTCTCAACATGTCTACTATCCAGATACCAGTCCAGGCCGAAACAGTCCCACCTGATTGCTGTGAAGAGGATCTTACATTATCTAAAGGGTTTTCCGACCAAACGTCTATGGTACCCTAATGACGATAAGTTTGACCTCATCACTTTTAGTGATGCTAACTATGGCGGATGCAAGACAGACGCAAAATCCACATCGGCTGGATGCCAGTTCTTGGGATCAAGACTAGTCTCATGGCAGTGCAAGAAGCAAGCCTCGGTGTCCTTATCAACCTGTGAGTTGGAATACATAGCCGCGTCTAGCTGCTGCTCCAGGTTCTATGGATACAATAACAAATGAGAGACTGCGGTTTGAAATTTCTTAATACTCCCATTTACTGTGACAACGAGTCCGTTATCGCACTTGTTAAAGACTCAGTTAATCATTCCTAGGCGAAACATATCTATGTTCGGTATCATTTCATACGCGATTGCTATGAAAAGAGAGTGATAGATATGGTTAAAATCCACACTGATTACCAACGTGCCGATTTATTCACCAAAGCTTTTGACGGACCTCGTTTTGAATATCTGTTAATCTTAAACGACATTAAAGAAAAGCAGGATTAGTTCCTCATTGGTAATCGTTTTTGTAAATCTTTTTCTTCAAAAATCAGGAAAATCCAAAAATATTGTCTTTTTGCAAATTTTTAGATTTTAGGGGGAGAAAATTTCAGAAAAATACAAAAACATCTGAAAATTTTCAAAAATAAAAAAAAAAATGAGAAAAGCAAAAATGAGTTTCTTTGGTGAAACGGGAAAAATGATATTAATCCATCAGTTGGACTATCTGAATCATTATCATTTTAAAAGAATTGGAACTGATAGGTAGCCTTTACAATGATGTGTCAGTAGACTCAAAATCATTTCCAAGTTCGGCATGATAATATAAACCTAAATCAACTGAAACAGGTGTAGATCAACGTACGTTGACACGACATGAATATTTTAGTGAAACGGTTGCGACAAAAGTAGGCGCTTTTATTTTCTATTAACTTAAACTTGATTTATTGTTTTGATGAGAAAAAACAAACATATACAAAGTATACCACCTTGAAAAAAAGGTATTAATATTTAATAACTTAGTGGTATTAAAAAATTAATAAACTATCATAAGTGTAATAGTATTATATTAGATATACAAGTGCAAGAAATCCAATGGCGTGAAGAAATAGATTTCCGACGAAAATAGTTAATTTATATGGTGTCTTGGGGTGTTGAATAGGAGGGTAGTGACTTTGTTGTCTTATCATAATCATTTAACGAAAATAGTTAAATTTATATGGTGTCTTGGGATGTTGAATAGGAGGGTAGTGACTTTGTTGTCTATCATAATCATTCAACGAAAATAGTTAAATTTATATGGTGTCTTGGGATGTTGAATAGGAGGGTAGTGAGTTAGTGACTTTGTTGTCTATCACAATCATTCACCGGGTTCTTCCTATCAAATTTGAAACTATTTAAACGTCCTATATGCTTCAAAATCAAATGCGATGGAGATCAATATACTCGCCCTCTTAAATTGGTAAAAGAAAAGTATTGCATTGTTCTTTTTCTAAAATATAAATAAAGAACGTCAATTTATCAAATGTTTCCGTTTAAAGGGCAGCAACTCATTATTTTATAATTATATAGGTTGGAGGGTTAGTTCGACGCCAATGTGAAAGTTTGACATGAATTTAAATTTATCAAATGTTTCCATTTAAAGGGCAGCAACTCATTATTTTATAATTATATAGGTTGGAGGGTTAGCTCGACGCCAATGCGAAAGTTTGACATGAATTTAAAGAATTTCAATTTATCAAATGTTTCCGTTTAAAGGGCAGCAACTCATTATTTTATAATTATATATTACAATGTTATAGGGTCATGTTCATAGGTCGGAGGGTTAGCTCGACGCCAATGTGAAAGTCTGACATGAATTTAAGCAAGAAACATGACCAACAATCAAGACACCACACACAACACGAGTTTTAGCGAGTTGATATAAACACGTACATCCAACCAGAGGCGAAGCATAATGGGGGTCAGGGGGTGCCCCTCTGTTTTTTGGCTCAGTGATGGAAGTTTGTAATTTTCGTAGGTAATTTTTCTATGAATTGAGTTCGGTCCCTACCGATTTGATCTTCCGGCTCCACCATAGAAGTTTGCAATTTTCGTAAGTAATTTTTACAAGAAAGACGTTTAGAATATTAAACCCAAACTTTTAAATTTCGTGTTATGTTATTGTCGGTATACGAAATTCACACATAATATTCTAAACAATTATAGGCACTTTAATATACCATGAATGGATATAAATATATAATTCATGACTCTTCATTTATTTTTCGTAAGTTCGTTAGAAAATAATTTATGGTATACTGAAAGTACTAGCTTGAATAACTTTTTCATACAAAATAATTAAAATAAAAAGTTTTTAGTTTTCGTTTCAAGGATTTTACTAATAGCTATATTTTTCATGATGCTATCGATAAGGCCGAGGGGTGTGTGATGCCGATCCACCCCCAAGCCACCTCATCAGCTCATCATCCAAGGAGAGAAGAGAGAGAAAAGAAGAGAGAGATACAGAGAACAGATCGGGGAGGACGGAGAAATTACCTCGTTTGCACTGACGTCTGACGGTGAGGGGGGGAGGGGTGGTGTTCCCCGACAGTGAAGGCCCTCCACCGATCCACACCCCTTGGCCTAATTGTTGTGAAACAGTGAAATGCGTGCTTGGTTTAAAAAAAAAAATACAACTATAACCAAAATATTAATTGTAGCTCCAAGTACGGGTAATATAAGGTGAAAAGCGAATCCCGTGGGACAAAGTGCTCTTCAATCTGCATGTTGGGGACACAGCTCTACACGGTCCATAGCTCTCTTGTATGTACAATAACATGCTCCAACTGAAACTAAATAAAAGAGTAAGCCATTTTGCCGTGTCTCATAGATACCACATAAGTACTGCTTCGCCCTCCACGTAGGAAAAGAAGAGATGATAAAATGAAAGGACAAAAAACAACCAATCAAAACAGTGAAACACACCATTACAAAAACATTGGTTATCATACACTCACGCCCGTGAGATTTCTGTCAACCCAACTGGGTAGACATGTACAAATCAGTTTTTTTCCTCAATCCGGACCGGTTTTAAAACCGGTTCGGTCTTTTTTTCTCGAGTAAAACCGGTTTTTTTTTTAAACCGATCCGGTTTTCAAACCGGTTTTTAAGGTCGGGGCACCAACTATCCAAACCGATTGGAACCGGGTCCTGGACCGGTTTTTTTGAAAAACCGGTTTTAAAAAAAACGGTAAAAAACCCGGAAAAAAAACCGGTTTTTTTGCCCTCTTTGCTGCTGTTTTTCTGTCAATTTTTTATTTTTTTATTTTCAACCTTAATGCAAGAAACTTAATACCAACACAAAATAACCTAAACATACGATTTCATTTATTGAAAACAACGACAAATAACATCAAAACGAAAATAGAATTCAACGATTACATCGAAACAAAATAGAAAACATAATCTTAAACGAAAGTGGACGTCTAATCTTCACCCGAACCGGCGTTGTTTCTTATCCATTCATCCATTTCCGCTTCATATTCGGACATTGGTTCGGTTAAGTCCGCGTTGACCTCGTCCTCGTACACTTCGCCTTCATATTCAAGTTCTCCCTCAAGTGAGCGTATGTTTTGCACCCTCTCCGCGGCATCCAAATAATCCTTCAAGCAAATCGCCATCTCTACCGAAGGTGGAGTTAGTCGCGTCCTACGTATCGAAATGACCCTGCCACTAATAGAGAAAGCGGATTCCGAAGCTACCGTGGAAGCTTGGACGGTTAGTAAATCTCGGGCCATGGCGGCTAAGACCGGAAATTGATCTTCTTTACTTTTCCACCAAGCCAACACATCAAAATTTTTAAATTCTTCGGGAGTCAAACCTTTTAAATAGTTTTCGGCACCATACCTCCCAGTTCGCTACTAGGAGCGTTACCCCGTGCACGTTTATTAGACGCGTCCAACAAATCATTGTATAAATCAAAATCCGTATCAAGTACATTTTGAGAAGCTTGTCTCATTTGCATTTGAATGGACGACATTTGACCATAACATCAAAATAAATATCATACATATCCGTTAGATGTTTATTAAATCTTCCTACCATACCTTATGAAAAATACGGATCTTGAGTCGTGTTCAAGTCCAACTCGTTGCAATTTTTTTCAATTATATTTTCTACCCCCCCTATATTGTAACACGGGTTTAAAGCGGATGCACAAGTAAAAACCGTCGGTAATTCCGAAAAATATTTTCTAAATTTTTCCTTCATAGTTGCCGCCATTTCTTTGTATGGACTACCTCTACATTCCATTTCCCCTAATTTTCTAGTCATGTTATATAACTTGTGAAGTGTTATGCAACTAGTGGGATAATAAACTCCCGACAAAGCGGTGGTTGAAGCTCTAAAAACTTGTAGCAATTCCGCTACAGCTTCAATAACATTCCAATTCAAAGTATGGTATGGTGCCGCTTTTCCCCCACTCACCAAAATTTCATGAAATGCAATTAAACTACCTTTTTGCAAAACGTGTCTTTCGAACATGTTATAAGTGGAACTCCATCTTGTTGGACAATCCCAATTTGGACCCAAACAAACGACATTCACACTTTTGCAAAATTTTATATATTTAGCATGCCTTGTATTGTTGCTATATATATATCGCGTAACATTCTTCGAAAACCTTCCCTTTGTGTTTCAATAACTTTTAGACCATCTTGAACGGCCAAATTGATTATGTGTGCGACACAACGACTATGAAAAAAATACCCCTTCACAAATAGGTTGGTATCTTAATTTTAATTGTGTGATTGCCGCGGTATTATTCGACGCGTTATCAAAAGATATTGATAAAATCTTCTTTTCTAACTTAAACGTTTGAATAACTTTGTAAATCATAAGAAAAATATTTGTACCGGTGTGAGGGTAATCAAACAATCGAAACACAATAGTTCGTTTCATCCTTTGCCAAGAAGACGGTTCAATCCAATGGGCCGTTACACAAATATAAGAGTCGGGTGAACCGTGTGGTGCGGACCAAACATCACTTGTTAAGTTAACACCGTTTCTAAATTTTCAAAATAAGTAATTAATTCATTTTTTGCTTGTTTCCATCTTTTTAAACAATCACGCCTAAGAGTAGCACGACTTACATGTGTGTATCTTGGTTGAAGTGTTCGTTGAATAAGCCTCGTCAAACGTGGGTTGTCAAAATGATTGAAGGGCAACGTTTCTTGTATGACAAAATTCCCCATTTATTCGCGAACTGCTTCCAAGTTGTACACAAACAAGTCGCCTTCTTGTGTGATCGAGGCTCCAACTTCAGAATTTCTTTGTTCTTTCAAAATTTTACAATACGGTTTCTCCACATGGTCTTTCAAGGTCGAGTTAGCATCATGTTTAAGCAAAGACGAACAATATTTGCATCTCGCCTTGTTTGGACCAACACTCATAACACATAAATCAAGTGTTTCCAAACATTTGGGTTTCTTTTCGTTGGAACCACCTTAACAACCGTGGCTTGCGATGAAGAAGCACCAAGTTGGACGGAACCGGTTTGGCTTTGAGGAGTTGGTGGTTGTGAAGATGCCATTTTTCTTAGGAAAAGATAGTGTTTTTGATGAAGAATGCAAGATTAGAGAGTGTTTTTGATGAAGAATGCAAGATTAGAGAGTGTTTTTGATGGTGTGATTGATCCTAAACATTAAGGGGTATTTATACTATGATTGTGGGTCAAAAAATACCAAAAAAAACAAAAAAAACGGCTATAAACGAGATCCAACGGCTATATGGCCGTTTTCCAACGGCTATAAACCGGTTTGAAAACCGTTTTTTTATCGAATTGTTATCAGACCGGTTTGTAAACCGGTTTTTGGCCCAACCGGTTTTAAACCCGGTTTTCTTATCAAACCGGTTTCCAACCCGGTTTTCTTATCAAACCGGTTTCCAACCCGGTTAACCCTCCAAACCCCCAAACCTATCCAAACCCGTAGGTTCCAACCGGGTCCAGACCGGGTTTTTTAAAAACCGGTTTTTGCCAAACGGTTTACCGGTTTTCAAACCGGGTTCGGTCCCCAAACTGGTTTTTTTGTCCATGTCTACAACAGGGGCGATTCTTTTAAGGGGCGGCCGACCCCTCCGAATTTTCGCTCAGAAGTTCCGATTATATAGTGTTCGGATAGATTTTTTTGGTATATAAGGTTTGACCCCCCTCCCAAAATTAGTGACTTCCGACCCCCCGAAGTTTTGGGTCAGGATTCGCCACTGCGACCCAAGGTACAACGCCAGGGGCAATAGGCGTGAACGCCTTTTCCCGTCCATATACACCACCCCCATCGGGCGTTATTGCAGCATGAGCCCAAGGGGCAGGAGAATCTTGCTTGGCGGGGGGGGGGGGGGGGGGATGAGGTGGGGTTTGTTATTAGTTCGTTTAAAAAAAAAAAAACAAAAAGCAAACCAAGGAACCGTTGGAATTAAAAAAAAATAACTTTGTATTATGACCGTTTGGCAACGGTTGGAAAAAAAAATTATTTTCTACATATAAAACATATCCACTTCTACCCACACACACTCTCATTTTATTAAAAATGTCCTTACAAAGTCTCATTTTTTTTTTAAAATACTCTCACAAAAATGCAATCTTCAAGTTCATCGGATTCGTTTGATCTATACGCTTTGGAGTCCTCATCCGACGACGGCGGTAGTGTGGGCTGTTATCGGCTTCCGCCCGGAAACCGTACCGTGTCGGCACGGGCTCAGTTTTACTGCTGCTCGCTGGAGTAACAACCCGATGAAAACAGGGTCTGCTCACGTTCGAACTCCCTCCACCGCGAAGGTCAAACTCTCCCCATCATTGCCTTATGTCCCTCAATTGTCACCTGTGGGGATCAAACCCGGGTCTCCTGAAGCGGAGTCCGGTCCGCCTACCACCCGATTTGATCTTTCAGCCACTACCGATCGAAAAAATTAAGTCTGCCCCTCTACCGATCGAAGAGTATAATTGTTCAAATATACTCATGAACACTAGATTCCCATCTTAAAATACGGAGAATTTAGTTAAAAAAAATATGAGTATTGAACAATTAGTCTGGATTATATGAATCTCATTGTCCGGTTATACATAGAAGTCCAGAAATAGAAAGGAATAAGTTATAAGGTGACATACCTACATATTAGAAACTCAGTATTGAACAATTACAATAAGATTGCAAATAGTAAAGTATCGCTTGTAAAGTATTGCAATAGAGAAATATAAAATTCGATGTTGTCAGTGTGTTGGTAATTGAAGCACTGCAGAGTCTTTTATGAAGATATAAAAAAGAGATTGGGTTTAGAGTCCAGTCTCTTCACTTGGTTTTCTTTAGGGTTAGGGTTTTGTATGTCTATGCTACTAGCCTTTTCTTTATTATATTTCAAATCTCAGTCTAATGCTTTAGCAAACATAAGTCTTCTTATTATCATATTCTATTGTTAAACATGTGAATTTTTAAATTAATTTTTTTTTAACAGCCAACCAAACTTTTATTTCCGAATTTTTAAATTAATAAATACCATTTCTAGGACACCAGATGGTAGAGATGCATATCTTGTTAGGGGGGGGGGGGGTTATGGGCGCGAAGAAGCTTTCAAGCCCACCTACACCGCCCCCTGGTGCATATTATACATTTGCAATATAAAAAAAATAATAACTATGAACAACAAACAAAAAAGAAAAAACTTCAAAACTAATATATATTATGTACAAATTATCAATACAACAACAACAACCACCATACCCAGTAAATCCCACCAATAGAAATATTACACTTTTGTATATAGTACACTTTTGTAGTGTTATGGGAAAGAAGGGTCTAGGTTCTACTAAACTGGTATTTGGTTATGTTGTTTTATAGTTAGTGGGGGAGATTTCGGGACCATGTTTTGTGGGCGGTTATGTTATCCGTTTGGGGGGTTTCTGGGTTTATATATGTGGTGGATTGTATATAAGTGGCCAGTAACCTACTGATCAGTTTGAGTTTTAATAAAGTTACGTTTGCCTGGTAAAAAAAAGTGTAACAAAATATTAAAGAAAATTAATCGGTTTGGCATTTAAAATCAGAAAAGGAATTTAATACCCTCTATCATTCATAAAAAATGTACCACGAATCTTGTGTTTTATATAGAATACTACAAGTTATCAAAGATTAAATTCAAAGCTATCTAATCTTTTTTTTTTGATCGGCGAACAACTGTGTGGCAACCACCCTTGCGGGGCGCCGTGCCCAAGAATCGACTACTCGACCTCCAGCAGCCACCGCCTTCTCCCGATGCGCGGAAACCCGAGCCCCACCCGCCCGAAGGCACGACAGTGTTATAGAACTCGGTAAAACCTCGCCGCCCGTCAGATTCGAACCGGCGCCACCCGTATTCTAATCTATTTCAATAAACCATTTATCCGTGCATAATTATAACACATTAAGTTTATTTGGTCACAAGGTGTGTGTAAATTTATTAAGATCTTGGTGTATAACTCATCCTCCATGTGTTAATTAGAGCATGTTTGGCTCTCCTTATTTCCACTTCCTTATAACTTATTTCTTTTCTAAAAAGTTGATAAGTTAAAAAAGTGTTTGGGAAAGATGACTTATGACTTCTACTTATGAGATTTTATAACATGAAAAAGGAGTTTTTGAAAAGTAAGTAGAGACTAACTTTTCAAAACTTCTTATGACTTTTTGTAAAAAGTTATAAGGAGGTGGAAATAAGGAGAGCCAAACATGCTCTAAGTGAGAATGATCAATATTGTATTTGTATAAATTGTATGGGTATTATCATACTACTAGAATGATATGTACATTAATAAGGAAAATGAAAATTATAGGTTTTTGGGTAGTGTTTTGTAGTATATTCACAGTTTCCGTACGCGAATAATTAAGTGGGGTCTGGGTTTGGGTCCTCCACAACAACCAAAGGTATATGTACACAATAGGAGAACCAGAAACGTCACTTCCTTTGCATGGTATTATTACAAATTATATTATGTATATGTATACATTATACACAATATACATACACAAATACATACACATATATGCATAGATAGATAGATAGAAATAGTCAAATATGTTTATATCGAGAGGGGGAGGTCAAAGTGTTTATACAACGATTATTAGTTAACTAGAAATTAAAGAAATTTATACTTTTTTTTACTTATGTAACTCAGAATGCGATGAAAAAGAAAAGTGATTTGTATAAAAATAAAATTACCTTATATGTTGTAACCAACGAACAGTTTGTTTGTTAACTTATCAAGAATATTAATTATAGAAATCTATGGAGGTGAGGTGAGGGAGGAGAGAATCGAGCAGATGAAAAAGTTGTTTTGGTAAATTGCTTTACGTCATGTCTATAAGGTGTGACAGCATTGATGGTTTTTCTTTCTTCGTTTTTTTTCATGATGAGAGAGAAGGCTGTAATTAGGGAGGGCGGGACACTGTCCTGAACTTTACTGAACTACTCTGATTTCTTCAATTATATATTGTCACATCACTTAACTGATTCACTACATTAAAACATAATTTTAAAGGGAGCATTGTCCTTAACTACCCAACCTATAAAAAACAAAAACTCTTACTCTCAATTCATCCATGGTCTACTACAACCAATGATACATACCAGAAACATATGAGCCTTACTACTCATACCATTCGAGATAGTGTTACCATGATCAGTGGCGCAGGTTTGTAGGGGCGGGGAGGGGCGGCCGACCCCTCCGGATTTTCGCGGAGAAGTTCCGATTATATAGTATCCATATAGAAAATCTTGAAAAATATAGGGTTTCGACCCTCCGAAACCAGTGACTTCCGAACCCCCGATGACTTCCGACCCCCCGAACTTTCGGGTCAAGCTTCGCCACTGACCATGATAGTAATGAGGTACCAGCTTCGTTTGTAGTCCCCGCCCCCTCGAAGGAAGCATCAAAGTACCAGTAAGCATCTTAAACATGCCTTTAGGTTAAGGGTTATATATATCTATACACACATAGAAAAGGAATCAAATAAAAACTACTGCTAAAAATTAATAAACTATCTAAACTGACATCAGCATGCATGTCACATGTCTAATCTTTTGAATTTGTACATGTCTAATCTTTTGTTTTTCTTTTCAGAAGGCAAAATAGTAAAATTATATCACATGTCTAATCTTTTTTTTTGTCTAATTTTTTAATCTTTTGATAGGGTGATCTTGTAGAGAAAACCTCTCACAGATTTATACGATCTGTATAAGCCTATATAGGTCATATAGAATTTTTTTTCCTGCTTTTATGAACCTATATGGCCATATAATGTTATACAGTTCATGTAGAATCATATGCCAAGACAAAGAATCGTTAAAGTACGTTACTGAGTCATTCACAGCCGAAGTGAACAATGAGACCTTGTTGTAACATTGGTTGACACAAGTCAATCCAAACAAATAGGGACAGAGAATCGTTAAAGTATATTACCCAATCATTCACTGCCGAAGGGAGTAATGAGTCTTTGCTATAACATTGGTTGACACAAGTCAATACAAACAAAGAGGGACATATAATCGTAAGGGTACATTACTCAGTCATTCATCATCGAAGTGAACAATGAGACTTTGTTGTAACATTGGTTGGCACAAGTCAATCCAACCAAACAAGGACAGAGAATCGTTACAGTATAGTCATTTACCACCGAAGTGAACAATGAGACTTTGCTATAACATTGGTTGACACAAATCAATACAAACAAACAGTGACAGAGAATCGTTACAGTATATTACTCATTCAATCACCGCCGAAGTGAACAATGTGTATTGTTCTTTTCTTCTCACATTAAGTTTCTTCTTAAATGATCATTCTCCCACATGTTAAGCGCGAGAGATTAGTGTACAAAGATCATATTTTGTGAAAAATATGAGAAGGATTAAAAATTGATATGTAGGCAAGTTTTTTTGAACTTAGTCATGATGTTTTGCATTCACAATAAGTTCACCATCCCCATTAACATAATTATACTAATTAAAATCACTAGATTTTCTCCTTGTTTCTCCTCCATTCAGAACCACTTTAAATATATTAAAAAATACATGTAGAAGAATAGTGTTTTCCCAAATATAAAAATGAATTGTAAGATCCCACAACGTTTGTGTAAGGGGGAACATAACTATTTATAAGGGAGTGGTCACCCTTACTATCACAACGCGTTTTGACCAGTCCTTCAGGGGTGAGCCCAATGCAAAACCGTGAGCTGCGGCATAACGGAAAATAATGTGGTACGAGTTACCTTGGGTTGTTAAAGATGGTATCAGAGCCGGGGCTTAATCGGTGTGCCAGTCGTTCCCACGAGGACGCTGGGCTCCCTAAGGGGGGTGGAATGTAAGATCCCACATCAGTTGTGTAAGGGAGAACATAACTCCTTATAAGGGAGTGACCACCCTCACTATCACAACGTGTTTTGGCCAGTCCTTCGGGGGTGAGCCCAATGCAAAACCGTGAACTGTGACAAAACGGACAATTATGTGGTACGAGTTATCTTGGGCTGTTACATGAATAGTAATATTTTCTCTCTTTTTACTCACAACCGCTTTCTAAAATATCCAAAACTCACTTACAAATATCTTGGAAACCTGCTGTGAATGCTCTAATTTAGAGCATCCTCAATAGCTTCCTCATCCCCCATTCACCCACAATCAATCATAACCACATATTACATTAAAAATCATTACAGTTTCTCTACCCTCCACTCACAACCACTTTCAACAAATATTAAAAACTAAAGGAAAAATTACAAATTCGTCATTTAAGTTTACATCATTTTTCAATGGATACCCTTTGGCATTTCAAATGATGAGATTAATCCTTAACGAGTTAAAATGTTACACCCAATGTCCTTTAGCACTAACCTAGTTAAACATTTCAGTTAACTTTGGTCATGCGCCTTGCACATGAGGGTAAGTTGGTAAATTTACTTAATATATGTTTAAATAAATAAAACAAAATGAATTTAAAAATTTATAAAAAAAAAAACTTGTATTATGTTTGTCCCACCCCTCTCTCTCTCTCTCTCTCTCTCTCTCTCTCTCTCTCTCTCTCTCTCTCTCTCTCTCTCTAACTTCAACCATCCTTACCACAACCCAGCAACCACCACGATATCCAACCACCTAAACCCCCCCCACCACCACCTGTGGCCACCACCACTAAACCGTTGTTACCACCACTACCTCCACCACCATCAACATTGTCATAGTCTGAAACCCTAACTCACAAATCTTCAAACCCTAGCTCCCAAACTGATTTAGGGCTTTCACCAACAGCATGTCGACCAACATCATCACAAAATCCAACCACCGCTTCGACCAGATTAAACCCTAGCCCACAGCCCCAAATTGAAGCCCTAGCTCAAACCATAACCTTAGAATGCACCAGTAGCAGCCACCCCAATGGACCCTCAATGGTTGTTATGGCTGTGGTTGCGTTTGTGCTTGAGCTTGTTGTTGTGGTGGTGGTTGTGGTGACGAGGCGACATTTGAAGTTTTCGGTTCAGATGTGGATTTTGGGATGGGATCTGTGGTAAGTTATGATGATGTTACTGGCTTATCTTCTTTTTCTTCGGTTCACCGTTGACTTTGTAGGATGGTTCTATCAGTAAGAATGGATGGTTAGCAGCTCCTCGGTTTTGAGTGAATACATCAGAAAATGGAACATTATCAATGAGAGTGGTGGTGATGATGAGAGTGGTGCAGGTGAACAGATTTAATTATGGTGTTGGTCCTGGAGAGAAAGAGAGATTAAGAGCAATAGAAATGGGACAAAAGTGAGAAAGGGGAGGTTATATTATAATAATGAGTAAAATGACTAACCTACCCTCATGTGCAAGGCACATGATTAAACTTAACTGAAAAATTTAACTGGGTTAGTGCTAAAGGACAGTGGGTGTAACATTTTAACTCGCTAAGGATTAATCTCATCATTTGAAACGCCAAAGGGTATCCATTGAAAAACGCGGTAAACTTAAAGGACGGATTTTATAATTTTTCCAAAAATAAATACAGTTTTTCTGTTTTCACTAAAAGATTCCCAAAGAACCCAAAATTTACCGATAAATAGTAGATTCCTCATTTTTCTTCAATCACAACCACTTCCAACCTCATAAAAAATTATAGGGTTTTGTCTCACCAAAAAATAGAGGCACTACTGTGAATGCTCTTAAACGATTTAATATATATGGTGTGACTGTCATGTATACATGCCTATAAATTCTTAAATACCGGCTCATGTCACGTTATTATCTTATTGGTATGCCTAAAATAACTGGTGTAACCTTTCCGACATGGATTTCAAATGAATCCAACAAACGATCTAATGATTTAATTTATATATATTTTAAATCATGAAATCCTATATGACATTTAAATAGGTCATCATCCCCCCTTGAGTGTGACATGTGACATCCTTCTTATTTACATCCAAAAATCTCTTTATCTCTCATGTTTCCTCCACAATTTTAAAACGTTAATAACTTTTATATACAAGATTTTTTTTAAAAAAAAAATTACACCAAACTAATGAACGTTTTATTATCTTCCCAACGAGTACCATAGTACTATACAAAAAACGAAAAAAATGATTTTTTATCGGTTTTTGTTCATATAGGAAAAAAAGTACAACGTGTTCAAGTAATTCATAAATCATGTCTAGGCAAGTCAATAATAATGTTCAAACTAGGAATTGTATTTTCATCAAGAGCAGAATAGAATAAAACCATCCATTTCCCAAAAAAAAGTCACACCTTCAAGATTACGTACCGTTCAATCACGCTATGCAATGGTTGTTTTTAGCTCTACTCTTCATCAAAACATACATCTTCTTTTTAATATACATTTTCATTATTATTCACATTATTATTTTTTTTTTTTTTCATATTATAGTACATTACTTTCTATGTTAAATCAAAACACATATTTTATCAAATAATATTAGATTTATCTATCTTGAAAAGCTTCTGAAATATAACCTAGTATAGTAATAAACAAAACACTTTTAGGTTTCTAAATATAGAAATTATAAGTAGTGGAGCCACGTGTGTGAAATTATTGATGATTAGGTTTGTGATATAAAAAAAAGGTTTGTGATTCAAAATAAAGATGGCACGATCTAGATGCTTTGGCATGTAGTTAACTTGGAAATTTATTCTTTTACATGAAATGAAATGACACCTTATTTGTTACCATTCTAACATTGCATTCGTACCCAAAATAAAATACATTTTTGAAGTCAAATCATGTTACAAGACAACACATAGTACAAAACAAAGGTAAGAAATTCATGATAACTAATATATACGATCACTCATAAAAAATCAATGAAATTGTAATATATACACATAAACACACACATTACAAAAAGTTATAAGATCACTCCATAAAAAAATCAATGAAATTGCAATATATATATACATATACACACATTACAAAAAAAAATGCATAAAGACTTGTATTACTACACATTAAAGCTTGTTCACCAACATACGAGTCCATCTGTGAATGTGGGTTTCATTGGTAATCCATATGTGATGGTATAGTTGTATAAAACCAATCATTTTATTCTGATCTTTAATTTGAGTATAATATTGAAACAATTTTTTATTTTAAATTAACATGTTATTTGATTAAGTGATTACACATATTTACGTAATTACATAATGTCTTATACTTAGAACAACTATAACATTACATGATTTTGTAGACACTACGTGATTACGTACACCCGTTACTTATTATGTATGGACGATTATACCCCATGCTAAGTATATGTGTCACACTCTTGTAATTTCCTACCTTAATTCGCATAAAATTTGTACAATATTAGATATATATATATATAGGGTAAAACTAGAATGAAAGCTTAGTTTAGATGTGAAAACTACAAAAACTCATCAAGTGGTCCATGTTAGGCCATGTACACCACCGATCTTGTAAGTTGAGGGGCAACTATGCCATTTACTCCTCATCTCTCTCTTTTCTGTAACATTCTCTGACTTCACCCCCTCTCATCTTTTATTCATTATATCGTTCATAGGATATGTTTCAATCTCATTATATCCACATACACTTTAATCTATTTTAATCGATCAATTTAGGGATTCAGTTGTAAGCAACGATTCAAAGGGGTTAGGTGATTTAAGTTCTTCCCGATAGATTTGAGGTCCAGTCATCCTCATCCAGATTCTTTTTTCATCATATTCTTTGATGGTTTCTGGATGGAATGATTACTTAATCAGATAATTGTAAAACCCAAAGTCTAGGTCTAATGGCTAATTAGCCTTTTTCTTAATAAGATAATGCGTTGATTTGATTCATAAGCTAATAAGAGTTGTGTTTATATGTATATTTTTAGAATATTTTTTTTTAGATATGTATTAAATCATATAGTCTTAACATGATATGAAATTAGTATGGTAATTTGGGTTAACCGTCTATAAAAGTGATTATATGGCTTACCTAAGCATGTATCTATGTCATTTATACTAATTTCAATCATTATTTTATCAATACCATTGGTCTACATGTAGTTAAAAAAAACATTTTTTTTTGCTATATCACGCTTTTAAATTAATAGACAAAACAAAAAAAATAAGTACTTATGAAAAAGCATATTAAATATATTAATATGCATTTAGCTACTATATCACCCATTTAAATTAGGTATACTGTTAATTACTTATGTAACATGTATTGTTACATACTTTACATATCTAGTTACATACATAAGATTTCAATGCATTGATGAAAGTGGAAACTTAGTTATATTTTTTTTTTTAGATTTCGGATGATGATTTGGGTATCACAGATGATGATTTGGGTAACAGTTTATACTACTAGATTTTGGGATTAACACGCGTTTAATAACTTTTTTTACGTCACTATGCTAGATGGTGGTTTGGCACCACAGATGATGATTTGAGTAACAGTTGATACCACTAGATTTTTAGAATTAACATGCGTTAAATCACTTTTTTAAGTCACGCTGCTAGATTATGGTTTGGTAACACATGTTAACACATTTTTTATATGTCAGTATGTTAGCTGATGGGTTAGTAACACATGTTAACATCTCATATATGGTTTCCTGTTAGCACCACAGATGATGATTTGAGTAACAGTTGATACCACTAGATTTTTCGAACTAACATGCGTTAAATCACTTTTTTTAAGTCACTATGCTAGATGATGGTTTGGTAACACATGTTAACACATTTTTTTCAGATGTTAACGAAGACCCCCCCCCCCCATTACGTGATTGAAACTCCCAATGGAACTAGGTTTTGGATTCCAACCGTTGTCCAGAAATACACACCTACTGTTGGTCAATTGTTTGATAGCTTTGACGCAGCTTTGGCGATGTACCGAGATTATGCCTACCTGGCCGGTTTCTCAGTCAAAAAGGGCCAGACGAAGGTATGGAAGGGTATCGCCACACACAAATACCTTCGGTGTAACAAAGCTAGGAAACTGCAGAAGGGTAGCATGTTTGACACACTATCTGCGGGTTATGTATCTTAATTATATACTCTTTTGCTAAAATATTGACCTTAACATGTAATGTACATATAACAATATTTATATAAATCTATAATGGATGGTAGGTGATAGTATCCGTGACATATGTTTTCCACTGTTGTGTTCTTAGCTATCTATTATGCATAGTCGTGAGTGTTTCTAAAAGAATGGTAAGGTAACATGTGTTATGTAATTTCATCATGTGTTAACATGTGTTATTTCTAGCATGTGTTAAGATCAAGCATGACTTAGTTTTTAACTTATAAATAAAATTTACCCCCAAGACCTATAGGCACAAATGAAGTTTTTGTAACATGTGTTATCCTATCTCACATGCCCTCCCATCTTGCTGGTGAATCAAAAAATTATGAATTTTTTTTTGCATCAAAGGTATCTATAAATTGCCTGTTGTTAACATATGTTACCCTATCTTGCTTACCAATATAACTTTTACTTCATAAGTTTACTAGGAAATAAAAAGCATAGAAAATATTAACACACGTTATTACAAACTATCATTACAAACTATTGAAAAAAGAGATAAAGCTACCCAGGAATTCAAATGAACTGCATGGAAGGATAACATGTGTTAATGTTGCGTGAGAGGTTAACATGTGTTATTTGGTAACATTTATTAAACTTGTATTTAATGTCAGCCTTTTTTTTTCTTGCTTACCACTATAGTTTTTACTTCATAAGTTTACTGAGAAATAAAGCATACAAACTATTAACACATGTTATTACAAAGTATCATTACAAACTATTGAACAAGAGATAAACCTACCTATGACATTCATATGAACTGCATGTAAGGGTAACATGTGTTAATATTGCATGAGAGATTACCATGTGTTATTTGGTAATATATGTTAAACTTGTATTTATTGGCAGCCTTTTTTGTCTTGCTTACCACTATAGTTTTCACTTCATAAGTTTACTCGGAAATAAAAGCATACAAACTATTAACACACATTATTACAAAGTATCATTAAAACTATTGAACAAGAGAAAAACCTACCCACGACATTTAAATGAACTGCATAGAAGGGTGACATGTGTTAATGTTGCATGAGAGATTAACATGTGTTATTTGGTAATATATGTTAAAGTTGTATTAAGAAAAAGATTCAGATATTGGATTAAGAA
Source organism: Ambrosia x helenae (assembly GCA_030844895.1). Taxonomy (NCBI): domain Eukaryota; kingdom Viridiplantae; phylum Streptophyta; class Magnoliopsida; order Asterales; family Asteraceae; genus Ambrosia; species Ambrosia x helenae. The sequence goes on along the minus strand of CM061224.1, from coordinate 3,308,451 downwards.
AAAGATTTACTTTGATTCTTATATAAAAATAAAGTAACAAAACACACGGAAAAAGATTCAAGTGTGTGGCTTTTTACTTTATATTGGGTATGGACTCAAATAAGTGAGTGAGTGATGTTATGCTAACTAATAGATGGTTGGATTTGATATTATGCAAGCAACGGTGAAACGAAATATTCCAATATTTGGTTTTGGCCGACACAAACTTTGCAATGGAAGTTATCAAATCATCATATCATATCATCCCACTATGAATGGATTTAATTTTGGACCATAAGTAAGATGCTTATCTTTTTGTGGCCAATGTCTCACAGCTACAAGTACACGCCAATTTCATGGCAGACAAAAGATATATCTTCAAGTCTTTTCCTCTAAATCGTAATCTTAAACCTATATGTAGAACCCATATCCGAGAATCTAGGATCATGCCCAAAAACTTAGGTGTCATCTTCTCGTTAACTTAAGGATTAGATATATGTGTGGCATTAATACAAAACCCCTTTTGTACCTGAAGAGCAACTAATTACAAGGAAATCAAACAAACTGCACCACTATTACTTTTAAATAAACTATAGATTAGGACTGATCAAATCGCTCGGCGCTCGATGATTGCTAGCCGTTCGCTTGGAATTTGCTCGGAAAAACGCTCGCTCGATTTTCCTCTCGGTTGTAAACAAGCCGATCAGCTCGGTTCGGTTTGTAAACAAGCCAAGCACGAGCAAAGGCCCGCTCGGTTCGGTTCGGCTGGATATAATTTTTATTAATTTATTATATATATAATTATACATATACACATTAATTACAACTATATTTATCGTTTTATACATAACACTCTATTGGGTTTGGCTCAATATATGCATATATATACAATTATATTTATAGTTACAATTATATTTAATTGTAAAACTCTAAGTCGTGAAAAGACATGCTTGACTTCCTATTCCCATTAGTTGTCTGCTATCAATCGTCTCCCGCTATCAACCTACGCCACAATACGACAATTGTTCTCTCTACCTGAGAACTATAAAATAAGTTTCCCATTTGTCTGGTAAAGACCTTAAAAATCTATGAAGCATAGATGAGTTTGTATAGGTCTGACCATTTAGTTTTAACCCAGATATTAATGAAGAGAATCTTTTAAATTGTTGTGTTAAAGACTCTCCATTAACATGAGTAAAAATTTCATATTGTTGAGCTTGGATTTCTCTAGTATTGGCTATCACCTCATCAGTTCCTCCAAACTGTTCTTTGAGGCAATCCCATAGCTCTTTGGCACTTTCACAATGTAAAAGTCCAGCATAAATTTCATTTGGGAGAGCCATAGCCAACATAGAGAATGCCTTAGCATCCAGCTCAAGTTTTAGGAAATCTTCTTCAGTGTAGTCTTTTGGATCTTTAGGTCTTGCTACTTTAGTTTCTGGATCTGTTAATACTGGTTTATGAGGTCCATACATGACAGACTTCCAACATCCAGTATTAGTTTGAGATAAAGTGTGTGCCAATCTCCTTTGCCGGATATCATATTCATTTCTTACTAGCATAGGAGGTTTATTGGCAGATCCAGTGTTATGAGGGTCTATTTTTAAGAAATAAGATTTGATCAAGGATTTCTTAAAGTGATGGATTGTTCAAAAAGTGAACTGCAATCCTATATTCAATATCAATAAGAGCATGTGTCTAATTCTCAATTTGTTAGATTGATATTCGATCAGATGAACCAGTGCTCTGATACCAATTGTTGGATCAGTTTCTTGTTTTAACAGGTTCTTATCATGAACACTTGTATATTTAAACTATCAAAGTGATTTGCACAGCGGATTGTGAGTTAAGTGTTCAAGTTAAAGATGTACTTTTGAACAGTAATAAATACTCCCCCTTGAGTTATGAAACTGATGTAGTAAGTGAGAATCTAAAAACATTTAATGAATAAAACAGTAAATGCTTCAATGATTCTCAGATATATTGGAAATAATAACTACAAAAGAAATGTCTAAAATAGAGGGATGAACCCATCTATTTATAGACTAAGTGTAAACATACAAGAGAAGTATTGAAGCAATATAATAAGTAGAAATACTACTACATGTTGTAGCATTGGTACTTGTACAAAACATCTAATAATACTAATTTTAAACTAAACTACTGAAGTTCAAAGGCGGTGGGAAGCTTCTATCAAAACATCTGATGAGTGACAAACTACTGATGAGTAGTTTGTCTTCAGCAGTTCTTTAGTTGACTTATCTGGTTTGACTTTAGAACTTCTGATCTTTTACTCTTCAGCACTTGATCTATTTCTTCTTCAGCACTTTGAATCTTGTTCTTCAGCAGTTTTCATACTTAGCATTTTTGGCGGAAATAGGAATTAGACTAAGGTTGGCAAAAGAGGTTTCTTCAATCCTTTTTGTCCTTACAATACGGTACCGATACCGAAAATACCGAAACCAAAAACCTCTAATTGTGAGTACCGATACCGAACACCCTCGGTTTGGTACGGGATCGGTATCGGTTCGATATTCGGTGCAATATTCTCATCCCTATTTACAATCGAGCAGAAAATCAAGCGAGCATTTTCCAAGCAAACGGCGAGCAAGTCACGAGCGCTGAACGATTTGAACAGCCTACACATAATGTTGCCTTTTGTATTAAAGTTTTAAGGCAAAAATGTATAAGTGTTAATAGTTGGTCGGTTCCTATGATATTTGATTATGTATAGAATGTTTAAGATGGACAGAACATGCCTTCACATATATGAGCTTTTGTGAAGTTATAGTCAATCATCTTTAAAACTCGAATCTTGACAAATTGTTGATGTCTTTCTGGCCAATCATATCATGAGATTACAAGCTACACCCAGTATATTAATTACACTTGCTCATAATAAAACATGGGACCTCCCCACAAATGATACTTCTAGAGGCAAAGCTTAGGTTGGTTGTTTTTTCTGAGATAAAAAGTCTGCAGTATGTGAACCATATTTGCAGATATTTGTAGGGGAAAAGATGAAACAAAGGTCTGCAGTCTGCAAGAGGAATAGTGTTTGTTTTTTAACTACTCCTAACCCTTCCACGGTATAAATCAAAGTTGTCAGCCCCATCTCTTGATTACTGATTCAAACCCCCACTTTTATAATAATAATAATAATAATAATAATAATAATAATAATAATAATAATATCATTCTCCGGTGGGCTGAGGGAGGCGACCGTCAAGAGATCGAGGCAGCGGTTGAGGGAGGGAGGAGGGGGGAAGGCGACCCAGGTAGAGAGGAGGAGGGAGGGCGGAGGGGGGAAGGCGGGCGGCGGCGGGGGTGGGAGGAGGGGGAAGAAGAAGGTTGAGGGAGGGAGGAGGGGGAAGGCGACCCAGGTAGAGAGGAGGAGGGAGGGCGGAGGGTGGAAGGCGGGCGGCGACGGGGGGTGGGACCGTGGGAGGAGGGGGAAGAAGAAAAGATGAAGAAAGGGGCTAAGGAGAAGAAGAAAAAGAAAAAGAATCTATTGTAGATGATGAGGAGGAAGTTCTGATGTTTGTGTTGTGTGAGAAGTGGTAAGAAAATGAGGGTTCATGTCTGCCTGAGGAAGAGGTGGGAAAGATGTTTTTAAGTGAGATCTCTTCTAAAAAACACAATTTGCGCGCCTCAAATGTCTGCCAGCGTCTGTGCGGCGCAGACATAAGTAGCCAGAAGCTCTTTTGATGAAAAAACAAACACCCCTTAGCCTCTGCCACTAGGCCACCAACCCAGTGACGAAAAATATATTATTGTTAAGAAGTTGAAGGTCTTAAAAAGAAGCATTTGAAAGAAACCATAGTAGGTCTTTTTCGATATAAGTTTTACGGAGAAATATAACCCACAAGTGTTGATTAAAATATGAAATTTATACAAGCGTTATACTTCTCTTGTACCGGAGTACTAATAAATAATAACACATTTCTGGTTTGCAAATCAAAGGGACCATATTACCGAAGTTTTAGAAACCATTATTTTAGAGTTTCTGGATGATCACCGAGTTGGCAAGACCAGCCTGCTCAATGGTCTGGTTTAGATCAGTGAGTAGCTTGGGTGGGAACCCAACTGTCTGCAGCTGATAAACCCTCGAACCATCTGGTCTAGATGCATTGATGAAGGCTCGAATATCTGCAACAGTGTGATGGTGGTTGAAGTGAGCAATCATCCGAGTCCCATCAGCCAGCCGTAGCTGAATAGAGGTTGAAGGTAGTGCAGGGTCCAGAACAAGACCGCCAGAAGGAGCAGCCGTGTCAGCGGCAGCATTTGAAGTATTAGCGTCTGGTGCTGCTTCTTCGGCGCTCCTGCCTAATGTTCTTCCTACACCTTGAAATGCAATTTGGGTTGCCACCACGGGTTCCTACAAGATGAACAAATACAAGCGGACTTATATCACGCGAATGTGATGCATACAATGATAAAAGGCAAGAATCAATATATAACACAGAAACGTAATAAAAGACATATTTTTTTTTAGAAATGCTGAAGAAAGAGAGACTCACAGAACGGTTTTCATCCCTCCTTATCAGATTGACATGAACTGAGGATCTTCTATCTGCAGGCTCAAGCTCTCTTGGACACTCGGATTTCTTGATGCTCTGCACAAAGATTGCCCAAAAACTTGATTTACACAAGACAAAAGATGCAAGAAAAACTATGTTGAAATCAGAACAATAGCAATTTATTTACCAACCTCAAGAAAAGGTGCATTTTCAGGGTCATCCAGCCTTCTCAGAGGTCCATCGTTAACAGTGAAACCGTTTCTCCAGAAAACTATGTTGTGGACCACATTCTGAGGTGGTTGCTCAGGAGCAGGTTGTGCAGGCACGGCCTCACCACTCAGTGATCTTCCAGTGCCTGTGAAACTTGAAGAAGGACGAGCACTTTCCATGGGTCCCTCCACACCGCCTAATTGCCTCGCTTGATTAAATATTTCATCCACATCGTTACGCTTATTAGGATCTTGGACAAGCATACCGCTGCAAATAGCATTTTTAACAATGTCAGTATCACTCAAACATCATGTACCCTCACCTGCATATAAGATATAGTGTATCAAGCATTATAATATAAGAAAAGGCACAGGAAAAGCTTTTCTTCCACTGAATCGTTCAAACTCCGGTGCAACCATTTTGGGAAATAATGTGACCGTATATTTCCTGCAACAAAAAAATCGTAAGCCAAATGGCCTTTGGCTTGTCAAATGTCAACAGATCGAGTGAGGAGAGCACAAATAGAGAAATGAACATAAGCTGCACGCCGTTCAAAAAAAAGGATCTATTTGATACTAAAACCAGCTCTGGGTATACACATACAAACAAACAAACAAACATACATACCCAGTAATGTCCCATTCATAAGGTAGGGTTTAGGGAGGGTGAGACGAGGGCAAATCTTACATTCTTACCGACATATGCATGAAAAAAAAAGGTCATTAGTAATGGAGTCTAACCAATAACGAAGGACCATATCATGCCAAGAAAACTAAATTTTATAACACTAGTGTATGATGTTATCTTTCTTTCTTAATCTAAAATGGATTAATACTAATATAACAAAAAAAAAAAGAAGTAAAGAACTGTCTTTTCTGTAAACTATCGTCAGTTCCACTGCTACCACGGGGCACGGGCTTTACGCAATCAATCAGATTATACAGATATCCCTTTAAATTAACATAGGTCATCGAAAGGATCACGAAGACCCACCAAAGCAAGGAATATAAAAGCGGAGATCAAAAAATGATCAAAGCACTAATTTTGCAGCTCCCTCATACTAATGATAACAAAGCACTCTTTATTTGAGGTCCAAATCATGTATTCTGCAAATACATGTCAACCTAGAGCTTTAAAACAAAACGTCTTTTATCTATCTCTCAAACATAATTTACAGCTGAGTCAGTGTACACCCCACGGCGCTATAACATGACACCTAAACAAACGTGACATCAATGTCAAAACCAAGATGATTAACTTACATTTGTGTATATCTTGCCCAATTAACATAACATGCATATGGCAATACATATATAGTTAAATTATATACCAATCTTTGATAATATATGTAGCCAAGTATCCACATCCAAAGCTGTGTACAGCATAGAGTACTACAAAACTAGCTTCCCAATTTTCAGACTTAAAAAGTCGTAGTCTATGAAATACAAACTATCATGTATGAATTAACATTAATAATGATACTAAAACATATAACCAAACTAAAAAATACATGCAACAAGCACCATACCCAGTAAAATCCCACCTATAGCAAAGCTATTGATAGGGTCGGGGAGGGTGGATGTAGGCAGGCCTTACCTCTATCCCAAGGGATAGAGAGGTTGCTTCAGGTGAGACCCCCGGCTCTAAAAAACATATACGTATACAGATTTCAGTTGACACCATACATAGCTACTACAATATATATACACACGCACACACATATATACATATATGCAACACATAAAAACAAAGAGTGCTAAATAAAGTCTTAGCAAGCTACGAATAATCATATACTAAGAACTAAAAACACATCCTATAGGTACATAGACAAGCGGTAACAAGCAAAGACCACCAGCATAAAAGCTAAACCCTTAAGGTAAGACACCTACTACAACTAAACTGCCTCCTAAAAATCCTTAATCCTAAACTAAAAAACAGATAGAATATATATGATTACAGTGCTCCATAGCATAGTTATCAAAAGCCATCGCCTTGACCGCCTAGGCGACCAATTTCCTAAAGGCCATCAGATCCCGCTTTTCCCTCCTACATAAAAAAAAGCCACGGTCTGATTTATAAAACCTAGTCCGCTGACTAATATAATTGACCAATACTTACCAATTTACAGAGATATATAAAATCTCAATCAAATTTTTTTTTTATTTGATTTTTAAAACACTTATAGATATTGAATTATTCTTCAATATATAAACACCTTAGCTTATTGATTTACCATAACTGATTTTGTCTAATGTCTACTACATAGTTATCAAAGGCGTGTTAACCCTTTTGGCAGGTATGGCTAAATCAGTAAGTTTATATTTATATTATTTTATAAGATGATTGTTATTTGTAATGATTTGGTGATTTTTTTATTTTTTTATTTGCGTTTTTTTTTCTCAGGCCCGCGCTTTTTTTGCGCTTCTCGCCTAGGCTACAGGCCGAGCCTAAGCAACTTGAGTGCGCCTCATGCCTTTGATAACTATGCTTGATAGTAGACTAAATTTATAGCACACAATGTGAAATCATGTTTTTACACATCATATTCAACAACTCTAAGCTTGATTCATTAGTTTAGAACTTATACATAAATCAGTCTACGCCTACAATCAATGCTATCAAGGTTGTGGATACTGGATACACATTCTCCAGACTCCACATTGCTAAACCTTCTGATTATTGAATCTTAATTAAGCCTTAAAGTAAAAAAATTTGGTTAACAAAATTTCAAACAAAGAAGGATATATCGGATCTCAAGTGCACCGAAGTGCAATCTAAATATCACTTAGAAGAAATTCAAAGCCTATGGTACTTAAAAATTAATATTAAACTTTAAACCACGCATACGAGGTGTTTGTTTGTGTGTTTAAAATTGATTACCGTGACTTTGCTTCCATAACTATTAGTTTTTGATTTCAAGATAAGTAATTATAACTATTCTGATCAGTTAAAGTTAACACGATCAGATACAAATATGCAGAAAACATATTGATCATCAAGATATCATCAACTTGCAGCACTCACCTATAGAAACATTCATACATTATTTTCAAACAAGTGATCCTTCCAGACTTCAACTACACAAAATAATCGAAATCTTTAGCTTCGACCTCTCGGATACCAAAGTCCCCTTCCTCTCGTTTAACAATTTCAACAACACAAGTACACAACCCAACATGTGATCACAAATTAACAACATCATCATAAATAATAACAATATTCTTAAAATTAATAAATTCTCCAAAGTGTCCTATAGTTCTTAACACAAAAGGTATTCAATTTCAGTATATATGTTGTAAAAGTAGCAGTCTTTATAATATTCTCTAAACTTAAAAGAAGTGATTAAGAGTATGAAATGAGATAATAATAATAATAATAATAATAATAATAATTAATAATAATAATAGGTAGGGTTTGGGAGTGAACCTCTTTTCGCCACCAGTGTAATACTCCTGAGGGCCATCGGAGTCGCTGTCGGAGTCATTGGCAGAGGGTCGGTTTAGATCCGACAGGGTCCGAATACCACCGGGTCGACTGGATGCGGGTTTCGCTGGCTTCTTGTCGCGTGAAGTCATCGTTTTTCTTGAAGGTTGGTTCTCCTCTGTGTGTTGGGTAACTCAATTTACAAGAAACACAAACGGTGCGGGTGGGGTAGGGTGGGGTGGAATTTAATATTGTAAAACTCGTGAACCGATAAGACCTGGCTCATTACTAGTTACTGCTCTCTACGCTAAGGGCGTTTTTAAGTTGGATCGGTAAGTTCTTTCATGATTTCGAAGAATATCGGCATTTTCTTCACTCAAGGACATAGGGACTTGGATCGAACCACCGTCGTCCTAGGAAGCTTCGTCATTATTCATGTCACAAGTGTGACTCGACTCGGTACCTCTCTTTGACGTTAGGACTAGCATCATTGTTTTTACCAACTCAACTGACCATCATAGTTAATTTGCGTATATGTGATTATGTCTATGGTTATATTACGGTTTTTGTCTTTAAGTTTTATTTAAAACATTTTTTAGTCCTTGTTGTATGTTCGCTGGTTATGGTTGGTCAATGGATATGATGTTGGTTAAAAGTTTTTGTTAGGTTGCTTATAAAAAGTCTTTTCTTACATTTAATGGTAAAAATCCAATATAAAAGTAAGATGTGAGATCCACATTAAGATTTAAGATAAAAACAAGTATTAAAAAATTACAAAATTTGGCTATGCATGCATTCTAAATGGTTGAAGTGGGTTAAAAACAACTAGAATTGGGTCAAGAGCACAAATTTATTGTTTATACTATGTTAGAAATTCGGGTATAACACATTTATATTATTTTATTAAGGATGAGTGATGTATAATATGGTAGTTTCTATTTTCGTATAACTTAACAAGCAACAAGTACAACATATTTAAGCAAGAAATTTAAGGGTATTATGGTCATACTTGTGACAATTAAGACACTTAGAAAGATAATATAGACATTTTACCCACCTCCTCCTTTACAATATCAAAACAAAATTACATTAGCACCCTTAATTCACATCCTTAACCCCACAATGGTGCTTTTATGGAAACAGGTTAGGGACCACTTCATTATAGAACTCGTCAAACCCTTCCATATCCCCTCACCCGCCCTCATCAATTGAGGGCATGTCCAACACTTGTAGTTCAGTTGGTTGGTTGGCCTAGCTTTCCTTTGGGAGGCTTGGGTTCAATCCCCACTAGCTGCATTTGGAGGGAGGACATAATGAGAAATGAGGGATGACTCGTGACCTATGGTCAGGAGTTCGAGTCTTGATCTCGCCCCGGGTTTTACCAGTTCTCCACAGCGGGTCTTCGAACGGGTGGGGGATTGGGTTTTCCCCGGCTCGAGAACCACTATCGGGCGAGGCTCCCAGCAAGGGAAGCCAATTTGCCCGAGCCCCTTGTGGGAGTATCGCGGTTGTTGTGTTGGTCGTTCTAAAAAAAAATAATTGAGGGCATGTTTGGATAAACTTATTTGAGTCCAAAAAGACTTTTGGTTAAAAGGACTTATTAACTTATGACTTTTTTAAAAATGAGTTTTTAAAAAAGTGTTTGGATTAGCTTATGTGGTGGGAAAAACAAGTTGATAAGCTGTTTTGTAAAAAAAGTGTTTGGTTTAACTTATTTAGGTAAAATGACCAAAAAAAATATAAGAAGGGTAAATATTCATCAATAAGTTAAAACATTAAGTCCTTTTTCATTTGCCAAACACTTTTTTTTTAACTTATTAACTTTTCATTCCAAATGTTTATAAAGACTTCTTGCATAGACAATACACACACAACCCCTTCAATCTGTTATCGTGTTGGTTTAGTTGAAAAACTCACAATGAGGTGGTGTTTACAAAGGAGAAGGTCTCTATTTACAACAATAGTCCCAAACATAGTTGTTAATAGCTTAAATGCGCTCCATATGTTCGATAATATGCCTCACCGAACCTGTAATGTTTTTTACATGAATCTTTACTTCAATTTTGACCAATAGGAGTATGTGATGCTTTCATTCCCACATGACAACCAAACAAGATATGGAATGATAATGATCCATTTCATCCATTCCATTACCTCGTCCATTCAATTCCCTCATCCATTCCATTACCCCATACCAAACAGACCCTTAGACTTTTCCTGCATTTCCGTGGACCTTGCATGTGACTGTCTTCCTGCATTAATATCTATAGATTCTTTCGTAGTGCTATATTTGTTTCTATTTTACTACATTACTCTTTCACCCCCTTTGTTTGCTATTTGGTAATTGTCTATATATTTTTAGCATTTTGTTTTGTAGTCAAGTGTCTATTTTAAAGTGGTCTCTTTATCCCTAGAGACAGAGGCAAGATGTGTCTATATTCCACCTTCTTGAGATCCTATTAATGGCTTTGCTATTTGTGATATTTACCAACTACGGTAGGTGTCGTCGTGCCCTCGTTTTAAGTTCGGATTTCATGAATAACTAGCTTGGACGGCCTAATAGATTGAAAACTCTAGCTATCAATATATTATTGTACTAACAATTTTTATTTTTATTATTATTATTATTATTATTATTATTATTTTTTTTTTGGGGGGGGGGTGCTTAAATTAAGTGAATTCATAATAAGGCATGTATGAGAAATTTTATAATTATAGATAAATCAGGAACTTTAGAAAAAAGTTAGACTTGAGTTAAAAGTGAAAAAGGCTAATAAATTGTTTGAGTAGAATGTGTATATAGAGCTTTCTGTAAAGGAATCACATATTCATTAGAAGCTTGTGTTAGAGACGGTGAGCTTAGGTTACCAAGCGCTTTTTATGATCGCGGGCGTATGTGGCCACCTTTCGCCACTGAGTTACCTTGGTAGCCAAGCTTTATTCGTTGTTGGACGTTAAAGACAGAAAGAAAAGAAAAAAAAGCTCCGGTCCCTCAACTCTTTGTACGTATTCAATTTCACCACTAAAACTTTTCTTTTTCTAAGTTAACTCGTGAACTCAAATGGGATACAATGTTGGAGAATTATTCCACTTTCTATAAAGGTAGAATAATTGATAGTGGAAAAAAATATTTATATGTAATCAAACTTCGTCAATTGGTGGAATCCGATCTATCATTTCACTTCTTAACTAAGTTTTTAGTCGAATCTTATCAATCATTCCGTTTATGAATTTAGCATAATGGCAGATAAACCCAACTCCAACCTGAGCTCAAGTAACACCGATGATGATGATCGCAGACGTCGGCTCAAACAGGCGGTCGAGGCTGAATTCACCTCCGAAGACGAAGGATGGAGTTCGGAAAGTTCTGGCACGTCAAGATGGGGAGTGGCGGCTAGCTTACGAGATTTAGCAGAGTGGGTGATAAGGAGACAGGCGGCAGAGCTGGAGATGATGAAGACGCGAGAGGCGGTAAGGATTGAGGCGGAGAATCGAAGACTGGAGAGGGAGACCGAGTTGACAGAGATGATGTTGAAGACCCAGTTGCAGCTTATGTCGTTTATATGTTCACAAGCGTGTGACAGGAAACGAAAGCGTGGTGAAGACGGTAGTGACTCGCCGGTGTCAGCAGAAAGGTGAAACCTTTAACATCTCCATTAACAAACCTGATTCTGTAGTTATATACATTCATATGACAATTTTAAAATTTACATTTATTAAGGTTACTTAGATTAGATTTATAAAAAAAATGTTGTAAAAGGCTTTGTTATGTAATGCAGGAAAGGAGCAATGTTACTAAGCTTACTCCACTTCAATTTCGGCATATAATATGAGTGTTAAATTTCATGTATGCAATATTTTTTTTTTTTTTTTGTATTGAAAGCTCTAACTAAATAAATAGAGCATAATATCTAAATATTAATCCATATAAAACTATATCTTATCTAGAAATCCAATATCATTTACATATATGGCCAGTCTGATAGTTTAATATGAAATAGCTTTTAGAGGAAGGCATACTTGGGGGGAGAATTATGTTCGCGGTCGCGGTCGCGTTTTGGGGTGGCAGAGGCGGCAAGTAGAACCTTATGTCGTTCTAAAGCGCTCTCCATGTACTCTTGGAGAGGTGGAAGAGAAGCACCATCTTCATCTTTTTGTACTTGACCTCGTATAACCTATCATTAACAAAAGTAGTAACATCAAACTACTTGCAACATCAGATGTTTGTCCTACATCGTAGACATTGGTTACCTTTGATGCCCAACGCCTCTCTGCTTGTTGACACACATCTCTAATATCTCGTCCAGACATTCTGGATTGTAAATAATACAGTTAGAAGCAGCAATAACTTCAACTACAACCGTACATTATGCACATCTACTGATCTACATGAGCAAGGAGTTTAAGATACAAGGAAGAGTGATTTACTCTTCAGTGGCTGCAGCAAATTCAGCTAACTCGCTCTTCGTTAAGTGTTTTGCATATTGAGCTGTGATGTCCTGACGAGTGTGCTGATCAGGTAGGCCAAAAGTAATCATGGAGTCAAACCGGCTGAGAAAGTTCACAAATTAGAAAAAGTCAAAAACTGTTTTGCCTCTTTAAAAAAAAAAAAAAAAAAAGGGTTATGTTATGTTTAAAAACAAAACAAATATGCACCTTAATAAAGCAGGATCAAGATCTTGTTTTCTATTGGTTGCAGCTATGACCACTACTTTTTTGTCCTGCTCGAACCATCAATCTGCAATATAGGAGTAACATAAACATGTATGCTCTTTAACGATTCAGGAGTCGATCCGTAAGGGAAAGAAATGCTACCTGACGTAATATGACTGACAAGATTCTACGAGTAGCTTCATGAGTTTCACTATCACGAGAAGTAGCAAAGGAATCAACCTGTTTTACAATTAATTATAGTTGAAACGTAACGCAACTACACAAGACATATTTTCCTTCACAAGAATGTCATATGCAACGCATCTATACCTCATCGAGGAATATGATTGCACCATTGGGAATTTCATTAGCAAGTGTAAACACTTTTCCTAATAACCTTTCACTTTCGCCAAAATACTTTGACATGATCACCTCCAATGGCACGTATAACAATGGGGCACCCTGCATAATAGAACAATATCCTTTTAATAAGCAATTTATTTGAATTATCAAGATATAGATCGTATAAATATGCTAATACACACGAGCAGCACTAAAATCATCTTTCCACCTAGGTTAGATAGATGAAATCAAAAAAATCCAACAGAAGAACATTAGCATATATTGCCATCGACAATATGAAGCATGTTTTATACTATTACATGCACTGTTCTACAAGCATACAGAAACAACAAACTATACCCATTAAATCTTACACATAGCAAAGCTATTAGTAGGGTCTGTGGAGGGTGGGATGTAGGCAAACCTTCCCTCTATCCCTGGGATAGAGAGGCTGCTTCCAGAGAGACCCCCGACTCTACAACAAACAACAAACAAATAAACAGAACTAGAGATTATACATAGAAAGACGAAATGGTGAAAGGGCAACATAATAAAATAGCCATTTATATCTACATAAAAAAACATATAAGCATAAATGCAAGAAGACAATTACACGTACAGACAGTACAGTTCACCTAAAATGTGGAAAAAAAAACGTCAAAGACAAAGGTAAGACTCATCTATACGCTCCCCTACAAGTCCTTAACCTTAAGTCTACGTTTCCACGAACTCCAATCCTAGACCCGTGCATGCAATAGTATAATACAGAGACAACAACAACAACCGTACCCAGGAAATCCCACGAAATAGCGACGCTATTAGTAGGGTCTGGGGAGGGTAAGATGTAGGCAAACCTTACCCCTATCTTTAGAGATAGAGAGGCTGCTTCCAGAGAGACCCCCGGCTCGAAAATACCAAAAGCACACTGTATATTTTTGTATAGTGAATGTATAGCATAAAATAACATACAAATATATTTATATTTATATATATATATATATATATATACACATGCATAGAGACCATCCCTACTTCCTAAGAAAGTCTTAAATCCTAAAAATCTTTAACTTTAATCCTAAGCCTCCACGAATTCCTATCTTGAACCATATCCTCAGAGAGGTGCAATTCTAACAAATCTTGCCTAATCCGATCAGCCCAAGTCAATTTGGGTCTGCCTCTACTCCTCCTCCCCTCCACCGAGAGGTGTTCCACTCTTCTGACTGGGGTTGTCGTATGTCTCCGCTTCACATGTCCAAACCATCTTAATCTCCCCTCCTTTATCTTATCTGCTATGTTAGCCACTTCTAACCTCTTCCTAAGAATCTCATTTCTAATCCGATCTAACCTAGTGTGACCACACATCCACCTCAACATTCTCATCTCCGCCACTTCCATCTTTCGTGACTGTGTCTTTTGGATGGCCCAACAGTCTGTCCCATAAATCATAGCAGGTCGAACTGCAACCCTATAAAATTTTCCCTTTAGTTTTGTTGGGAATCTCTTATCGCACAGAACTCCAGATGCTGCTCTCCACTTACACCATCCAGCCTGAATACGATGTGTGACGTCACTATCAATCTCTCCGCCCTTTGGACAAACGATCCTAAGTACTTAAACTTTGTTACTTGCGGGACCTAAAATCATAAGTAAACGGCCATTCTTGAACAAGACAAAGTGACAAACATGTCAACGGTGAGCTAATCATTCCATTTATATATGTATACGATCAAAAATCGCACCCCGTCTCAATATGAAACCAGTAAATATCTTTTTGTTAAATTTCATCCAAACTGGACTTTTAGGCAAGAAGACGATGACAGCCAAAATGTACCATAAGACAGCCTTCTGTGGCACCCATTTACTTCAAAAGTTCATGGTATAAAAAACAGAGAGAAATGCATACACTTAGGAGTATAACAGAGGCCAGCAAGCATATGGATTAATAAGCAATGAATAAGAATAAAAAAGAAATGCTTCATAGCAATGAGGACATATTACCGCCTGATTAGCTATAACACGAGCACAAGATGTCTTCCCAGTACCTGATATTAAAGCAAGAAAGCAAGTGAAGCACATTAGTTTCAAGCATTCATTTAAGGCAACTAAAGTCAAGATACACAACTACCCTTGGGTGCAACTATGCAAGCTGTGCTTCAGTTTCGAATTCCACATTCGGGTGAAATAGATTTTACCCAAGCTTTGAGGTTGAAGACGTCCAACAAATAGGGCATTTACAAAGAGACCCAAGACATAAAAAGGAAAAAAACAGAAAGCTACGTGTAGTGCAGAGATAACAAACTTGTACATTTAGTCTTTTCAGGGAAAATCACAAGATAATAAAGGGGAAACAAATATATCGATTTGTCTAAAATTTGCTTATCCAAAACAGTACACTAGTTTAGAGACTAAACAAATTAAATTACTCCAATCCTTATCTAGAAACATTCATATGGGAAAATTACCTCAAACAAGCAATTAGGATTTAGTAACTAATAAGTAATAAGATAGAGAAAGTTAGGAATTAATCAAGAAACCAAAACATTATCAAATCTTTTCTGATTCAAGTGCATAGAGTTGGAAAGGTAGGCAAGTTGGGTTCAAGTCAAGCAAACTGTTGCCACATTCTGAATGAATTAGGCAACTTATAAGGAGTTTGATTATGATATAAACTTGTTGTCTTCTGTGTAAAAATTCCACATATAGCATAGTTACATATATCCAGAAAATATTCATGAAGATGTGAAAGTCATGGGAATAACCTGGTGGACCTTCAAACAGTACTGCTCGGGGTCTATTTGTCTCAAACTTGCACCGGGTTCCATGAGCAATTTCATCATAAACCTCAGGACTCTGCAAAGCTAGCAGTATTGTGTCTTCTATATCTCTACATATAAACAATTGAAATTGAAAACATAAGTCAACAAGCTTAATTACAACAGACCCATTATTTGTGATTCTTCAACGCATGAAAGGACACATGTACCATTAAGAAAAAAAGATGAAAATGCATATTTGAATCACATTTAATAAAAAAACCTCCTCCTGAGGGTATATTACAAGTTTACAACTATGGGCAAGTATACAGGGAAAAAAATTAAAAGAGGCACCGTTCGTGCGACAACACCACGCCCTTCTAGTAAGTTCCGTACCTTTTCTGCTGATTATATCCAGCAATGTTTTCCCATGAAATCTCGGACTTTGGGTGCTCTAATTTAGGCTCCTTAAGTCCATAGATCTTCACCCCCATGCCCTCTAGACTAGCGACTGACTTGTCTATGGATGGGTTACGTGCAGTATCTCCTCTCCTATCCAAACTCCTATTTTGTCCCACTCCAGACAATTTTAACACAGATACTAAAGCTTCAAGCTCCTCAGCAGTAAAGCTCCCTTGCTTTATGAACTCCATTTCCTACATGAGTTTAAGAGAGATACTCATATGTTAGCAGATATCAGAAACAAATTCAGATTTAGATGTGGTTTTTATCATGAAATCACTGTCCTTAAGAAATTGTCCCTGCTAGTCTGCTACGTGGCTGCTGGGAGCCTGGTTGGGATCAATGCCAGATTTCTCAATGATTACAAAACCAGGAAATATCATAGACGAAAATTATGTACTACTCTCAAGAACATATTGAATATTTTGGTGATATTGACTAAAAGGAAATAGGATAAGGTATGTGTGACTGTTTGAGGAACACATATATCTATAGATTGTACAAGCTTAAGCTGTTATGTACAGCTGAAATTATCTAACTTCAAATATAATTGTTCTGGAATTATTTAAAAATTATTAAACTCTTTTGGCTTCAATTTCAGCCGTCTTCATGCAATTTTAACCACCAACTATACACACACATATGTAAAGATCAATGAGAAATTAAAATAAAGCATTTTAGAGCATTTATTTGGAGATAGAGATGTTATAAGTTTGAAGGGATTGGAAATAACTGGTTTATCAGCACTAATGAGTGATCGGAATATCAGAATGCAAAGATCTCCGTCATTTGGATTTGCATCAGAATTGTTGTTATCTGTGACACCTTCCTTCTGCACCACAGGTCGGTTGAGTGTTATCTGCCAAGCAACACCACTGGTATTGAACATGACAGACAGTCATAAGTAATGGCCATAACTTACAGCAAAATTTATAAATTTCAAGTATTATAAAGTTGAGCTAGTGTGCAATGCCCTCCCATGAAATGTAAAAAAAATGCAGATGAAAGTAAAGCCTTTAAACTTACCTATCCCAAGCACGCAAATTCATATCCGCACCTGTAGCTCGCTCCTCAACTTTTACACCAAGATGTGCAACAATGTTTGAAATTAAAAGTGCAATTTCACATGAAGGAGGGACTTGGAACTTGATTGTAACCTACAGTGAAACATCAAATAAGTTGCCTATAGGAGCACTACCAAGAATATTAAAACTTAAAAGCATCATACAGCAATGGTTTTTTGTAAAACATGGAATACCAATAATTCAGAACCTTCAGGGCATGGATAAAATTTCAGAAACATAGCATAAGTATAAGCATACACACAGAGTAAACCCTATAATAAAAGATGCCCTAGATTTTTTATTTTTTATTTTGAACAGCAATCTAATGTACTCCCAATTCTAAACCATTGTCCACCTCGGACTCGAACCCTCAACCTTTTGGTGAGGGGTACAGTTTTACAGGCCAAGATACCGCTAGGCCAAAGACTCTTTGGTAGAAGATGCCCTAGATGCTGTCAGGCAAGCCAAGGTGATCAAGATTACCAGCAAAATTACCCGTTTATGGCATTTGTTTAAAAATAATTTGCCATCTCCAATTCCAGGATCAATTAAACATCTCCCACAATGTTGATAAACATATGGCAATCATAAACGAACAAAAGGTAGTCAAGTAGATAATGCGGAACACATTGCAAAGGTTCCAACTAACTATACCAGAGTTCAGCTAACAGATAACCGATACAGACACCATGAGTTACTAACTTACTATTGTATAAACTAGAAATCAATAAATTATAGCTCCTTACAAAATTAAAGAAACAAATAAACAATATAAACATACAGGATGTTCTAGGGGGCTGTATGGGTAGTGGTTCCAGAAATTTGGCATTGTTCTTATTCTCATGATTAAACAAAGGTGGCCCACCCTACTGATATATCAAGAAGGTTAATTGATCAGGCATCAGAATATATAGTGCCTTATCAAGTTAACGATATAGTTACATACTTACATTGACATATTCAAAATTGGTTGATAAACTGACATTTAAAGTTAATACGGTTTCATAGAACCCGGTGGAGCTCTCAAGTAACTACAACCTTCTAGTTTTTACATTAATCACAGCAATAGAATGGTGGTCTATCTGAAACTGGCTACTGGCTTCGTTGTGGTTAGGAATGAAATAAAGAAGAGCATACTAGTTCAATGAACTTTAATCTTATACCATCGTAGAAGCACTTCACTAAGTCTAAAATACCTGATCAAGTTAAAAGATTAAGGAAATACAGCTCCCAAAAGATTTACTGGACAATGGAAAATATAACCACCCAAGCAGATTTCAAACTAGATAAAGTGCACTAGATAAAGAACGCAACTGAATAACCTTTTGGCCCTTCACACCAACTGTAAACCGAGGATAAGAACCATACTGCATCCCTTTGCTTTTAAGCAGATTTTCTAATCGAGCTCTTTCTTTTTTGGCAACAGCCTCCATATCAACAGGTGGTGAAGGTGCTTCAGGTGGGAAAGGTGATTTAGCCTCAGCCTGTACAAATAAAAATCCAAATACTTGTGACTCGCACTCGCTAGTTAGTCAGGTGGAAGCGAAAAATAGAATCCAAACATTGGAAACAAAACCCCACAAAATAACAGTTTCACACTAACCTCAGGTGCATCTGCATACGCTACGTCGACTAAACCAAGTCCAAGCAACCCCGCTAGCATAGCAGGAAGAATATTTAACCCATAAACATTCGTTGAACCCCAGGCCTTATCATAACAAGGGTGGCTATTGTGCTTCAACGTACCTGCAGGCACCAATTCTAAGCCCGTGAAAAAACCGGCAATATCTCACATTATGTTTGTTACGGACTGAAATCATTGCAAGGTATAGTCCAAATGGTCTCTCACTAACCCATTGGACTAGTCTTTTGGGTTGACCGTTGACTTCTCTTGTTTGGACTGTAACTGTAACAATGGTATCACAGCCAGACTCGAAATGGTGGCCTAGAGAAAGCCAACCGTGACCACCGAGGCTTGTAGTGGTGGCCCACAGACCCAGTGAGACTAGTCTTTTGGGTGAGAGAGCCCATTTGGACTATAAACTCCGCATCTGTTGCCCATACAACCAGTCTCATACAGTCATACCTTACAATGATTCCGGTCTACTGTTAACTTGATCGATAATATAAATAAATAAACATCACAATAATAAAATTATAAAAAATCTTGTCATTGACCTTTCCAGCCACAGAAACAAACGTAACACTAAACAATATGATCAACTAACAATATCCATACAAAATTGAAAACAAGAAACCATAATTACGAACAAAAGCTAGGAATATGATGAACGTACAGTAGGAGTGGTGACGCAGAGGAGGATTGGAAGGGGTTAGGGTTTTGCGAACTGCGATTGTACGGAAGGAGGGGATTGTTCGAGCAAGACGACGAATTGACGCCATAAAAACTTGTGGAAAGGGCTATCGAGTGTATTTGTGTTTGTAGTGTTATTGAAAGCTGTTTATTGTGATCAACAATGGCGCGTAAGCAGTAGGACCTGCAACTTCTAGAGGGCCTAAAACCTTGGGCTATAGGCTGACATCGGTTGGGCTAATTAGGCTCGTTTGGAAAGTAAAAGAATAGAGACTATGAATGAATCATGATTTGATAAATTGTGGGTTTAGACACTTTAGACTTTAGAGACAACGGGGCGCAGTGGCGAAGCTTGACCCGAAGGTTCGGGGGGTCTGAAGTCACCGGGGGTTCGGAAGTCACTGGTTTCGGGGAGTCGAAAACCAGTTTCGGGGGGTCGAAACCCTATATTTTCAAAATTTTCTATACGGATACTATATAATCGGAACTTCTGCGCAAAAATCCGGGGGAGTCGGCCGCCCCTCCCCGCCCCTACAAACCTGCGCCACTGACGGGGCGCCTTAGGTAAGTGCAAAACGGCAAAGTAGTCGATTTGGCTACACTGCCCCGAGCAATTCGGCTTCGATTTGCACCATCTCTCACAACTCTCTCTCTATAAAAAATTCGTTAGGCAAATTTAGGCTATGCATTTCCGATGTTTAAGCTACTTTAGGCTAGTTTGGTGTTGAAATGACGTGAATTTAGGCTTGAAGCCTATGTGCCCCTTCCGCTCTTAGTCCAAACACTACAATTTGGTTCTATGGTTTAATTTTGGTAGAGTCAACTTTCTTTTTAATTATGATAAAAGTCAAATAATATTATTCTTATATATAGTTGACAAAGTAATTTATTATATGATACTAACATGTTAGCAAAGGTGTTGGAATCCACTATGTGCACCTTTTGACAAAAATGTTTTTTTATTGTTTTATTTGCGTAATTAATTTTGAATTTTGAATATATTTTGTATATACTTTCTGTCATTTAATATATATGGCCTTTTATAAAAAACTGAGTGTATTGTTGTGACCTGTTTATTTTTATTTACGCCTTGATATAAATATTAATTAAAGCTGAGTTGTAAATGGTAATATACATGTGATCGAAACTCAAACGTACATGTTATCAAAGACGTCTCACAGCTTGCTTTTTTTGTCGTTTTCCTTTTTCATTGTTTTAGTAATAAAATATAATGGCTTTAAAAATTCCGAATATAGCATTGCATTGCAACATACTTATTTTTTATCTTCATTTCGATCAACGTTTAAAGACTGAATGGGTCAAATAAAATTGTTTTTTTTTCTTTATTTTGAATAATATTCAGTATTTTATTTATAACTTCTCATATATAATGTTTTGTAAAGTTACTAGTATAATTTATTTTTCAATATGTCTTTTAACTTATTTAATTTGAGTTTTACCTAATGTGTTGTGTTCATAAACTTTTTTATTAACACAAAGTCATATTCAACTTTGATATCGTACTATATCAACTATCAAGTATTAGCCTATGGGGTGTGGAAGATTCTTCCCCAATCTTCCTCCAACTCTTTCACCATCAATGGGGCTGGTGTTCTCTTTGCTCACTGAAATTAGAGAGGGGAGGGGTGAGGGCGTAACGTTTCCATTAGGGAAAGGGTGCTACATCAGCTTCCCGATCTCTTTCTCAACCCACACCGATAGCCATTGTATCGTAACGGAAGAACCAAACAAACAATTTCACTCGTTATTGTAAAAAGTGCACAGTTGCTTGAACTCTAAAAAGTCATGTATTTCGAAACTTGAAACCTTTCAACTAGATTCAAACGTTGAATAAAAGAATTTAATAATTAATGATCAAACATTTGAATTAAATTAAATATTTTAATTTATATACATTATTCTACCTAAAGTCGTACATATTGATCCAAAAAAACGATTATAAAGTCGAAAAAGACAGATTCTGACAGGTTAGAAAGCTACTTTCAATTTTCCATTAATATTTTACACATTAAAATTTAAAAAAAAAAAAGGGAAATCTAATAATCCCATAAATTACAAAAAAAAAAAAGGGGTAAAAAAGTAATAAAAAACATAAAGTCAAAACACTTTCTTTGTAAACAAGCTCCTCAAATTAAAACAAACCGCTAGCTCCACCATCACCACCACCACCCACCGCCGTTACACCACCGTTCCCTCCGGCCACACATCCAACATTACTCTGACAACCCATCCGTTGCCGGTAACCAATACACGTCGGAACACTAATATTATTATTATTATTATTATTATTATTATTATTATTATTTCCTCCGGCACCGGAACTTTTAACCGGACGTGAACTTTTCTCAGCAGAGCACCGTACAACACTATCATGTAAGCTCCGACTCTGCCCGACCCGTTTCGCTTGCCAAACCGGACTACTCCGACCCAAATGAACCCCGACCCGACCCGGACTGGTAGGCCATCTCCGGTGCTTATCGCCGGTGGAATTGCTCCGGGAACACGGCGCACTACTTACTTTCCGGTTACCTGTCACCGTCCTCGGCCGGTTGTTCCCCGCCGATCTGCTTCTAGAAAATGGCCATAGATTAATATTCAGCTCCGCCGTACCCGACCCGACTCCGGTCCCAACTCCGGCACCGGATACACTGATTTTTTCCTTTTTTTTCTTCGTTTCTTTGTCCTTTTTTTCTGGGTTTTTCTTGAAAATGTCTTTCCAACGTTTAGATGTAGTAAAGGTTGTACCTTTGAGGTCGGATCCAGGGATAATAATATTATCTGACTGTGGGTTTGAAGGGATATTATTATTAATATTATCTGACGATGGGTTTGAAGGGATATTGTTATTATTATTATTATTAATATCATCTGAGGGTGGGTTTGAGACGGTATTATTATTATTATTATTATTATTATTATTATTATTATCGGGTGGGTCGTCGGTGGAGAGGAGGCGGAAAGGGAGGAGGAAGCCGTCGGAGAAGAGTTGGTCGGCGGAGAGGAGGGTGGTATGAAGGGAAGAAGGGTTCTGAACTCGAATTCCGGTGAGGATGAAACGGTGTCGTTTGAGGGGCGTTCCATTGGAGAGGAAGAGAGAGGAGTGGTTGAGTTGTGTGCAGGATGAAGGGGGTTATTATTGTTAGACTATAAGGAGTGGGGGGGCGGGAAAGAGGGGGATGAAGCGCCATGTGGCACTTGTGGGACCCTTGTGGGGGGGAAAATAATTGTGTGGAGTGGAAGGGGGGGAAGAGGGGGGGAAAGAAATAATATTATATTGTGTTAAAGTTAAAAAAAAAAAAAAAAAAAAAAACCTGACCAATAAGAAGCTGCCACCTCACCCCCACCCAAGCCCCACGCCGGTGATCTCCTTCCCGCCCCCACCCTCCACGCCACTTCCACGCCGGGTTGCGGCGGTGTTCCCCCCCTTCCCGCCCCCTCTCCCGCCCCACTCCGCTTAGTCTTATTGTTGTTTATGGAAAGGAAGACATGAGGCATGGATAACATCAGCCATATAAAAATATATATATTAAATCCAACTAAATCTTTTTAATTTAAAAAAATAAGAGTTTGTACTTTGTACTACTTGAATCTATAGCTTTTAGAATAATAATAGCAGTTTTAGATTAGAGTTGAGGTGAACCGGTAAATTTGAAATCTGAAACATTTTGGGCAGGTACAAGGATGGATTTTCGGATATTGAATAAGGTATAAGATTATTTAGGGATGAGGAAATGGCACCGGGTATTGTTATCAAATCGGTACGAACTTTTTTCGTTTTTTGGTAGTGGTACAAACGGTATTGGTACCGGTAAATATCGATTTTTACATGCTTGTGGGTAGAGTGGCATTGGAAATGATGGGTAGAGCCTAGTATTCTTGATGTGTCAGGTTCGATCATTGATCTCATCGGCTTTTACTGATTCTTCACTGTCGTGCCTTCGGACGAGTGAGAGGTCAGGTTTTCCCGGAACTAGTGGCTTAGTGGGTTCTGGCTACCCAACGCTACCTGTGGGTGGACACCTAAGACGTTTTTCACCCAGGGGCGTATAAGTGCTTTTGTAACCAATTGATGGGTACCCCTGGTAGTCAGGGCATTTGATGTTGGCCGTTAAAAAAAAGTTACGCATTCAATGCCGACCCCATTTGACAGTAAACCAAAATAATAGATTTGTTTGTAACTTTGCCAATGATCTCCAGTCCAGCTGGTTTGAGGTGGGAAGGTTTACCTTCTTGGAGGGTTCCTGCCCGGGTTTGGTCTCAGGTTCGATTCTCACGCTCCACCGAAAAAATAACTGCTTGGGTTTGAAAGGAGAAACTCGTGTGGTGCTATGAGATTCGATCTTGGGCAGTGGTCGCTTTGCCATACAGGATTTACCGCTGAAACACTACTCTTCAAAAAAAAAAAAAAAAAAAAAGATTTGTTTGTAACTTTAATTTTGATTAAAACTTGAAATAAAGAACATTAGGGTAAACTGATGAGAATTTATGATCTTGAGTTTGCTATTTTTACATTTGCTGTTAAGTCATAATGTTTAGTACGTATGAGATTGAGTCTGAAAGGTTCTTTGGAAACTTGTAAATTGTAATCGCAATTGACGGGCCTAATGTATATACCAAACTCGACTGTAATTATTGGAGTTGTTAAGGGGGTAATAAATAAAGTTTAGAATCATCACTACTCATTAGTCCTCAACTGTAAATTACCTTTTGATGTACTGTTGTTAATTTGTAAGTGTCATGATAATCTACCGAATGAGAGTTGTTTTATGCATTAAATTGTCATGATAGATTATCTTTTTGGGTCATGATTATGGCTGCTAGGTTTGTGTATTCTTTAGTCGCATTATCATCGTGTACAAAAATGTAAGGTGAATTGTTATGTGTTGTTACTCATGATTTATTGGTCAAATAGTACGGTGTTTATTCCCTCATAAAAGCGGTGTGAGTTTAAATCTTTGAAAATAAAATGTTAGGTGACATTTAAATGTAAAAAACCGTTGTTCTGAAACAAACTGTTATGTATATTTGAAAGGTACCAAACTATCAAAGATGCAATTAAGAAAAATTGATTGTTTAGATTTCTAACTGGCTATACCAACCAATAATGTTAGACTAGTGAGAGATATGGTTACAAGGACCTCACACATTTGTTATGAGTGTAGTAGTTAAAGATGATACGTACCCAACCCACGTTACAATCCCCATGTTCCATGTCATGCATCAAACCCACATTTCACGTTTACTTCTAATTAGGCTTTATGATTTAGCGGTCCATGTTCTTCAATACGTCTCTTACAATCGGCTTTCACTTCTTTTATTTAAGAACCATTTGTAGTTAATGAAAGTTAGTAGACTTTGGAGACTTACCATCTCTAATTGGCGTTATCTTTTAGGTGATTAACCCTCTTAAATCCATCTCTATCGTAAGACTTCATAGACCCTTCCTAGAATTGCTCTGACCCAATCATGCTTAACTATAGAGTTCTCGTTTCATCTACATATGATAAATCCAAAATATGATGGCAGTAAGTGTTGCCACTTGGCAAAAGACAGGAACAAACGTATTTTGGAACTTTGATCGTAAAGGAACATGTTACTTGTTAAACTAACAAAATCATAATGTGAGCAAAGAAATCATCACCACCTAGGCCGATGCTTTCGCTTTACATCTTT
This sequence comes from Ambrosia x helenae, assembly GCA_030844895.1. Taxonomy (NCBI): domain Eukaryota; kingdom Viridiplantae; phylum Streptophyta; class Magnoliopsida; order Asterales; family Asteraceae; genus Ambrosia; species Ambrosia x helenae. The sequence continues at coordinate 3,283,037 of CM061224.1, read as the reverse complement.
AAGCGTGTTACATAGAAAATAGTTGTATCATGTTATTAGATTTACCCGCCTCTCACTTGTAAGAGTTGTCGATTGAAAGTAACGAGAAACTAATAAGGGAGCAATCTATTTCACACAAACACAAATAAACGCTTTCTAGCCGGAAGTTAGAAATCAGTCCCAAATTACCTATCAATTACATTGATACTGTCTTTAAATCAATTTTCTACCGATATATTCTCCATCTTTCTCTGTCTTCAACACAAAAAAGGGTTATCTTTGACCTCTTTAATTTTGGGTAGCGAGTAGTTATAAAAAGTCAGCCATAGAAGAATATGTATACATGAATGAGTTAATGTCTTCATTAATAACCAAAATAAATACTGACCTAAAGGCAGCTACTCTCTCTATATGCGCCTATTGATGGGAACATACATTTAAGATTTTAATAAGGGGACGGGGCGCTACTAGAATTGAGCACGGGTATCCCACTACCAGCACGGCACCACCGTCACCAATACTTGTAGGGGTCCCGTGAACCGTTTACTGGTTCTAGTTAACGGGCTCGTAACTATTAATAATAATTGCAACGGTCGAATTTTAGTATTTATTTTATTATTTTTTAAACCGTTTGAATTTATTTAATATAAAACGGTAACAATTTTTTGACCGTTATTTACTATAAAACCCAAATCCAAATACAATCCCACCCCCACTAAACCGTTGATCAAAATATTAGCAATTTTCCATCTTTAAGTTGATCACAAATGACAAACCAAAACCCAAATTCAAATCCAATCCCGCCCCTACTAAACCGTGTGCGACCACCAATCTGAAATGGGGAGGATGAACTCGCCTTGGTGAATAGCTATATTGCAATTCAAGAGGAAGGAATGGGGCGAACGCAAAGTTTTTGGCAAGCGGTTGTCACAAGATTCATTGAACAAATGGGTGGAAACAATCGTTCAACGAACGCGATATATGGAAAGTATGTATCTTTAAAGTCAAAGTGCACAATATTTGAGCAATTCTTCGTAAATGCGGTGAACGACAATCCGGGTTTAAACGAAGATGAAGCGATTGAAAAAGCTCGTAACCAATACCGAAACATACACAATGATAACTACCCGAGGGTTGAGGTTTGGAGAGCTATGAGAGAACGATTTCTAATATAGTCGTGTTTCTACTATTTATTATGTTAAATAATGGTTTGATGTTATGGATTGATGTTATTTTGTGTTTTTTTATGTAGCGTTTACTTTGAATATTATTGATGTCGTGTGGGTGTTTTAAGAAAACTTAGCTTCTTTTCAAAAAAGGCAAAGTCGCGGGAGAGATGCCAAAAGCTTTGATGAAAAGATGTTAGATACTTTGGAAGGTTTAATGAAGCGTTTTTTTATGGGGTGGCTCGGAGGGTGTCAAAAAAATGAATTGGGTCTCGTGGGTAGTTATTACCAAACCAATTATTGAAGGTGGATTGGGGGTGACTAGACTCGAGTTGAGTAATGAGGCTTTGTTATTAAAGTGGCTATGGCGGTATAAGATTGAAGAACAAGCGTTATGGAGATGGGTCATTGATGCGATACATGGTTCTACTCGAAGATGGGGGCCAATTCCTATTAATAAAAATGTCACAGGTGTATGGAAGAATTGTGTGTTTTTTTGGAACAAATGTAGGGTGGAAGGGGTTGATGTTTACAATATGATTTGAGGAAAACTTGGTAACGGGTCTGAAGAAACAACGAGTATAAAAGGGGTTAGGTGTAGGGTAGTATTTGAGGTGACGACTCGTGTTCGCAGCAGGGTATAATCCTTGGCTCACAACGATGGTTGGTCTATGGTTGTATACACGAATGACAAGCAATCATACACAATAGACAAAGATATAAGTGGTTCGATCTTGTAAGATCTACGTCCACTGTGAAAGATGACCTTTATTAATGTATAGTGTGAATAACGATACAAGTGGAAGTACAAGTGTGTTCGTTCTTATTGGCTAGTCTTCAACGTGGAGAGAAAGGAGGTCGAGTCCTCCTTTTATAGGAGATGCATGGGCCGAGGATTCTGGAGCCCATTCATCCCTTAATGGGCCGGGCCTGGGGACCGGGCCGGTTGGTTGGTAGGCCCTCTTAGTTGGATCCTAACCCTTGGTTAGGTAAAGTGATCCAAGTTGGGGAGGGCTTCTTCTGATTGGACCACGTGTCACCTCGTGGTTGGCAGGTTGGGAGGTTCTTCGTCCACCACACACGTGGCGTGCCGTGGATGGTGTGCAGGGGCGTCAGATGTCAGACGGCTGACCACTTGTCAGCTGACATCTGACGGGAGGAGGCAAGTTGGTGTCCAGGGGGAATGTCTTTGGGTGTTGCCAACTGGTGGCCCTGCGCCTTTGGCGCTGTGGTGCTCCTGGAAGTGATTCTTCCCGCGGGTGTTAGAACTTCCAGTGGAGGCTTTTTTGTATGGCGGGTAGGGTGCGCCTGAAAGCGGTACCCTACCCCTTCAAGTCCCCCAAGTCCAGGGTGTCTCCTGTTCTTGCTTAGAGGGCTGGTGGGGCGCTGGACTAAAATTTGTCCTTTGTACTCCCTTTTGTTGTGATGGGGGAACTGCTTTATTTTGAGCGAAAGAGTGCGCGTTGCAACTCTTGTGTCATGTGAAAAGATATTGGCGTCCCATTATCTTTGTACATGGCTCTTTTGTAAAGCAGTTGCCTTTTAGGATGTTTAAAAAGTAAAATCCGGCGGACAACGTCTTTTGGATTTTACGTCAACCCATCGCCAAGTGATGACGTGGCACTTAGGGTGTTAAAAGGTAAAATCCGGCGGAGAACGTCCTTTGGATTTTACGTCAACCCATCGCCAAGTGATGACGTGGCACTTAGGGTGTGAAAGGGTAAAATCCGGCGGAGAACGTCCTTTGGATTTTACGTCAACCCATCGCCAAGTGATGACGTGGCACTTAGGGTGTGAAAGGGTAAAATCCGGCGGAGAACGTCCTTTGGATTTTACGTCAACCCATCGCCAAGTGGTGACGTGGCGCTTAGGGTGTGAAAGGGTAAAATCCGGCGGAGAACGTCCTTTGGATTTTACGTCAACCCATCGCCAAGTGGTGACGTGGCGCTTAGGGTGTGAAAGGGTAAAATCCGGCGGAGAACGTCCTTTGGATTTTACGTCAACCCATCGCCAAGTGGTGACGTGGCACTTAGGGTGTGAAAGGGTAAAATCCGGCGGAGAACGTCCTTTGGATTTTACGTCAACCCATCGCCAAGTGGTGACGTGGCACGGGGCCAGCGGCAGAAGATGACGTGGCAGTCATAATGGGTTGGTATTAATTGGTGTACTAAGTACGTTACCTTTATAATTAATTTTTGAATTTTGAAGGGTCTCCTTGTATTTAGGAAACGTGCATGGGAAGGTGAGGCGGTTTGGTGGACGTGTCAGAGTGCAGAAAGGATGTCTGCACAGTTGTCAGTCACGTCAGCACGTGGGTGGGGAGTTATCAATTGTGTGTCAGGCGAGTGGCCGTTCACGCGCGCGAGTGGTGCAGCCTGTCAGTCTGAATGCTGACGTTGGGCAGGTGAGAAGTCGTCCTTTTGGGCAGACGCGTGTCTTCACGTGCTGACGAGTAACTGCTCATCCAGCTTTTATGCCACGTGTTGCGTCCAGATGTGTCCTTCCCTGGCAAGATGAAGGGTCATCTGCCAGCTGTGTCCATCGCATTAAATGCGATGGGTATAAATACCCGAGGAGGTTTTTTGAATTCCTTCTTATCCTTCTTTTGTCTCACAATTTTCTTCTTCTTTTCTCTCATCTTCTCCGGTTGATCTTCAAGTTTTCCGGTGATCTTTTTAGAAAAAATTTCCTTTCTTTTTGCATATATTTTGCATCATGTCTGAGGGTTCCGACGTTGGTGGTAACCCTGGTAAAGCCACCGAGAAGTCCAAGAAGCTGATTCACAACACCACCTGTAAATGGGGTGAGAAAAGTTTTTCGAAATTTGTCAAGGCCATGGAGTTCGATCCTTCGTGGGAGGTGGAGTTGCCGTCAAACAAGGGCACTGCTTTGGCTCCTCCCACCGGGAAGATGAGTCTGTATGGGGCTCACCTTGCCCTCTGTGGGTTCCGGCTACCTGCCACCAAGTTCCAGGTGGATACCTTGGTGGAATATGGCGTCCATGTTACCCAGGTCAGTGGATTCGGGATGCTTCGTCTGGTGCACTTCGAAGCTTGTTGCCGTGCTTTGGATATTGAACCGTCGTTCGAACGGTTCAATGTCTTTTATGTGTTGAACATGGAGGGTTCCTGGTTCAACTTTGTCCCTCGTCCTCAAGTCCCTCCCTGTGGGACTACTGCTCCGAAGTCCCTGCATGACTGGAAAGAAAAATTTTTCTATGTCAAGAGGGGGGTGATTCCGGTGGACATACCGTGGAAAGTTGTTGCCGAGCGTCAACGGGTGGGTGATCATCCTGTGATGGAGGGTTTTCGGGACCAAGAGTGGTTTAAGGAGCTGGTGGCCCGTGCTTCCCCGTTTGACACGGGTATGTGTTCTGAAGCCATGTTGGCTTTGCTGGGAATGAGTAGGGTTCAGATTGTTGAAGGGAAAGAGCCTGTGGTTACCGTCCCTGGTAAGCTTCTTTTATTTTTCATTTTCCTGACCTCTCTTCTTCTTTTTTTATTATTTTTTTTGTGTACCCAATAAAGTTGTGTTTTTGGGCTTAGGAATGTCGAAGTTTGAGGCGTTCCTGCTGAGGGACAAGGCCCCGCTTGAGTGGAGAGATCCTGCGGGTGGTAGGCTGTCCGTGATTGACGAGATGGTGGGTCGATTTTACTTTCCCTATCTGGAGTTCAAGCCAACCGTCCTTCTGTTTTCACGTGAGCATCCTATAAACCCTGACCCTATATCTTCTGTTCGTCATGCGGGGGTAAACCCTTGTTTTGTCGTTTCCTCTGATGAGGAATCCACTGGATCTTCTGTAGAGATGGTGGATCCAGCACCTCCGCGTGGTCGTAAGAAGAGCGTGCCACGCTTTCATAAGCATAAGGTCTTGTCTCAAGCTAAGTCTGCGCCTTTGAGTGCAGGTGGTGAAGGGCCTCTCTTTGGTCAACGCGAGAGGCGTGCAGAATCGTCCTCTTCCGCCCCTGAAGATGATTCAGCGGTCAGTCCGCTGAAAAAGAAGCGGAAGTTGGGTAAAGTTTCTGGAGGTAAAGCTGCATCCTCCAAGTCTGGTCCCGCGCCGTTCTCTATGGAGATTAGCCCTCCGCCCGAGCGTCGTCCTTTGATCCAGAAGACGTTGAAGAAGGTTACCAGTAAGTGGTGTTCCGCCTCTTTGTTGCTTTTTTGCCGTTTTTTGATATTTTTCTAAGTGTTCTGTTTTTTCTTGCAGTTGTTTCTCCGCGAGCTTCTGGTTCTGCCTCCGAGCCAAGTGAGACGGAGGTTGCTAGGGAAAGGCGGGAGGAGGAAGAGGCGAAAGGTCGCGCGGAGAAAGAGGCAGCGGAGGCCGAGCAACGGGCCAAGGAAGCTGCCGCCAAGGAGGAGGAGGAGAGGGTAGCGGCTGAGAGGCTGCGTCTGGAGGAAGCAGCTAAAAAAGCTGAGGAGGAAAGACTGGCAGCTGAAAAGCTGCGTATGGAGAAGGAAAAAGCTGAAGCCGAAGCGAGGGCTAAGGAGGCGGCCGCCAAGGCTAGGGCGGAGGAGGAGGCCGCCAAGCTCGCTAGTGTTCAAGCGTTTTCTGGTGGTTCCCCTGGGGGGGTTGGAGGTGGATCTGTTGGTGGGAGGTCCAGTGTGGACCGGAGTGACCCGGGTTACTTCGCGGGCGACGTGATTTGGCGTCCGCACTGGAGTATCCGGGAGAACTCCCGCTTTGCCAACCCTCTAACGGCCGAGGAGTTCGTTTCTGAAGTTGTTCCTCCCAAGGAAAGGGAGTATCAAGATAGCCTGCCCCGGTCGCAGTTGATCACCGATATCTGTGTCGGGCAGGCGCTCCAAGTTGCCGCTATTGAATCTTTAAAGCGGCGTGATCAAGAGTATGCCCGGGATATCGCGGAGTTCAATGCTCGGCGGGCTAGCCAGGCGCAGAGGGAGGAGAAAATGAAGTCGGAGGTAGATAGGTACCGTGATAGGGCCTATAAAGCTGAGGATCGGGTGAAGGAGCTGGAGAAGGAGCATGCGTTGGCTCATCAGCGGTGGGTCGATGCATGTCAAGTGACCAACCAGGAGACTATGAAGCTGAAGGATCAGATCCAGACCCTGAAGAATGAGAACGCGAAACTTCGGGACACCGCGAAGGGCCATGCCAAGGTTTTGGCTGATAAGGACTCCGTGGTGGCGGGTCTTCGGTCCGATCTTCGCAACAAAGATGATGAACTTGTTGGTGCCTCTTCTCAGCTTTCCGAGTTGGCGGGTGAGAAAGAAGCGTGGGTGAAGGAGAGGGCGGCGTTGATGGAGGAGCGGGCCTCGTTGGAGGAGTCGTTGACCGTGTCGCAAACAGAGGCTGAAAATGCCAAGGCTCTCTTGGATGAGGCCACTGTTGCGCAGGAGAAGTCCCAGGAGTCCATCCGCTGGGTGATGACCGAGGGTATCGCCGGTGTAAGTACTTTTCTCTCCTTCCTACTGTCCTTAGTGTATTCTCTTTCTAATCCTTGTTTTTATGCAGATTTTCAAGCGGTTCTGGAACGAGCCCAATCTCGGTGATCAGGTTGCTGCTATCGCTGCTGCTGCGCGCGCTGCTGGGGAGGCCGAGGGATTCGACACTGGGTTTTACCATGCGCTGAATGGAGGGTGCATTTCTGAGGGTGCGCATGATGGTAAACCCAGGGAGAAGGAGTATGAAGCTGAGCTCCTGAAGTTTGAGCAGGTCGAGTTCCCCATACTGAAGACGGTTGCGGACTGTAATCAGTATGCTGATCCAGCTGGCGCCCTCCGTTACTATATAGAAGAATCCGACCGTTTGGGTGCGGAGGCGCAGCAGAAAGGGAAGCAGCCAGCGGGTGGTGGTGAAGGTCCGTCTGGGACGCGCCCGGAGGATGTTGAAGAACAGTTGGTGGATTTTGGGGAGTCTGGCGAGGAATAGGATTCCTCTGTATGTGTTATGTTTCTTTTGGTCTTTGTAAAGCTTGAGGCAGCTTGAACGCCTCTTTTTGATACTTTATATAAATGAAACTTTTGTTTACTTTGTGTGTTTTTGTATTGATTAATGAGTCCGACGATAATGATACATGGTATTTATGCCTTGAAGACCCAAGTTCCGATATTGCACACTTTAAGTTAGGCGATAGAATTTTCTTAGGATTCTTTAAAAAAAAAAGAAAAAATGGCTTAGGCATGTGTAGCCTAAGTGTTTACAAGAATTACATGTAACAGAAGCGTAATTGTGCCGCGTTCCAAGAGCGCGGGACAGGCGTTCCATCGAGCTTCTCTAACACGTAGGCGCCTTTGCCCAAAATTTCTTGTATTTTGTAGGGGCCCTCCCATGTTGGGGCAAGTTTACCTTGCTTTTCCGCGTTTGAAGCGCTATTGTTTCTGAGAACGTAATCTCCAATGTTAAAGTTATGTAGCTTAACTTTTTGATTGTAGTAGCGCTCCAGTTGACTTTTGTATCTGGCTTCTTTGATGGCGGCGAGCTCTCTTCGTTCTTCAAGCAAGTCGAGGTTTAGTCGTAGCTCTTTGTCATTCTGCCCTTTTTCCGCCATGAGTACTCTTGCGGAGGGGCATCCGATTTCGGCGGGAATGACAGCCTCAGAACCATAGGTTAGGCTGAAGGGAGTTTCGCCATTGCTGGTTTTGGTGAGTATGCGATTTGCCCATAGGACGTGTGGAAGCTCGTCCACCCATCCTGTTCGTTTGGTCCCCAACCGCTTTTTAATGCCTTCGATGATGCTTCGATTTGCCCTTTCGACTTGGCCATTCCCTTGGGGGTGGGCGACTGAGGTGAAGATCTGCTGGACGCCCATTTGCGCCAACCATTGTTGCAAGTGTTGGTCGGTGAATTGGGTTCCATTGTCGCTTACAATTTGATATGGCAAACCGAACCTGCAAATGATAAATTCCCATATGAACTTTTTGGTGTGTGCGCCGTCGATTTTTGCTAGTGGCTTTGCTTCGATCCATTTTGTGAAATAGTCGATTGCCACTATTAAGAACTTTACGTTTCCTGGTGCTGTGGGGAATGGGCCAACAAGGTCTATTGCCCATTTCTGGAACGGCCATGCCGCTGTGACGGGAATTAGGTCGTTTTTAGGGCGCAGGGTGTTTGGTGCGTGGCGCTGGCAAGAGTCGCACTTGCGCAGTTCTGCCACTGCGTCTGGGTGCATGCCTGGCCAATAATAGCCTGCGTTCATTAGCTTGGCCACCACCATTCTGGGTCCTGCATGTAGTCCGCATGTGCCTTCGTGAATGTCTCTGATGAGGAAAGAGGCGTCCTCTTTGTCGACGCATCGTAGTAGCGGACCGAGGTATGATCGTCGATAGAGGATTCCGTCCGTTAACTGATAGTGCAAGGCTTTGTGCTGGAGCTTTTGTGCCTCCGCTTTGTTATCGGGTAACGTTCCGGATGTGAAGTAAGCCTTTAGTGGTGCCATCCAAGAGGTGTTTCCTGTTTGGATGACGTTGACTTGCCTTGTAGGAACTGATGGGGCTTCTTGTAGTTCGACGCAGACGTTTTTGGCCATATGCTCAAAGACTGTGGAAGCCATCTTGCTTAGGGCGTCGGCGGGTTTGTTCTCGCTGCGGTTGATGTGAATGACTGTGCAGGAGACGAATTTGCGTATGAGTAGTTTGGCCTGTTGTAGATATAGGGCCATTGTGGCGTCCCTTGCATCGTATGTGCCGTTGATGTGGCCCGCTACTAGTAGTGAATCGACATGCGCCTCGATATGTGAGGCTCCCATTTGATGTGCGATGCGTAGGCCTGCTAGGAGCGCTTCGTATTCTGCCTCATTGTTTGTTGCGGCAAAGTCTAATCTAATGGCGTATGTGTATTCTTTTTTATTTGGGCTGATCAGCCGCAAACCCGCACCTGCGCCGTCTGAGTTTGACGCACCGTCGGTATAAAGGTTCCACCTTTCATTTTCCGGCGTTGGTTGTGCGGGATCCTGCTCTGCGAGGCACTCCGCGATTTTGTCCGTTGGTATTTCGGTGGCGAAGTCGGCGAGGACCTGTCCTTTAACTGCGGGTCTGGGCTTGTAGTTGATAGTATGTTCACCTAGTTCGATTGCCCATTTTGCTAGACGTCCCGAGGTTTCTGGCTTGCGTAGGACGTCACTGATTCTGTAGTCTGTTAGGACGTTTATTGGGTGGCCATGGAAATATCGGCGCAATCTGCGCGAAGCGTGGATGAGAGCTAGTACTAACTTTTCCATTGTGGAGTACCTAGTTTCTGCGTCTAACAAGGTTCTACTGATGTAGTAGATGGGTGTTTGTACAGTTTTGCGGTCTACCAAAAGTACCGCGCCGATTGCCCTTTCTGTTACAGAGAGGTATAGGGTTAGCGGTTCTTTGGGTAATGGTGCTGTGAGAGTAGGTAAATTCATAAGACATTCTTTCATTTCTTTAAAAGCTTTTTCCGCCTCAGGGGTCCAGCGGAAATTACTTTTCTTAAGACAATTCTTTAGAGTGTCTACAAATGGAAAAGACTTTGAAGCGTAATTTGAAAGGAAGCGGTTGAGAGCGACTAGGCGCCCCATTAGCGTTTGTACTTCCTTGATGCTTGTTGGTGAAGGCATTCTTTCAATTGCTAGGACTTTGTCTGGATTTGCGCGGAAACCGTCGCGCGTGACTACAACGCCTAGGAATCTTCCCTCTTCCATGCCAAAGGAACATTTGCTGGGGTTGAGCTTCATGCGCACCTTGCGCAGTTGGCTGAATGTTTTCTGGATGTCTTCCAGCATGTTGTCTTCGTCTTTGCTTTTGATGACGAGGTCATCCACGTATACTTCCAAGCGCACCCCTATCTCGTGGATGAAAGCGCTGTCCATGAGACGTTGGTATGTGGCTCCCGCGTTTTTCAGACCGAAGGGCATTTTGGTGTAGCAGAAGATGCCTGTGTCTGTGCGGAAGGCCGTTTTGTCTTCATCTTCCTTCGCCATTTGGATCTGATGGTAGCCTTTGTAGGCGTCGAGGAAGCATTTGAAGCGGAATGGCGCTAGGGAGTCTACCTTTAAGTCGATTTCTGGGAGAGGGTAGCAATCCTTCGGACAAGCTTTGTTTAGATCTTTGTAATCGACGCACATGCGCCATCCGCCTGTCGCTTTTCCTACCATGACCGGGTTGGCGACCCATGTTTGGTAGCGTATTGGGCGGATAATGCCAGCGTTTAGTAGCTCATTGACTTGTTCGTTCATCGCCTTTGTTTTCTCCGGTCCCATTTTGCGCATCTTTTGGGCAACTGGCTCCACTGATCTGTACGTGTTGAGTTTATGTTCCGCGATGTTTCTTGGAACGCCGATCATGTCAGATGGTTGCCATGCAAATATGTCTATGTTCTTTACTAGCAGTTGTTTAAGGTGCGCCCGTATGGTGTTGGAGATTTCTTGGCCGATGATGACCGTTTGGTCCGGGAATTTAGGGTTCAGAACCCAGTTTTCCGGTTCCGATCGGGTTTGGGTTTTTTGTGGTTTTGCCACGTCGATCGCGTGGCACTGTTTGTTGCCGCGGATTATTGCAATGCCGGTTCGGGTTGGGAAACCTACCATTTGGTGGGGGGTGGAGGCGTTGGCGTTGAACTTTGCCAAGCCTTCCCGTCCTAGTAGGACATCGTGGCGAGAAGTGGCTGGTAAGACCATGAAGTCACAGATCTCTGTGCGTTCGTGGGTACCATCTGTTAAAGTAACCGGGAAGGTGATGATGCCACGCGGCATGATGACTTCGTCAATAAAGCCTGAGATTGGTGCGTTGACTGGAACGAGGCGGGCTTTGTCATCCTCGTCCAGTTGTTGAAAACACTGATCATATATGATGTCAGTGCTGCTTCCGCCGTCTAGGAACATTGATTGCGTCCGATAATGTCCTATGACGGCGGTGACGATTAATGGCGCGGTGGCGGAAGGTCCGCCTCGCACTCTGGGGAGGATGACGTCCACCTCTTTCCAAGAGTCGTCGGTCTCTCTTGGGCGTTTTCCTTTAGTTTGGCGTTTTCCCGCGTCGGAGATCATGTTGCAATGATGAAGCGGAGTGTGCCTGATGTAACTTGTTTGTAGGTTCCGGATTGGTTTCTTTCCGGGCTCTTCATGCTTGCCGTCTTGGTTGTTGCGCCCGCCTCTGTTAACGTTTTTGACGAGGTGACCAAGTTGGCCTGTCTTTAGTGCCGCCTCGATTTCTAGTTTTAGGCTGTAGCAATTGTCCGTCAGGTGGCCGTAATCGTTATGGTACTCACAGTATTTGGTGCGGTCCACGTTCTTTCGTTTGCCCAACACTTTAGGCTCCTTGAAAGTGACTTGCTCTGTCTTGAGTACCTGTGAGGGAGTTTTGGTTAACGGCGTCCAGTCGGTGGTTTTCTTGGATTGGGCTTTGTGGTCCCTTGATTGTCTGTTTGTGATTGTCTGGCGGGCATCTATGGAGGGCGAGTATTTGCCTTCGTCTGTTGGTCCTGAAATGCGGGACCACACGGATTGCTTGCCCTTGTTTCTGTTGGAGTTGTTGGTTTGGTTATATCCGCGCTGTTGTTTGATGGAGCGCTCCGAGGATGCGTATATTTTTGAAGCTTTGATGACTTCTTCCCAGGAATCAGGGACTCCTGTTTTCCCGGATAGGGTTTTCATCAGATCCTCACTGCGTACTCCGTGGATGAAGCCTGCGCGGGTTAGTTCTTCCCCACAACCTATTTGCAGCGCCTCTTTGTTGTAGCGCACGATGTAGTCGTCTATTGACTCGTTGTCTGTGCGCTGGCAAAGGAGGATGTGGGCCTTATCTCGTTTATGCCGTCTGAGATGGGAGAAGTGATCTTTGAATTTTTGGATGAGGTCATCGAAATCTAAGATGCCCCCGATGGGGAGGTTGTCGAACCAAACTCTGGCTGCGCCGGTAAGGGTTTGTGCAAACAGGTGACACCAAACCTGTACAGGCCAGAGGACTGTGGTTCCGGCGCACTCGAAGTCATGCAGATGGTCCGTGGGGTCTCGCAGGCCATCGTATCTGCCGATGCTGCTAGGGAGTTTTGCTTGTTTTCCTATGGGTGCGGTGGCTATTCTTTGACAGAATTTTGAACTTAAGGCGAACGACTTAGGCCTGTACGGTTTGTTTAGGTCGTCATCTTCCTTGTGGTGTGATGTCGCCGAGTTTGTTTTTGCAAGCTTCCGCCTTTTGGCCCTTGAGGCTGTTGCGTCTGAATCGCTGGTGGGTTGGTAGCCGTCGGATTCCGACGCAGAGTCTACTAGGTCCTGGTCGCGCGCGTTTTTGCTGCGACCTACACCCTGAGACCTTGGACGCGTGGTTTGTTTTTCCTTCCCCTTCCGGCTGTGTTTGGCGGAGGGGGAAGCCTTGCTTTTGGATTTACTGTTTTGGATTTTTGCCAGCATATTCTGGTAGATCTTGGTGTTTTTGAGTTGTTTTCTAAAGAGCCACTCGTCGGGGTCCATGGGTGTGTTGGGTGCGTCTGATTCGGAGGATTCTGAGGCCGAAACCGCGCGGGGCGGTGTTTCCTCCCTTATGGTTGCTGGCTGCGTGTCCTTATCCGGAGTTTGGAGCGTTGCCGCTCTGGCGGTCTGAACGACCGTAGAGGGGGTCGCTCCCTTGGATCCGACAGGGGTTAGATCAGCCATTTTGTGAGTAAAGGATGTGGTTTTGAAAGTTTTGTGAGTCTTTCAGCCGGTACGGATGGCGCCAATGAAGAAACAATGAGTATAAAAGGGGTTAGGTGTAGGGTAGTATTTGAGGTGACGACTCGTGTTCGCAGCAGGGTATAATCCTTGGCTCACAACGATGGTTGGTCTATGGTTGTATACACGAATGACAAGCAATCATACACAATAGACAAAGATATAAGTGGTTCGATCTTGTAAGATCTACGTCCACTGTGAAAGATGACCTTTATTAATGTATAGTGTGAATAACGATACAAGTGGAAGTACAAGTGTGTTCGTTCTTATTGGCTAGTCTTCAACGTGGAGAGAAAGGAGGTCGAGTCCTCCTTTTATAGGAGATGCATGGGCCGAGGATTCTGGAGCCCATTCATCCCTTAATGGGCCGGGCCTGGGGACCGGGCCGGTTGGTTGGTAGGCCCTCTTAGTTGGATCCTAACCCTTGGTTAGGTAAAGTGATCCAAGTTGGGGAGGGCTTCTTCTGATTGGACCACGTGTCACCTCGTGGTTGGCAGGTTGGGAGGTTCTTCGTCCACCACACACGTGGCGTGCCGTGGATGGTGTGCAGGGGCGTCAGATGTCAGACGGCTGACCACTTGTCAGCTGACATCTGACGGGAGGAGGCAAGTTGGTGTCCAGGGGGAATGTCTTTGGGTGTTGCCAACTGGTGGCCCTGCGCCTTTGGCGCTGTGGTGCTCCTGGAAGTGATTCTTCCCGCGGGTGTTAGAACTTCCAGTGGAGGCTTTTTTGTATGGCGGGTAGGGTGCGCCTGAAAGCGGTACCCTACCCCTTCAGGGTCAGACATTCGTTTTTGGTTGGATTGTTGGCTGTGTAATGTTCCGTTAAAGGAGTGCTTTTCGAACCTGTTTGCGCTGGAAAAAAAACAGGTTTGTGTTGCTGAGCGATGTTGTAATTCTGCTACTGTTAATGTTGTTAACTGGGAATGGAGAAGGATGGTTGAAGGCAATGTTGCAGTGGCCGAAAGGGATGCATTGGAGGTGATGTTGCAGCAAGTGGTACTTTTAGATAGAACTGATAGCTGGGAATGGAACGACTATAGGAACAAAGTGTTTTCAGTTGCAGACACCAAGAGATGGCTGCAGGGATTGGGTTGTAATGAGCAAAGCGTTTTTCAGTGGAGTAAGTGGGTGCCAAGTAAATGTAACGTGTTTATGTGGCGAGCCGTTTTGGACCGACTTCCTACTAAGATGGCGTTGTTGCGAAGACACATCCAACTCAAAAATTTAATGTGTGAATGGTGTGATTCTAAAGAAGAAACCACTGAACATTTGTTAACAGGTTGCTCGGTTTCAGCGGGCGTTTTGGGTGCTATTTCGAGGTGGTGTCGAGTCGTATTCTGGAAGTATATGCGTTTGACGTGTTGGATTTGGTTCGTATCCATGATCGGTACGATGGGAGTGGAAACAAGAAAAGGGTGCTTCATGACATAGTTATTATCGTTTGTTGGCGTCTTTGGAAGGCTCGTAATGAAAAGGTTTTTTTCCAAGAAAAATATTAATGTTGTCGACATTATAGGCTTTGGGTTTCTTATGGTACAAGTATAGGTTTAGGCAAGGTACGGTGGATTGGGATAGATGGTGCTCCTTTGATGTGATGTAATTTTTGTTTTGGTGTTCGGCTAGTTATTTCTGCTTTGCTAATAACTAGTCGTTTTGTGTTTGAATGAAAGTTGATTAAGACTATAAGGAGTGGTGGGGGGGGGGGGGGAGAGGTGGGGGGAAGCGCCATGTGGCACTTGTGGGGCCCTTTTGGGGGGGAAAATAATTGTGGGGAGTGGAAGGGGGGGAAGAGGTGGGGGGAAGTGCCATGTGGCATTTTGTTTTTTTTTTTTTTTTTAACTTTGATATATAAAACAATAATAATAATAAATATTTTTAATTAATAAAAACCTAGAAAAATACAAAAAAAAAACCTAGAAAATAAAAAAAAATACAATAAAACCGAAAAAAATTAAAAACTAATAAATCAGTTCAGATTATATTTTTCGATAATATCACGCTTCATTTGAAGCGTCATCTCTAACTCCGGCCCTTGCATATGGTCGGTGTTCATGGCGAGAAATTTCAAATCCTCGCGTTTTTCGCGCTGCTCTCTGATAGACAATTTGCGCTCTTTCATAGTCAACTTCTTTTCAAACGCTTCGCGAATATTTTTTTTCTCCTCGAGCATTTTTTCTTGAATCGTATTGAACTGAATCATGGTGGCATTTAAATCTTGCAAGTCAACGCTGTAGGCGCCGGTTGATCCAGAACCCGAACCCGAGGCAGTAGATTTTTGCGCCCTCTTTTTTGACTTATCTCTACCGGGTGGGCGACTCAATTCCTCTTCAAACTCGTCATCATCCAAATTAACGGCTTCTACGTTTTCAGGATCAGTTTGACGGTTTCTTGACGAATTTGTTTTCGACCTTTTTGCGGAGTTGCTTGCAGTGGGGACGTACGCCCATTTTGAGTGGTTCTTGGCGACTTCCCAACAATGAAGAAACTTGAATTCGAGACCGGTTTCGTTACGATACGCTAATAGCGACCGGCTCAGGCTGTCGGTGTCCGTTTCACCGCTTTTTGGATTGTTTCTTGCGTAATAATAATGCGGTTGAAACGCGTTCATTGCCCTGTTTATCTCTGTCCACTTGGACGAGAGACTATCGTTTGCTCGATAGAACTCTCGTCCCATCAACCCATGGAACGCGGCGTTTATGTCGTTCCAAAAGTCGATTTTATGGCGACTAGTTCCTTCAAAAAAAAAAAAAAATATTAGCAACACCTTACAAATAAAAATCATGTTAAAAAAAATTATTACAAATACCTTCTTGTTTTTCCGACTCGCTTATCCACGCTTTCGTTATAGCGAGCTCTTCATCGGGTGTCCACTTAAGTGGTTGGCGGTTAGCGGCGGCTATTGCTTTCTCCTCCGGGGTCTTCCTCCTGTGACTTCTTCTTGCAGGGGGGGTTTTACCCGAAGATGATCCCGCGACATTTTGGGGTTGTGTTTCGGGTACGGTTTGGGTTAAAGGAAGTTGTGAAGGAAGTTGTGAAGGAAGTTGTGAAGGAACGAGAGAATCATTGAATGGGAAATTCGGATAAATTTGCCCACTAATGAAACCCGCATAACCCGCGTAGTCGGGACAAGGTGAAGGAATGGGTGGACGGTTTGGGATCGGGCGAACCGGTGGTGTATTCGGGTTTGGGACAAACGCGTAAGGGTTGTTCGGGTCGAAGCCTCGGTTGTATGGGTTCATTGTTGGTTGAGGAAGTGTATAAAATTTAGATGAAAAGTGTATAAAATTTGGTTGAAAAGTGTATAAAAATTGGTTAAAGTGGGTGTTTTGTAGTGAAATGGGGGTAATTTATAAATTTTTTTTTTGACCGTTGCCTAGCCGTTGGGGTTTTAAATTTTTTTTTTTTTTTTAAACGGTAACTTTACTCCTCCCCCAATGATCGCGCGCCACGTGTACAATCACACCCCCCCACGCCAGTGACTTCCCTCCCGCCCCCCCCCCACTCCCGCCCCCTTCCACGCCGGTTAGTGGCGGTGTTCCAGCCCCTCCCGCCCCGACTCCGCATAGTCTAAAAAAAGGGCAATGAGTAGAACAAATCGCATTTCATATTATGTTATCATTTGTCATAACTGTTTGTTTATCCGTCACTATTGTCTAGATGGAGTGAATGTTCATGCTATATTTGTATTAAACATTTTAAATCAGAGTTAATAACAAACAATTATTTAATGATAATTAAAAAAGTTAACAAGTTATCACAACTGTCGGAGACAATTGGATCGATCACTCACAAACTTCATACACAAGAAGAGAAACAAGAATGAGAAAGACTGTACACATAGTCTTGTGTTATTAATCAAAACCACAAATAAAACATTAACCATATATCAGTTTATTTATACTAAACCTAAACAAATCTTCATAAACTAGTACCAACTCTAATACTTAATTAACTAACAATTATCACTAAAGTCACGTTTAATTATCTTAAACGCCCCTTCAACGTTTGCCTCCTTTCAATTTTAGCCAAATTTAGGATTAATTCCATCAACTCTATAACATTTATAAAAAATTATTCAAAATAGACAAATATGAATAATATACACATTATTAAAGCTTTCCAAGTTGTCATAGGTATGGAATTGTTGCTTCACGGTTGTATGTATTTTAAATTAGTATCTTCAATGAGGTGGTTATAAGATGTGATGTCCAACCACCATGTTATTGCTTTTTGTTTTGTACAAAATTATATATTACCTATTTAAAATACTCTGGCCTTTTTATATGCGAATATACGATGAAGTTATTCAATTAGATGAATATTATTTTCGAATAATTTTTTTAAAATATCTTTTCTTTTATTGATTTTCCTTCGAAGCTCTAGTCAGAATGGTACAGTGAGAGAATATCAGAATACGATCAAGAATTCATGATGCGTGTGTGAAACAAAGAGAACTTATTATTTACATGTTTCTGTTAACTATGAAAACTGGAAAGAGTTGATTAGTTAATTTCCAAAATAAAGCTGTCAAAAGTCATAGTCAAAAGTCAGTGGATCAAAACATGAATTAAGCAATGCTTGATTTAAGCAACAAGAGTTGTTTTTCTTTATAAATAGATAGGTAGAATATATTGAACATGTATCAAGTTTTCTTTAAATCAATAAGAAAAGAGTCTAGGAGTCGATCCAATTGTCTAATAGTCTTGTCTATTTATACCCGATGTATGGATGTTATTCGATGAATCTTTAGGCTTGAATGTTGTTTTAAACTAGTTGTTAACTTCAATTCATCAAAGCTTTATGGGTTCTTGACTTAATCCAAATCCTAACATGGACTAGACTTATTCATAAATGGGTTAGGTTTTGGATCTCAAGATCACCATCAAGTCCTCCATTCTAGCACAATATGGATGTTAAGTGAAAGCATGAGATTTGGTTCATCAAAGCTTATGTTCTTGATATTATTATTCGGATCATAACACGTATTATACCAATTCATAGATGGGTAAAGTTATAAATATAGAGTTACATTGTTAGGAAAATATACTTGTGAATCAAAAGAACACATGATTATTACACTTTATTTAAAACTGGTTTGCTATTGTGTCCAGCTTCCTTTACTCTTTATACATGCTTTATTCATACGCACATGCAATGTACCATCTCTTTCTTCCTCTTCCCGATGCATACAAAATTGGCATGTAAAATTAAAGATTAGTTTAAAGCAAAAATATTGTGTACACGAGTCATAATAGAAAATTATTGTGTCCTGTACACGAGTTATTGGACTTTTATGTGGTAGAAGACAAAAAGGAAAAAGCTAAAGGGAATATTAGCATCTTTTCTATGCTAAATTTATATAGAAAATAATAGTTATTTATATAGAAAGATATGTGATTATTAAGTAACCATTTCAAAAAAATCACTATGCATCATACTATTAATGATCAATGGAATAAGCTACATATATGTTCAATAAGACCATGTGTGGGGGGCTTTATTTATAAAGCCCCTCTTCCTGATTGGTCCACGTGGCTGCTGAGTCAGCGTGGAGAGAGAAACTGAAAAAGGGGTGTAGTGGTGGGGCTTTATTTATAAAGCCCCTGATTGTGATTGGTTGATTTTTTTATTTTTTTTTAATCTTTTAATTCAAAATAATTAAAATAAAATGCAAATAAATATAAAAAAATTACAAATAATAATAAAAACACACAACTAATATTAATTAAATTAAAAAAAACAAACAAGTTAAATAAACTACAATACCAAATTAAAAAAAAAACAACTTAAATAAACTACTGCAGGTTATATTTCGCAAGGATTTCTTGTCTGTGATGAATCGCGAGGAGTAGGGCTTCTCCCTCGAGGTGGTCGATCGGTTTGGACAAAAACTCGATGTCCTTTTCCCTTTGCCTCGCCTCTTGAATGTCGACGAACCTCTTATTCTGGGCCACTCTCTGGTCCATAGTTTGTAGACGTCTTTGGCCGAGGTCTTGAAGATCCTGTAGTCGTTGATTCATTTCATCAAAACCACCTCCTGTCGAAGACGACTCCGCCTTGCCACCCTTTTTTGATCGTCTACCGGGTGGTCTTGGAATATCAAACTCCTCCTCATCCTCCAAGTCAACAGGATCATCTAAACTCACAAAGCGAGCATCGGATGTCGGTATATCCGGATCTCGCGACGTGGAGGTGGTTTTGCTTCTTTTTGACGGTCCACCTCCTCCTGATCCTCTTCCTCTCCTAATCTTGCGCGCACTGCCCGACCCCATAGGCGGGACATCAGCCCACTTAAGACTATGTCTCAACATCTCCCATATCCTCAAATACGGGAACGGCCCGCGGGTCTCTCTCATCTCGTCCAACGCCCTGGCCAACACACCGTCATCACCTTCCCCGCTGGCCCTGTTGTCCTTGCAGCGTTGGTAGACCTCGGCAAACCCGTGACATTTGTGTTTATATATAAAGTATAAAAAAAATAAATGTTACCGTTCAAAAAAATAACGTTCAAAAAAATAAATTTGCAACGGTCAAATCTTTTTGACCGTTTTTTTCTTACACCACGCCACGTGTCGTATACTGATTGGTTGGTTCATTTGTTACATAGCGTTATATATATAACGCTCCCGGTGGATTTTACAAAATAGCGCCCCCCCATGGTGGTGTTCCGGGCGCTATTTTTAAAAAAATTTGGCAAGTAGCGCCCCACTACGGGTGGTCTAACGTCACTTGATCAGCTAATGAGTATTACTTTTAGCCCAAATTTCCAATCATTTATTTCTTAGCTTCAAATCTCAACTTATTTTTATTTTTTTAACCCTTGCTAGGCTGTAGTAAAAATGCAAATGACGATTAGAATCTCTCTTTTATTCCAAAAAAAATCTAGTTATAAAATTAAGTGGTCAAATTCAGACAGGGGTGGCGGCGCAGCTTGTTGCCCGTCTACCTGCTATCTTGATGTAATTTTCTTTGTCTTGAAATTTAAAAATTGAATGTTGTTTTTAAAAAAATTTACATGTAACATCATAAAATTTTGACGTATAACCCGTAAGTTGTCCTCATAACATGATATTAAAGCAGTTCATTGAGACATATGATCAGAGACAAACAATTGGGATAATTTTCTTATTTAATTTCGTTAACTTGAATAAGATTACAAAGCACTATATGTACTTAGCAAAAGAAATAAAAAAAACTAATAGACTAAAGTTGCGCATGAAAGCAACATGCGCACGTAACTAGATGTTTTGGATAAGAATAGAGATCAGCATTTCAGTTTAAAAAATACCGAAAATACCAATACGGTACTGAAAGTACTGATATCGGTTCATTTTCGGTATCGGTATTTTTGATATCTGTATCGGTTTGGTAGAGGTTCAAGTTGTATTTTACCTTAAAATACCCGTATTGTATATTTTAGGTATCAACATTAGTACTAAGTTTTGGCGAAAATTACTATCGATAAATTTGATATCAGGATCGGTTCGTACAATATAGTACCGAGCTCATCCCTAGATTAGAATATATAAGATAAGTACAAACAAATTTGATCACATGAAGTTATTTACATATAATTAATTGTGATCCTTCCTTCCAATTAAGAGGGCTCTCACGGGGTGTTGGAAGTCGTTTTCGGGGGAGTGGCAGAGGGGCTTTTTGACAGTGGAGCAGATTTTCGAACACCAAGACTTAACTGTTATGCTACAAGGATTCTCGATCTCCACTGTGGAAGACAAGCGGTACTCGGATAATGACACAAGTGCAGTTTTTTCGGTGGCCGGCTTCAAAGATCTTCTGCAAAAAGATAGGGGTGGTACTCGAGAGCATATCATGAAGTGGGAAGGTTAGGTTCCAATAAAAGTTAACATGGTTTCGTGGAGGGCCGAGTTTGATAGACTTCCCATTCGGGGGGCTCTCACGAAAAGAAGAATAAATATAGCTGATGCGTCTTGTCCCCTTTGTGATACCGGGAATGAAGAAGTCAACCATCTTTTTGTGGGCTGTGGATTCTCGTATGGTGTGTGAAGCTTCATTTGTAAGTGGTGCAAATTGGAACCTTTTTTTTGCATATGAGGTTGAAGATTTAATGCAACATATAGGAATGTCCATGGAGGTAAGTAGAGAAAAAGATTGTTAGAGGCATTGTTATGGTTACGATTTGGGTTTTATGGAAGACACGGAATGCTAAGGTTTTTCAACATGCGTCAAGGCAAGTTAGAGTGGTTGTAGCCGAGGTGAATTCTATTTCGTTCTTATGGTTAAAACATAGATCGAAGTTTAAATATATTGTTTGGAATGATTGGGTCAAGGACCCCTTGTATATGTGTAATTAGTTTTGGGCGATCCTCGGTTTAAGGATTTGCCTCGTGTTTAATGAAAGTTAATGTTAAAAAAATTCTCATACTTGGGTTTTGTAGTTGCATTGCTTAAAAATTCTCACACATAATCGCGAAAAATTGCATTAAGATAGCGGGCAGGCGGGCAACAAGCTGCGCCACCACCCTTTCTGGACGACAAACCCTAACTTACTAAAAACGAACCCATGCCCCCACCGGAGTCGAGACACTGCTATGAATAACCCGTTGAACTCTGGTCAGGAAACAGATGGCTTCCGGTGCCAAGGAGCCAAAGGTATCAAATGCCAGGAGTATAAAAACGTGTTGGTTCTCCTCACAAGCTTTAGCATGTTTCTCAACTTTCTTCGCCTCTACTTTTCGCACCACTTGCCCTTTTACAAAACCACTATCCCTCAAACCAACCAGGGGAGATACACCTGTTAGGTCGACACAAGCGTGTTTCCCCCGACCCACCTAAAGACAAGCAGGTCTGCTGGACGTAGGGTGGATCTACCTTCTACGGGGCCCGAGAGGAAATTCACAGGAGCCTCATTCTTGGCTGAGATCCCAGCCCTTCTTAAAATGTCCCAAAGAATGTCCCGGACCTAGTCATGCCTATATTTGAAACTAGACAACTCCTTACAGTGAACCGCGTGTTTCCAGTATTTGTCCAATCATGCCTTACGGAAAATTGGACAGACCTCATCTTCATGGTACATGGGGATCACCAAACGATATTTAAGAATTGCCGTGTATTCAACCTCATACATGGTTTGGCCCAAACCTTCGATTGGGATAACATTTAGGAAATCTTGGGCATGGGGGCTTTGCAAGCATTCAATAACTACCTTTTGGCGGGGGGGGGGGGGGGACAAATCAAAAGCTTCACTCAGGCTCTATGCGATTTTGCCAAAAAGGGCATTCGCCAAAGTTTTCTAAGGCTTTGGGGGGGGGGGGTGTCCTTATAAAAAAAACTGTCAATATCAAAACCTAGGAGACATTCATTTAGCTTTTCGAGGGCCTGCACGTAGTCCAAGTCCATGTTGACAACCCCGCTATTCCGTAAGATGTGGTCTTTGAGATTCCAAGACTAAGCTCGCGATGCCACAAAAGCATACACCCTAACATCTTTCGCTGAAAGGAGCCCTAATCCTTCCAAACGCATCGGCAAGGACGCTAGTCGCCACTGTAGGTCACCAAAGAATGGACCCCCACATACCACTATGTCTTCAATGGCTCCCCGCAAACCCTTGTCAAAACATGACACCGCTTCATCCATTATGGCAGGTTGGCATGTACGCAAACCAAAAAGTAATTTAGCGACCCCCATACAAGATCTGAGCATGAGGAGTTCACTCTGGGGATCCCTAAGGCAGGGCAAAAGTTTCATAAGATCAATAACGCGCGAGGCTCTCCGCCCTGCCAATCCCACTGGGGAAAAGCCCGTCCCTAAGTTTCACCCCATTACAAGACGACAAAAAACTTCAGATTTTTTAATATTCAGTTGAAGCCCCAGGGATGGCCCTCCTTCCGGATGATGGCTAAAGCATTCGCAACATCGGTGGCCTCACTAATAATCGTCCCATCATCAAGGTACCACGCATGAAATGGGAGGTTACAATTTTCCTGCACCTAGAAAACCAAAGGGTGTAGTGCCAAGACGAAAAGGAGGGGACCTAAAGGGTCCCTATGTTGAACCCCCATAGTGGCCCCTATACAATCATTACCAACATACAACTTAGCTAGCTGGGCATATATGAACTGGACCCACAAATAGATAGATGGACAATGATGAAGAACTTCTCGAAGAAAGGCAGAGCGGTCGATCATGTTGAACCCGTTTGGCCGTTTGAAAAATCCACAGTGAGCATAGCAAAGAAGTGTCTTCATGGAAGGAGTTAAGGAACTTGTTCGCATTGTGGAGCACCGCCTTTGCCCCATTAGGTGTCCCCACTCCAAATTGGAAGTCCCCCAGATATTTAGTCATTTCCTTACCAACCTTCCTCATAGCCACTTTAGATACCAGTCTGCACCAAATGACCCTATTACAATGGGTCGGATCCCGTTATCAGGTTTCATGTAAATTATTTCATTTTATTATTGATACACCATTACACCTATACATAATTTCCAATCCAATATTTAAGATAATTACAGAGAATTATAGTCTAATGTATAAACTCTTCCTGTACAAGTATTTACATGATATAGCTTTTTATGCACGTGTGTCCTTGTGGAGCTGTAACAAGTTATGGCCTTAACAGTAAAACGATAAACTATTAAAGCTATTAAGAAGAAGTCATAAACACTTGCGCACACAAAGTCGAGTTATTATACAGAGTGAAAGTAATGTACAGCCACCAGAATGCGACATGTGGAATGTGGGTGAGAGTATATGGTCCGCAATAATTACGCACATTACATGATTTCTACGGTAGTGGTTGATGGATGATGAATCTGGTGGTTAACGGTGGCAAAGTTTGAGCTTATATGGTGGCAGATCTAGTGATCGCTGGTACGTTGGCGGAGCTAGTGGTTGACGGTGGTGGTTGAGCTTGTTGCCACCCGAATGAACCTTCCAAGAAGATGGGTGTAGACATGTGTTTACCTGAGGAGGATGAAGAAGAAGGTAGTGTGTCTTTTTTTTTTTGTTTAGCTCATATCGAATATGCAAACGGTTCATAAACACATAACCACATAAAAATTTGTATGCGTGGTCGGTCATTAAAGAATTGGTTTATTTTGTTTTGTTTTGTTTGTGTTCGTTTAATATTACCATGATGAACCCATACAAACATAAACAAAGACAAATAGACATTAGCGAACAAATGAACACAAACAGACATTATCACCCAAAATAAAAATATGAACTTCAGAACTTGACATCATTATCGAAAAATTGAAAGTATAAAAAAGCTTAAATATTATTGTAATAAACTAAAAATAAAATTTTAGAAAAGTATGAAAACCTTTAACAAATTAAATGAACATCGACGAACGTAAAAGAGTGAACATTAAGGACATAAATGAACGAATATAAACAAACATTGACTGTTCACAAACACAAGCAATTGAACGCACTCAACTTCTGTTCTGCTGTTCATGTCCTTTAATTTAGATGAAATTTATTCTTCATGTCCATTTATTTATTTAAGACAAAGTTACAGTGCACGTAATTTACATTTACATTCAAATGCACGTCTTTTATGCTTAAAGGTTTTAGTGCATGTCCTTTATGTTT
Source organism: Ambrosia x helenae (assembly GCA_030844895.1). Lineage (NCBI taxonomy): Eukaryota > Viridiplantae > Streptophyta > Magnoliopsida > Asterales > Asteraceae > Ambrosia > Ambrosia x helenae. Next base: position 3,258,680 of record CM061224.1, on the reverse strand, counting down.
CTTTTTTTGTTGCAGTATACGCACTTTTGACTTTACCACAAACACAATTAGATTTTTTAGTCAACTAAACACATGCCTAGCAGGCTAGCACATTTGGGCAAAACACTCATTTTAATCGCCTAACTTATATAGGTTTTATATGTCGACTTTTTCTCATCTATCATGCGATCATTTCCTAACAAGGTTATGTCTCTCGCTCCTTAAACCTTCCAAACCAAATCAATGATGACAATGAAGATGGATTTCATATGGTAATAGAACATGATGAATTGATAATTATCATATTGAAATAGTATATGGATTTAAACTCCTTAATTTCTGCTTTGTTTTATAAAAGTAACGGTGTTCCAAGGTTACATTCGATAATAATGATTATTATTATTTTATTATTATTATTATTATTATTATTATTATTATTATTATTATTATATCGAATTAGTATTTGTTATCGAATTAGATTTCAATTATGATGCAAGTTACAGTTTGATCTGATTTTTTAATTCATCAATATTTAATATACGTGATTGAACTAGGCATATGCAGTGGCGAAGCTTGGTTTCGGAATCAGTGGGGGCCGGACTCAATTTTTTTTCGATCGGTAGTGGCAAATCGGTGGGGGCCGAACTCAACCCGGACTCAATTTACCTATGAAAATCGCAAATTTATACCACTGAGCCAGAAAACAGGGGTGACCCTGGCCCTTCTTATCCTTCGCCAATGGGCATATGGTATCGATTATATAGAAAATGGTATCAATTAGGTATATGATAGGATTTTTAGTGTGTCAACAAATTTTTAATGCAGCAAATTAATGTATGGTATTAAACTAGGTTATGTTCGATATTTGGATTAGACGACACCTAATTTCATCCCCACCCTTGTGGAGTTACGGTGGAGTGGCATGGGAAATGATAAGTAGTGCCTAGTTTCATTGAGGTGTCAGGTTCGATCCTTAATCCCACTGGGTTTTAGTGTTTTACTGATTTTTTTTATCGTCGTGCCTTCGAGCGAGTGGGGGGGGGGGGGGTCAGGTTTTAAACAAGTAACCATAAGCAAACTTTTGTCAAATTGTTTACAAACGATTCGCTAAACGTCTAATTCTATCTAATTCATTTGCAACCTTGTTTATGATTAAACACCACACATTTCAAATGAACTTGGTTTCCAAGTTACAATAACTTGATACTATGAAATCCTAATATTGTTATTCTATTGTTATTCTTTTTATAGTATAAGAAGCACAAAAATATACATATACATTCTTGTAACATGTGAGGTGGATCAGCCAACGCGAGTTTCTATTATTTTGTTTAGAGATAACGAGTAAACATGGCATGTGATTATTGGTAAAGCACCTTTAAAAAGCAGCTTGTCGTTTGGAGTATAGTCAATATCTTTTTGGTTATTTACATAAATATCCCTTGTATATTGGTCAATTTTCATTAATGCTTCTTAAGTCACAAGCAACTTCCACTTTTGACCACATACTTTGACCAACCAAATTCATTCCGTATGGAATGGAAAGTAACTTCGCATTGCTTACCTCATGGGTCGTCGATCACATGCATGTTATGTGATGGTTAGTAGTCACATGCATGTTCATGTTGGGAGCTTATTTTCTTATTTTTATAAAATCACTTTCTAAAATTGGAAATGATGCAAAGTTTGACTAAGTTGGCTCACATATAACAACTTTAGGGTTTATAAAATCAAAAACTAATAAGTTTTACAACATAAAAAAGGAGAAGAGCCATAGTCGATGGATTTCTTGACCTTGGATCGGCCATATCATGTGTGAACACAATAACAAGTTTAACTTTGATACAAAGTTAATTCGGGCGATCCTCAAATAACAAGTTGAATGCCTCAAAGAGGCTCATGCTTAAGATTTCCTCACTACACTCCCAATTGACGAACTCGGGCAACATATGCCGGCTATCGAATATCGGGCGGTCCTCAAATACTGACTGATGATTCCCATGTTCCCCGTCGACGAACCGTGTCCGATCTGTAAAAAAGCACGCTTGGACAAGTTTGGAGAACACGCCCTACATTGTAAGGAGTTGTCAGGCTTTAAATACATGTTGAAATAATACATTGGTCTTACAATTATAATATCCATGTTACTTGATTTGTATTTAAATATGTTGCATAAGATTTGTGCAGATCAAAGTGTGGATGCTGATAGCTACTAGGCTCGTCTGGTCTTGGATACTGAAGGTTGATGCTGGTGTTGAGTTCGAGTGATCAGGCTAAGGAGGTCGTATGCTATGTTCGAGTGGTCAAGATAAGTATAGTGACTGGATCCATTTATGTTACATAAAAGAGCCCATGTTTATTATAAAGTGTTGTGGGCTTATAGACTTAATCAGGTGGCTCTTGGCCCATTGGTAGCCCATCAGCTGGGCTTTGCCACGTTGGCGATCCCCGTCAAAGAAACACACTTATCATGAGCCATTGATCAGTCTTCTCATCTCTAATCCTAGCCGTCCATTCATCTTGAGATAAGTATTTGTGGGACGAGTATATATTCATTGTGTTTTCTCTTTCTTCAGTTTGGTGGTTCATTATTTTCTTTTAGTGTCTCACTTCACACCTTCCAGATTCTCTCATCTATCCCATCTTTCAAGTATCAGTTCCAGGGCGATTAGGGTTTCATCATTTTCATATATTGATCCAAAGAAGACTATTATTGTTCTTGTTATCTAATCAATCGTTCAGACTCTCTTGATTACAGATCTTGTCTAGGGTTGAGTATAAACAGATAAGTGTTGTTTTTTGTGTTATTCTCAGTTTTAATCTAGACGTGTGAGGTCTGGTTTTGTAATCGTTTGAGTGTAGTGTCTGTTGGTTTAGGTTGATATGGTATTTCCTTGTATTTTAAGGGTCTTTGTATGTTCAGGGTTTAAACGATTTGGTTTGGGATAATAAAACCGAGTTTTATGTGTTCGATATCACGTTTCTTGACATGGTATCAGAGCCATTGGCTTGATATTCAGTCGTTTTTTCCGCTGTGTTTTTTTCTTTTCAATGGATCGTGGTTATTTGTTGATCTGTGAGATCTGGTCCTCTTTGGGTTTGTGTCGTCTAGGTCTGGTTCAGATCTGAAATTATTCTTGGTGACGTTTTCAGATGTCCGATTAGATCTGTTGAGTTGTGGCTTTCGTTCCGTTGTGCTATGTGTCAATGATCTTGGTTGGTTTTATAGACATTGTCCTTGAGTTGAGAAAAGACAGTTGAATAAGATCTGTTTAAGTCGTCTGGTTCGTCTCTGGTTAGGTCTGATTCGAGTTTTTTGTCTGTCTTATCTGTTGCGTTTCTTAGTCAGTCTCTGGGTCAGATTGTGGTGTCTGAATCGTCTTGAGCGGTTAGGGATCTGATCTTGTTCATAGATCTGGTTGAGTGTTCTTGGTTTAGGATACTTCGACTTGTTTGTGATTGTTACTATTGAAGCCGTTGATCATCAAGTAATTGTGAGGAGAAAGGACTGCTGTGATGGAGTCGTCTGGAAGTTGGTTGGTAGATCTTTACACCTTGTGGCTATATCTGGATTTGGAGTGCATACTCTTTTGCCTCACAGCTTTGTAGTCATAAGTAAAGGTTACAGGCTGTGAGTTGTTGTTAGGCGAACCCTAACTTGGGCAAACCCCACGGTGATATCTTTCTAACTCTCCTTAATTTTAATGTATTATTTGTGTCTAGGCGTCTGGAACCGGGTTAGATGGACCGGCATTTGATTGAGTCTTAGTTGTTATTCACTAGGATTGGTCTAGGTCTAAGTGGCTCCCAAGTTAAGGCCTGCGGTGGCACCTTTGAGTGATGAACCACTGAACTGGTCCCTGGCTTGGCTTCGCCGGTTTATTTGGTTTTGGGTTCAGTATCTTATTTTGGTTGTTGTTGCTGAGTATGATAATATTTGGCTTCATTAATTCTGTTTTTCTTGTTATTTTTTGCTATGATTGTATGTGACTTGAAAGGTTTGCTATTGTTTATCTGTTGCTTGAAACTTGACTATAAAGTCTGATAAACTTAAAGTGTATGAGAACTATTCAAATGTGGTCAAATACTATGTCATTAGCTTTTCAAGGAAAAATAAGTTGAGTTTTTTATTGATAAAGCATGTGTGAAATCTGAAAAAGTATGTTCTAATCTGAATTTGTTGTGTTGTTACCCTGCTTTATGCGGTTGACTGTTGTTTTATCTGTGCTCTTGTTATAGATTCATTGTCTTGAGTCTTTGGTCGAGCATGTTGAGAAGGTGTTTTACCAATCTTGTTGAGTAAACATTGTTAGTTCTTGTTTGATTCATGGTAAAAAAGAGGTTTTTTTAATCGGAAGTTTGTCTTTGACATGAATTCAAATTTTGACGTGGTCTGAATTAAAAGTTGTGTAAATCATGTGATTTAAATGTTCAGAACATTGTCCTATGTTGATGACTTGTTTGTTTTATGTTACTAGTTGTAGCATTTCAAGCTTATTGTTCTAAAACTCTTGTAACTTCGTTTACTAGTTAAGTATCGTGTGGTATTTTTTTATAATATCAGCCTTGACTGTATCTTGATGAGTTTTTATGTAAAGTAAACTCGTGTCATGATGGTTTTGTTTAACATGTATGTTGTCTGTATAATCTTGTTGTTTGGTTAGTCGAACCATGTGGTAGACATATTTTAACCAGCTGATGTCAAGATTATATTTTTTTTAACAGCCGTATATGTTGTCTCTTGTGAGATTTTCTGATTGCAAAACGTATGTTTTTTTGTGTTCAATCAGTATTTTGTCTGGCTGTGTCTTTATTGTCTGATGGAGTCATGATTTAAGATTCTTATTGTTATGAGACTTGTGTGTTGAATCTTGTGATTCAATATTTGTTGAGTATTGGTTGGGAAGTTTTTTGCGAATTGATTCAAAATAGTCTTTATGTTCTTTACAAGTTTTCTTTTGATATGTTTCTTGAAAAGTTGTAAAAGTTTTTTTTATCAATGCAAAATTGTCTTTAAGTTCTTCTCAAGTCCTTACGTGTTTTTTGACAGCCTTGTATGTTTTTTCTCGTATGAGAATATTGTCTGATTGAAAAATCGTGTGATTTTGTGTTCAATCTTATTTTGTTTGGCTGTGTTTTGTAGTCTATTATTTGGCTTGTTTTGAATACTTGTTGTCAAGGGTATTCTTGTATTCTTGTTGTCAGCCCTGTTTACTCCTTTGTGGGATGTCTTTCTAATTGGAAAATCGTGTGATTTGTGTTATTCAATTAGATGGTTTTGGTTGATAATTCTGGTATTAGAACATGTTGTTTTAATTTGGCAACTTGTGTGTTTCAATTTGTATCTCTTCTCTTGTTATCTCTGGTATTGGCACTAGATCTAGGATTCTTGAATAAAATCTACTAGTTGTAGAATTAGGAATTCCGTTGGATCATGTTAGTGTTTCTTGGTTTTTCGTCTTGTTGATGATTTGTACCGTAGGGGTTATAGAAGAGATTGTAAGGGGTACCGGTTGGTTTCTCTTAGTATTGTACATCTTATAGGTGTTGCAGCCTTGTGTGTGTTCTTCTGTGTGGAAGAATGTAGTCTGGTATTTGAAGTCTTGTGATTTTGAGTGTTATCAGATTTTGTTTAGGCTGTAGTGTGCTTACATGTTTTTTTAGAATCATGTGATTCAGTTTGTATGGTTATTGTTGTCTATGAAGATTGTAAATATTTGAATTAGCAAAATTTAAAATTTTTTTGGTTAAATCAAATGAGTGTTTTCATTCTTTACAAGGTTTTATCAACATGAATCTAGTTTGTCTTGCATGTTTCTGATTGATGATCGTGTGATTGTGTGTTAATCGAAACATGTGTGTTTGTTTTATAGTCTATTGTATGCCTTGTTGACAGGTTTATAACTGAGTTGTGTGATTTAGTTCACTCTCAAATACGTGTTCTTAAAATTCTTTTTGTTAGACACATTCATGGCTGGGTTTGTTCTAATATTTTTGATCTTCTAGTTGATTATCATTGTTTATGTTAGTTCGTAGGTCTAGTCATGTTGTTGAGAGATATTGGATTAATCAAAATGTTTTTTTAAAGTCTTTTGTGGTCTATTTGAACTAGCTTTATTCTAAGTTGTCGTCATGTATTGGCTGTAAAGGACTGTTTTACTATTTTTTATATGTATACAAAGTTGGTCATATGTAATCATAATTTTTTTTTTTGAAAAAGATGTTCTTTTAAATCCAAGTGTTCTTTAAGGGATCTAGGAATTTGTAAACATTTTCAGTATTCTAGATACTGAATTCATTAAAACTGATGAAATGATATATTTGTTGGTTATCAGTCATGATAATTCATATTCTATATAATTTTTAAAGTCAGTCTTCTTTTTCTCAAGTTTTTGAGAATCATCTAGTAAGATTTTTTTTATTGATTAAAAATCTCTCGCTTGGTTAGATTTTGGTTAATCTAACATAGATCGTGTATCTTTTGTAAGCGTTTGAGAGATTGTAAGCAGGTCATCTGGTTGATGATCTGCTGTGGTTGAGAGTTGTTGTTTGGTTTAGACTTGATTTTATTGTTTTTATTCATTTCGAGTTTTTAGTATTTTCTGGTATATGCATAATCATGGTTGGGAAAGTGTTTTGTATTTTTTTGGAATCCCTTAAGAAACTTGGAAAAACAAAAAAAAAGGGGCAGCTTATAGTTTCATGATGTTCAGCTAAAAAAAAACTGAATGTCGTACCATATGTGCTGCTACATGTGAAATTATTGACGACATAACCAACTTAGTATTTGCAGTGGTATTTTTTGGTTTTATCATATCATCTATCTTTTTTGTCTATTAGGATTCTACTACACTTGTTGTTAATTAACATGTTCTTTGTTCTATAAAGTTTGAAAAATGATTAACTGATTTGATGACCAAAGGATTTTTTGTTGGTCAACTTGGACATGTGTAATAGGTATGTAATCTGATTAATTTCTTTAACCCATTTGGATATTAAAATTGAGGGGGCGTGTTGAAATAATACATTGGTCTTACAATTATAATATCCATGTTACTTGATTTGTATTTAAATATGTTGCATAAGATTTGTGCAGATCAAAGTGTGGATGCTGATAGCTACTAGGCTCGTCTGGTCTTGGATACTGAAGGTTGATGCTGGTGTTGAGTTCGAGTGATCAGGCTAAGGAGGTCGTATGCTATGTTCGAGTGGTCAAGATAAGTATAGTGACTGGATCCATTTATGTTACATAAAAGAGCCCATGTTTATTATAAAGTGTTGTGGGCTTATAGACTTAATCAGGTGGCTCTTGGCCCATTGGTAGCCCATCAGCTGGGCTTTGCCACGTTGGCGATCCCCGTCAAAGAAACACACTTATCATGAGCCATTGATCAGTCTTCTCATCTCTAATCCTAGCCGTCCATTCATCTTGAGAGAAGTATTTGTGAGACGAGTATATATTCATTGTGTTTTCTCTTTCTTCAGTTTGGTGGTTCATTATTTTCTTTTAGTGTCTCACTTCACACCTTCCAGATTCTCTCATCTATCCCATCTTTCAAGTATCAGTTCCAGGGCGATTAGGGTTTCATCATTTTCATATATTGATCCAGAGAAGACTATTATTGTTCTTGTTATCTAATCAATCGTTCAGACTCTCTTGATTACAGATCTTGTCTAGGGTTGAGTATAAACAGATAAGTGTTGTTTTTTGTGTTATTCTCAGTTTTAATCTAGACGTGTGAGGTCTGGTTTTGTAATCGTTTGAGTGTAGTGTCTGTTGGTTTAGGTTGATATGGTATTTCCTTGTATTTTAAGGGTCTTTGTATGTTCAGGGTTTAAACGATTTGGTTTGGGATAATAAAACCGAGTTTTATGTGTTCGATATCACGTTTCTTGACAATACAGACATGACCTGGTTAGAGATGTTCTATGGGATGTGTTACGAAGGGCAATGATTTCAGCCAAAAAAGAAGCTCCCGTGAATTTCTTGACGGGCAGTCCACCTTGAGGCCAGCGGACGTTCTTGTGTTTGGATGGGCGCAAAGTAAGCATGCGTGCGTTGACCTTACTGAAGTATCCCTGTTGGTGGGACTCCGGGATTCGGGTTTTGTGGCTGGGTAGGCAGTTTGGAAAGCCGAATTAAATTTGACCAAATGCCCTTAATATAAATCAATTTAAAAAAAAGTTAATTCTATAAATTTGACCAAAGTTTTTAGGTGATTCGATCATTCTACTTTCAAGGTTTGTAATTAAAACATGTCTTTATGAGAACCCGAATTAAATATTAAATAAAGATGTAAGATCGTTGAAGTTTGATGAGAAATGCTAAAAGTTATAATTGTCATTTAACTAGTTCTTTTTTTATAAAAAAGATATTTATCTTAGAAAAGGTTCAACACATTAAGATTGATTTGATGTTATAAAACTTATCAGAGTTTGTAACTTTTTGTGTATTAAAAATTTGAAGTATAAAGAAGAAGTATTATGATATATCACTTGAATATGCAATAACATGAATAAATGGAAGACTTCACTAGAAACCGGCATAAGTTTTCAATTTAAATTGCTCAAGCCATTCGAGAATACTCCCACATAAGCGACTAATTTGAGCTTTCAAAAATATAAATTATCAGCCACATAGTTCGGGAAAAAAAATGAAAATTGGTCAAATTAAAAAAAAATGGTTGAGTGATGTAGAAGGAGCATGAGTTAACCGTGTCATCAACCGTCTAGAGTATGGTTGATAATCGTGTAGGCTTGACGGGTTGGTAGGTTGAATTAGGGGTTGTTTGGTTGATTAAGTGCTGAATTATTAAGAGGTCTGAATAGTTAAGCGCTGAATCATTAAGTTGGACCTCTTAATGGTTAGTTTTCTTGTCCCACGTTAGTAGGGGAGCCTCATTAAGGTTTAGTCTAGTTCAGTGCTTAATAGTTCAGTGCTTAATGGTTCAGCAACATCCCAAATCTTAATGATTCAGACTTAACAATTCCATTCAGAAGCTGAAACAAACACACTGAATGCTGAATCATTCAGCGCTGAATGGTTAAGAGCCTCATTAAGAGGCTACCAAACAGCCCCTTAGTGAACCTAAACAAACCCCATATATTAATCGTGTCAAAAATCAATCCTAACTAGTTGCGTGATTTAAACACCACTCACTATAACTCTAAACTTCCAAGTCATTTTTAAGTAATAATCTTAACGTTTAAACAAAATTCATATCAGAAGACTTAGTTATATTGTAGTTTGTGAGTAGTAATTTCTGCCATATTAGATAGAAAATATTATGTGACATGAATTTGGTGTTCCTTGTGACCCATGTTCGATTCCCGCTCTCCCTATTATTTTCTGCGGCATCTAAGTGAAGAGTGAATACGGGTGGCGCCGGTTCGACTTGGATGGGAGACGAGTTTTTCCTGATTATTCCATATTAGCTAGTGAAACCATATGACGTCATGTCGATTATCTCTGTTGGCCTAGAAATACGATATTAGTGAAGACAATCTCTTGATAAATTAAGTTCAAGTCTTTAGTAGGATGATAACTGATTTGGAATAATCATAATATGTTTATGAAAATCTGATTTAAAACTAAACGACAATCTTTGATTTTATGTATGGGCTAGTTGCTGAATGTGGGCTGGATTGAGGTTGATGGTGGGCTTAGCTTAATATTGACAAACAAAAGTGCATATACATGTATCGGGGAATCTGCGCTTCGCGACGGGCTAAGATATAACAACCTGATAAAAAAAATATTGTCATTTGAATTTTAAAAAACACCTAAAGGTTATTTCCTTTCAAATTATAAAATGTAATATACATAAAGTTATAAAACAATTAAGTTTTCATTTCTTTTTAGATTTTAACTGGTCACATGCTATAATTTCTTGATAAGAATGGTAGTAATATAAAGATATGCTTACATGAGATCAAATTTCATGAAATGTTATGGTTTACGCGTTTTCAGTATTCAAAATCCTTGTGATTTTCATGCTCCAAATAATTGAGTTCAAATCATTATTATGAAAAAAATATCAAATGCGATCCTTCATAACTTAGTAAAACTCAAATATATTTACGTTTAACAAAAGCTAATTTGGAAATCTATATAGCAGATCAATAAACTTATATAATTCCATAATCCAAGTTTAGAAAACGAATTTAAGTTTGAGGTTGGTTTGTTTCCTAGTGCTACTTTAAATTCTCAAGTCAGCTGTAACTATATTGATTAAATGCACATCACCTCTTTAATAATTCGCTTCATGTTGACAGTCGAACCACCATATCATCTGGATACCCTTAACAAAGATTAGGATACCTCTATGTCTAAAATAAAATTTTCGCTAACACTAAACATTCTTCTAGATCCGCCACGATTAAACTGTTTTATTTACATTTGATAATAAGAAATAATTTTCCACCGTAACTTAATTTCGGAGCACATAAAACTTTCCTAAATTAATCATAAGTTTGCAATTTGTAAAAGTAATTAATTTAATCATACTAACTTTCTTGAATAAAAACATATAGTTTATCCATATTTAATCTTACAGGTGGGTTTATTCTCAAAACATTCATTTAAACTAAAAGAATCAAAACAAATATTTTGATCATATTTAATCTTCTAGATGAGTTTATTTAATAAACATTTATTTAAACAAATGAGATACATGTCTCTGTCATTGAGTGGGGCGAGAAGAAAAGAAAAACATTAGGCTCGAGCCATATAATATTTAAAATCGATTTAACACCATAATTTCAAATTTGGTTTCTCCTAGTTATCCAACAGGTAGTCGGAAACCTAATCCTACCAAGTGCAGTAATCAATTACCTTTAGAATTAAATCAAAAGTTAATCGAAAATGAAAAAGTACATCTTAAGACAAACATCGGTCGCATATAGAAGCTACAACAGATAAACCAAGATGACGATGTTATTCAATGATTTTGTGAGTGGTCGGGATGGCAGTCGGTTACGACAAGAACTTACACTGCGACACCAAAAATCAGAGACAAAGGATCTAGTGTTGGCGGCGGCTCGTTGTGAGGCTGATGAGTTCGAAGCTTTAAGTGTAGTGGTTTATTGGTAACACCAGCGAAGAGTGGCGGAGCTCGGAAAAGAAGAAAATGATTATATGTCAATGACGTGTTGCGAGACCGATATAATAACACTAAACCCGACTCTTCATTTACCAACAATCATTAATCATAAATCTAATTTTGAATGAGATCAAAATGACATACCTAGATATTCTATTGATGAAAAATTAGTTGTTTTTAATTATTAGGCCCTTAGTTATAATAATATGAATTTTAATTATGAGAATATGTTATTATGGTAAATGTATATATATTATTTTTGTATTTATATGAGTTTAATATTTATTGTTAAGAAACTTTATTAAATAATGTATTAATATGTCATAAACATTGTGGCAAATTACAATAGTGTCCTCCTTAAATAAAGTTAAATTATTTCTTTGCCAATTTAGAATACATTATATAGTAGTATAAAAGATAAGTTGATGATTACTAGCAGGAGCCCACATGTTGCGGCGGCGCTGCATTATGTTTGGCGGTTGCGTTTGGTCAATCATGTTGCGGGTGTTGTACGTTATTCTAGCATACTTTCATTTTACAACGGTAACCCTTATATTCTTAATTCATTCTTGTTCATTACCCTTTCAAATATTTCAGAAATGTTATAGAAAATTTAGGAACAGGTTAATCTTTTTTTTTATTTCACATATATTCTCAGCTATAACACTTATATATAGCTAAATTTTATATTAGCATAATACATAATATACACAATTTTCTTGAATAACAATAAAAATCTAATAAAAATGACAATTGTGTATGAAATGATAGGTCATTTATTTAACCAACTTGTTTTTTTCTCTCAATATAATATACAAATTTTTTTTCCTAGTATCCGTCCATTCATAAAAGATATTTTTATTTAAATAAAGTTCTTATAAACTTTAATCTTCTTCCCAACATAAACCTATTATACACTATGATATATCTTTTTTTACACCAAAGATTTAGATGAGTTTCGAATGACATGTGTTAAAAGATCGCTTGTAGCAATCGAGTTAAATGTTTGAAAGGCAAGCACAACCCTTGTCTTAATTGGAAGTTAGTTTTCAAAAAAAAAAAAAAAAACAAAAACAAAAACAAAAACAAAAACAAAAATAAAAATAAAAATGGTAGGCCGAACTTATGAAGAATGTGTGTTTTTGCGACGCGGTTGATAGAAATTTCAAGTTGCCGACAAATTATGATAATGCGAAAAACTGATGAGACGTTGAAGGTTTAAGGAGTGAAAAATGTATAACATGTGATCTTTGTATATACAATCATGAGTTATAATCGGTTACAAGTTTTGATCTACGATTGCAAGTAAGTAGATTGTTTCATTTTCTCAAAATAATACTTTTGCCGCCGATAACCACACATATATACATTAAGCAAGGCTGAAATGTAAAAAATAAAGTAAAAAACCAAGATAAAAAAAGAAATCCTATGTACTATAAAATGAAAAGAAATCACACTGTGGACTGTGGTTTACATGCCAATAAGACCACCCGTAGTGGGGCTCCATTGGGGCTTTATATTCAAAAATAGCGCCCCCCACACCGCTACAGGGGGGCGCTATATACCATTTTTTGGTTGGGGCTTTATATTAATAACGCCATATGCTTGTTTCAACATCCAATCAGACCTTGCCATGTGGCAAGGTCAAAGGTCAACTATTTTTTTTTTATTTTTAATAATAATAATAATAATAAACATAATAATAATAATAAACATGATAATAATATTAATAATTTAAAATTTTAAATTTTAAACGGTTACTGTTCCAAACCGTTTAAAATTCAAAATTTCCCCCCAAACCGTTTAAATTTCAAAATTTGAATTTCAAACGTTTTCCCCCCAAACCGTTTGAATTTCAAAATTTGCTAACCCTATAAATAGGTAACCAAATCAGATTTATCAACCACACCTCCAATTCCTCATCCTCCTCCTCAAACCATAATATGTCTGGTTTTCAACCAGGAGGCTCATCCTCCTCTAACCTCCGACAGTACTCTCGTCGGTATCCCAGGGGACGGGGCCGTCCCCGGAGACTACCATTCTCCTCATCTCCCCCTCCTACTGCTGCTCCACAACCTCCTATTTATCCTCCTCCTCCTCCTCCTCCACAACATTGGTTATATCCCCCTCCTGCTGCTGCTGCACAACCAACCTTTCCTCCTGCTGCTGCTGCACAACCAACCTTTCCTCCTCATCCTCCTGCCGATGATGACTGGACGGATGAGGAATTGGTCTGGGCTATGGATTATGTCATGGCCCAGCAACAAATGGAGCGACTAACGTTGTCGCCCCCTACCCCCTGGGCTGCTTCACTCCCCCAACACCAGACTACCCCTACCCCCACCCCCATCCCCCAACAGCAAACTACCCCCATCCCCATCCCCCAACAGCAAACTACCCCCATCCCCATCCCCCAAGACCATGGGACTTCCCCAACTGAGGGGGACTTGGAAGCCCTGAGGGAGATTGAGGAGGAGGAGTACTACTATAGCCAACCTACCCCTCCTCGTGAGTACTACTACTTCCCCTCAGATGCGAGATCTGATGGACGGGACAGCTCACGTTCCGTCTCACCCGAGTACTACTTCCCCTGGGACAACTACTCTCCATAGTGGAGAAAATTAGGATTAATAATTAATTTAGGATTAATAAGTAATTTAGGATTAATAAGTAATTTAGGAATTTAGGATGTGTGTAACTTTTTTTTTTAATATCAGTTGTGTGTTTTTATTATTATTTGTGATTTTTTTATATTTATTTGCATTTTATTTTAATTATTTTGAATTAAAAGATAAAAAAAATATATATAAAAATCAACCAATCACAAACAGGGGCTTTATAAATAAAGCCCCACCACTACACCCCTTTTTCAGTTTCTCTCTCCACGCTGACTCAGCAGCCACGTGGACCAATCACATTCAGGGTTTTTATAAATATAAAGTCCCACTACACATGGTCTAATGGGTCCTAAAGCAAAAGTTGAAAACAAAGTTATACATGCATGCTTGATTTCAAAGCAATTCGTGAAACACCTACAAAATAAAACCCAAGGATGACATACGCTATAATTGTGACACATGAGCTTTGATGGTGGATAGGGTGTTCAAAACGGATATTCGAAAATTCGGATATTTTAATTTTGGATACCCGGTTTCAGTAGCTGAATCCGTATTCGAAATTTTGAATATCCGATCATGAATGAGATATCCAAATTTTCTATTTTTTATATATTGCAAACCAGATATTTTCAATTATCCAAAGATAAATTTTCAGATACTTCTATATTTTCGGTTATCTGATAAAAATAAATTTGTAGACTTTCGGATATCCAAAATATCCGAACATTTCTAAAGTTATTATCCGAATCCAAAAATTCGGATATCCGAATTTTGGATATTGGATTTATTGGAATTTCAGATTCATATATTTTTAAACACCCGTAATAGTGGCAACACGAGTCACATGATAAAAGTAGTATCATCTTCACATAGAAGAAAAATCAAAATAAGAAAAGTTTATGAACCGGAAGCTTTTAAGTAAACGTGCCTATATAATTCCGATTTTGATTGTTATCTTTGACTCATTTCTCAAAGCATTTTAACTTTTAAATTAGCGATTTTAACTTTTAAATTTGTGAATGAATCCACCCCTCTTTAATATGTTACCCCTAAAACAATGATGAGATGGTTGAATAGTAAGCAGTAGACGTTGTCACTACTATATCAAATGCAAATGCAATCGAGATTGTTTTGATGAGGATTCTAGTCATTTACCACCCTTTCTCCCTTGGACAAATTATCAAAATCCTACTCCTTTCAATCATTACAATTTCCATCAGTGATTAAAGACAAGGTGACATTTTAATTATAATCTATAAGTTAATAATCTTGTACTGTAGAAAAAAATAGTTTGGGAAAATAAAGAGAATGATAATCTATAATACATTATAAAGGAGGAGTGATGTACAACATAGTAATAATACATTATAAAGGAGGAGTGATGTACAACATAGTAATTTTGTACATCATCCAACTATTATAGCAACATGTACAAGTAAATTAAGCTTATATCACAAGGGTATAATTGGAACTTTATGGAACATTAAGACACTTGCAAGGATATCAATGTAATTTTACTATGTCTCCTACCTCACATCCTCAAAACATATTACATCCTTACCCTCACTTTTATATTATTAGATTGATAGAAAAACTCTTCCCTTTCAGTCGTTTTGTCTTCGATATGAATATCATCCGTTGGAGAAAATTGAAGATAGAAAGCCAGGGAATCGAATGTGAGATTGAATGAAGGCACCCACCTGTTTGGTTTCTCATTGATAATCCATATTATAAATCCTTTTCATCAGTTTTCATTAATGAAATTCATGATTATGAAGCGGGTCTCTCCTGAATGTAACCCTAACCCTTCGATTCACGAGTCGTTTTAACTTAATTTTTATATAATCCATCGCTAATAGAAGTCAGATGCATGTCTTTTCAGTCGTTTACAGGTACAACATTATGTTGGACTTTGGATGGGAACTCATCTCTTCAGTCCATGTTTAAGGTGATTGTTAATTCTATTTTTTTATTTGTTTAGGGATTTGATCACTCATCGGCAGATTTGTTTTTAGTATACTTAGGGAAGGAATATTTTCATTGTTGATTTATTTCAATGTTACATCTTATTTAGGTATGATTATTTGGAACCACTGCAAGTATATTTGGTGTTGATTTTAATTGATGTTGCTAATGTTCCATAAATAGGTTTAGGAATGCACTTGCAATTAGTTCATTAGTGGTGTATTTCTTGAAATATAATTTTAAAAGAAAAGGAATTCCCCACTTTTTGTTCAGTTAACTACCAATTACACAATTTTTTTAATCATAACTACACTTTTCATTACTAATTAGTGTTTGTAAGTTAGAATGTAGTCGAATATTTGTCTACCTAGGGATTGTTCATGAAATCATAATTCTCCACCCTCTGTTAAGAAGTCTTTATCCCACAGACTTTATATCGACTGTACCCTAACCCTTCTGTTAAATGCTCCACATGGGGGACTATCGATATGAAGACGACTGAGATGCTGCCGGGTTTTGAGCTTACCAGGTTGCTGCCAGGTCCGTTCGTGTTGTTGGCCAAAGAAGATGACAAAATTCAGTCACACTTTGCATTGTTTCATTGTGATTAAATTATGCATTTAACTAAAAGTAAGCTAATTGAAAGATTTGTTTGTTTAAAGTTGCATTTTGTTGCTTTAAATTTGGGGTTTAGGATTTTTGTTGGTATGAAGTACCTTTCACCCGCTCCATGGTTTTGTTAAAAATAAATTTGCTATCGATTATTTTGGATTTACATTCCCTTCTTTCTTCCGTGTTATCTTCTCAATTCTTTTTAGAGGACTAGAGGTAGAACTTTGAATATAAATAATTTAATAGAGTTGATTTACTTAATTGCATTGCAGGTTTATTGACTTCATGATCTATGTTATTAGTATGCTATGTGATTAATTTTATATTGTTTTTAATAGGCAGAAGTTGCTGGAGTTGGCAAGGTTCAGCATAATAGATTAGTGAATTTAATTGGCTGTTGTGCTGAGGGAGACGAGCGTCTTTTAGTGGCTGAATATATGCCCAATGACACACTCTCAAAGTATCTATTTCATTGTATGAATTCCAAACGCTGTTTAACTTGTTTTTATATGTAGTTATGGATGGTTTATGCTCGTTTGACTGTTATTTAAGCATATTTTAACATTGTTTAACATGTTGACTCTTGGTGTAGAGGATAACAGCCTTTGCCTTGGGAAATGCGTGTTAGAGTTGCATACCATATTGCACAAGCGATCGAGTATTGCAATGCTCAAAACCGGAAAATATATGATGATTTGAATGCCTACAGGGATTTTTTTTACGAGGTACATGTTTAATAATTACTCTACTTATGTAAAGAATATTGATATTCGTACTATGTTTATTTTATTATGTATATATTTTTTCATTAATTCTGTGCATCAGGATGGTGACCCACGAGAAATGGTAATGCAAAGACCGAGCACACACGATGCCAATAAAATTGCCAGTAAATATAGTTGTAACGATATTTGTATGATTGACCAACATTTATTGTCAGCTAAGTTTCACAAGCAAATAAACATGGTAAAAATAGCATAACTTCTTTTTTTTGTCCGGCTAAATAGAGTAATAGGGGGTCATGGTGTTGGACTATGAGTAGTAATGGTGTTGCCACTTAACTGTCGAGTTACAGGTACATGGAAAGATATAGTCAAGATTGGTGATAAAATAAAAGTCCAAGGTAAAAGTATGTTTGAGATGTTGAGGGCTAAAGTGGGGAATGGGGAGTCTATTCGGTTTTGGATAGATAGCATGGAGAGGTGGCGTTGAAAGATAAATTTCCTAATCTTTTTAAAATTGAAAAAAAACAAAGTTGTTTCAGTTGCTGAGCGTGTCCAATCTGTGAAGGATGGGACGACTTGCTGGAATGTTAGTAGTGACCGGATGTCCATTACTTTGAAGAACGAATTGGAGGGATGCAGGGCGTTGTTAGCTGAGACGTTGACAGGAGATAATCAAGACAAATGGGCCTGGTCTGGAGATAGGACAGGTTTGTTTTCTATTTGTGCAGCAAAGAAATGGCTGCATCAGCTGATAACAATCGGTGCAGCACCTGTCCTTGATTGGTGTAAGTGGATCCTGGCTAAGGTTAATATTTTTATTTGGCGAGCAGAGATGGATAAGATCGCTACTATTGCGGCTTTGGAAAAACGAAATATAGTGATTCTTGCAAGGGGTTGTTTCTTTTCAAACGGCATTTAGTTAGCTATTGCAAAATGGTGTCGCATCCCTCCTGTTTTTGCCTTTTCTACCCGAGATTTAATTAATCTTCATCACTCGCTGGGGTTCAAAGGTATCAAGAAAGCAGCGTTCCAAGGTATTATGTATATAGCTTTGTGGAGTATATGGCGAGCTAGAAATAATCGGGTTTTTTGAATAAAAGGCTCAAGGTTATGGAAGTGATGCCCGAGATCAAATCGTTGAGCTATCTTTGGTTTAGATGTCGATATAATAAGGGTGCTATAGAATGGAACTTGTGGTGTAATTTTGACTTGATATAATTTTGTTTCCGTTCTCTATGTCTCCTCCTTGGAGACATAGAGCGGTTTGGTTGGTTAATAAAGTTTGCCTTTAAAAAAAAGTAATGGTGGTGATTTTGACCTATTTACATTGTATCATTAATGGGTTAAGCCACATTATTAATTTGAAAAGGAAATGGGTCACGTGGTTCAAATGAGTCAAAAGTCAAATCCTAAATGTACTGGATAAGGCACTGTTGTTTGACATGCTTTCATTCTTAATTCGCTAAAACCTTTTCGTGATTTTTTAGATAGGTTGAAAACCTAATTCATGGATATGTACAGATGGAGCACAGGTCGGAGTGGATCGCATGCAGAGCACATCCAGGAACTGGAATGGATACAACCGGGGCCGTAAACGGGGCTTAAGGGTACTGTTTATTCGACTTTGTGTTTTGTTATTTGCTTTTGACGTTTGTGAAGGTTTTTCCTATGGTGTATCCACTCTCAGTGCCATTCTCGTCTAGCCAATCATTACAAGAATTCATTGTTTCTTGGTTTTCTATGTTCTATTTTTGACTGCCCAGTTTTCTGTGGTTTTGGCTGCATTTTATGGCCCTCAAAACAACAATTTTGTTGTATTATATTCCAAAAGAGTAGATTTATTACATTTTATTGATGTAAAAAAGTGTGGTTTTTGCTGGTTTTTGCTGCTTTTTTCCCCATCAAAAGAGCGGTTGCTGTAAAAAATTCATGTTTTAGGTTTTATGGTATAATGGGTCAAGCGGATAAACAAATGTTTGGGTATTCATGCCACTTCTATATGTGTAGGCTTTGGTTTTAATTTAAATGTGAAAAGGGCAAGGAAAGTAGAGAGATTTATTTAGAGGTGATTATTTATGTGTTTTTGTTGCCCCATCTAAATTGTATATTTTCCAATAACATGATTTAGGTGCAGTAGCTTTCATGGAACCGATATGGACAGATGAATCAACTGTTTTTAGACATTTTAGGGATAATTAGTAAAAACACCATAGGTTAATCTATAGTTTTGAGAAACGGTCGAGGCGTTCGTTTTGACGCTCGCCTCGAGGCGAAACGGAAGAATATCGTTTATGAGGCGGTACCTTACATGTTAATTTTACACCGCCATTGGTCAGAGGCGGTCGTATCTGATTGAGCCGGTAGTATGAGATAGAGGCGTACTATTTATTTATTAGTAAATCATCACACACTTCTTAGCAGTTTAAGCCTGTGATGTTTTTTTAGGAACTTACTGTTTCGATATGTCCATATTCTCATATAGTTTAAGCTTCATTTGTTAGAAACTTGGAACAGGTGGTAGCTCGTAATAAACATCAAAACTGAATACGATATCTATAGGGACACCCGCTGCAACGCGCGGGCATTCCTACTAGTAATAACAATAATAATCTATTCCTTACTTGCGTACAATATGTCTAGCAATACATACAATATGTCATATGTATAGTGGTGCGCCGAACTAATTACGTATATCAAGCGTTCAGCATCTAAGGTTTGCTTCATTGTTGTGGTTAGTTTTGATTCACATGTATTATTATGGTGCATAAAACATTGCAAAGATGCGCCTGTCTTCTTATGTTTAGCGTAGTGTTGTTACCATAAGTTTTGACACTCGTGTTTATAACGGTGTGTGTAACTCATCATCATCATCATCATCATCATCATCATCATCATACTCAGTTAATCCAACATATAGCAAAGCTAAGGTAGGGTATGAGGAGGGTAAGATGTAGACAACCTTACCTCTACCCCTAATAATAGAGAGGCTGCTTCCAGTGAGACCACCGGCTCGATGTGGTTTGGTATCAAGCCTTGGACATAAGGCACAAAACACTTAGCAATCGGGACAAACCCGATCGGTGCATGTACCCCTTCGTCTTTTGGCTATCCACGCCACCACATGATGCATCATTAACCGTCCGTCGTTTTTAACGTTATTTTCACGAAATTAGTAAAATAACGTTAAAACTAGTGCAACTTTACTTTTGCCCCCCCAAGAGCCACACATATATACATTATATGCGCACACCGTAAGTGGGGCGTAATGTGTGTAACCCATATATATTGTTATATACACATGAGTCAAAACTAATGAAACATTGGATGGAAAAGGTAAAAAAGAGTACACTTTATTTTTTATATTTAATGTTTACTAGTTGTAAATCCGGGTGTATATATTATATAAATTTACAAAACTTTGACAACACTCATCTAGGAAGCATAAAATACTTGTACCATCTAAATAGGGCACTTATGTTGTATTTGTTTAGGATTTTTAAAACAACTATTTCATAAGCAAAGTGCGAAAATAAGAAGGAAAGCAACCAAAAAGAAAGAAAGGAATATCTATTTAGCAAGAAACTTGGTACCACCCTCCAAGAAATGTTATGTTGGTGTATATATTCAACAAGATGTTACCATTGTGTTGCAATTCATCAAGTTATTCAAACAACATTGTCACATTCAAAACTAATCAAAGATGGAATCAAAGGGAGTGCCTACACCAACCCGAGTTTATCAAGATTTCGAGCCTTCAATGGAGTGGGTACCCGAAGATGATTCAGACACCCTTCTCATCTATCTTCCTGGTTTGTTTTCCTTCTTTACGATCGATTTCGCTTTAATATACATCATTTCACTTATGGAAACACATTAATTTCAAGCGAATAATATAAAAAAACGTACATGTTTGAAAGAAAAAAATAAAAATTAATTACAAAAATATTACATGGGACCATTGTTGTCAAGTAGTAAGAGTCAAAAATATCTTCCTAATATAATCAAATTTCGTACAAAAAAAAAATATATTAATTTTGCGTGATAATGTAAAAACACAATGAGAAATATAGGAAGGTCAAAATGACAGCCCAAACAGTGTAAGATGGGCCGTGTTATGTGGCCCGTCAATACTTTTTTCATAGGGTGGTAATGGACTCTAATTTAGGCCCATACTTTCAATTAGACATGTACAAACCGGTTTTTTGTCCAAACCGGTCGGTTTATAAACCGGATCGGTTTTTTTTTTAATGAAGATAAAAACCGGTTTTTATCCAAACCGGTCCGGTTTTGGAACCAGTTTTTAGCACATAACACTACCATCTATTGGAATCGATTAGGACCGGGTTTAAAACCGGTTTTTTCCAAACCGGTTTTCAAACCAAACCGATCCACGAAACCACAAACTGCTCATAGGACCGATGTATAGGGTCGGGTTCAGACCGGTTTCTCTCCAAACCGGTTTACCGGGTTTTTTTTCGGGCCGGTTTTAAAAAACCGGTTTTTTTTGTACACCTCTACTTTCAATCCTTTGATGATTTCAGTTTTTTATTTTTTTTTTGTCAAAACCGGTTCAGGTTGTAAACCAAATCGGTTTGGTCAACTATGATCAAACCGTTTGAGTTGATACCTTTTAAAACCAGTTTTCAAACGTTTTTTTGTTTTTTTCAACTCAGTTCGGGTCATAAACCATTTATTGAGGAAAATATCCATACCCTATACAAATCGGGTTGGCTAATAAACCGGTCAGGAACCAATATACAAACTGACGGTTTGGGTTAAACCGGTTTCATGTGTGGTATCGGGTCGGGTTCTAGACATGTTTTTTTTTTTTTTTACATCTATATTTGATGCCAATGTTTTGGTGAGAATTTGTACAGGTTTTGCTAAGGAACAATTGAGAGTTCAACTAAGATCAAGAAACTTGATCATTAGCGGCGAACGAAAGCTACACGAAAACACATGGAGTCGATTTCGTGTGGAGTTTCCAATTTCTGGAAACTGTGATCTCAACAAAATCAGTGCCAAATTCGAAGGAAACATTCTCTTTGTCAGGCAGCCCAAATTGATCACTCCAGTAGCAAAACCTGAGGAAGCTAAGCCCGTGACAATTGCAGCGCCTGTACCTACACCGGTTGCAGCGCCTGTGCCAACGCCTCAAAAGCCTGTGGATGAACCAAACATAGGTCAAAAAACCACTCCTGAGGTAACACCAACACCAACAACACAACCAAACATAGTGAAAGATGAAGATGGCCCGAAGAAGACGGAAGTAGAAGAGAAAGGAGAACAAAGTGAAGGGAAAGCAAGCGAGTGGGAGGGTGATGAATCGGTACTGGACAAGTATAAAGGCGCGGCTGGTGCGCTTGCCATGAAGCTAAAAACATCAACTAATGGTGTGAACATGATTGTGATTGCAGCGGTTGGGCTTGTGATTGGCATCTATGTATCAAGTTTGATCAAATCATGGACCAGTGCATAGAAAGTGATATGGGTGTATTTGATTCCAATGTATTAAGCTAAATAAAAACTTATTCATCAAGTATTTACAAGTTACATTTACAACACATCTTTAATAGTTAATAAATTTATTGTTTGCAAAATCACCTCAGACACATACGTATCATATATCCAGTAATGAGCACATGAGATATGCATATCATGAATCATGATATCATAGATGTATATGCGATAGTGCTTTAACGTCGTTAGGATTTTGGACTAATCTAGCACATTTTTTAAAAATGTTAGGGGCAGATATAGCACATAATTTTGATTTTGGAATGATCTAGCAATTTATCCGAACTACAGGGACGAAAACGGCAATTAACTCTTTTATTAATATAGTAAATACTCAAAATCTAAAACTAAATAAATAACTGTAATCATAGAGCTAAAAAATAACAACTAATTTAAGCATGTATGTAAAATTGGCCAAGACTCTAGAAGCACATTCAAAGTCAAAATCCTAGATAGTTAGGAGCAACAAGATTGAAAACATTTAAAATAAGGAAAAGTCAACATAGCAGGCAATTTGACCAAGTTTTTACCAAACTAGTTGTAGTCTTGTAGAATTTTAGAGCTTGAAAAACTAGGCAAATGAAAAAAGAACCAATGGGAAAAGATTTTGTAAGCGGAGCCGGCTGGCTGAGATTGTTAAGATTCTAAACTTTAACTAGACTAAAAATCTTTGAAAAGCTCAATGGTGTACGATACAAACGAATAATAGCATAGTGCATGAAACATACCGGCTAACTTTTAGTCAGCTAGAAAAATATATTGGATTTAGAAATGTGTTGCCGGCTAAATCCTATCGGACTTTCCGGATCCACTTACGTGTCCTTAATTAATTCTAGTTTTTTAAGAAGAAAAAGACTATGACTTAGGTCTAGTTGCGAATTCTGATAATTTTCCCTTTAAATTAACAAGCTATATCATAAAAAAAGCCTCTGTTAGGGTGTTCAAAGTCAGATTATCCGATTTTCGGATAATCCGAAATTTCGGATAGTCAATATTGAGATCCGAAACTTAAAAAAAATCATTTCCTCTTATGCTAAAAGTCTAAAACCGAACCTGTTTAAAACAAACATTCAATGTATATTATATTTTTTAATATTTCGGATTCAAGAAAGGCGTATTATGTTAGTTTAAGGTTAGGGTTAATTTAAAATTGATTAAATATATAGTGTATATATAAATAGTATTATATACTTAATATAGATATTTTTTAATATTTTGGATTCGGATAATCCGATTATCCGTAACATTTTTAAAAATCAGATCCAAATCCGAAATTTCGTATTATCCACTTTTCGGATATCTAAAAATCGGATAATCCAAAATTTCAGATAAAATGGATACGGATTTTCGAATATTTCGAATTCGGATTCTGATTTTTTTGAACACCCCTAACCCTAACGTGTGTTATGACATCGATTTATGTACTTTTTTTTTTGATCGGCGAACAACTGTGTGGCAACCACCCTTGCGGGGCGCCGTGCCCAAGAATCGACTACTCGACCTCCAGCAGCCCCCGCCTTCTCCCGATGCGCGGAAACCCGAGCCCCACCCGCCCGAAGGCACGACAATGTTATAGAACTCGGTAAAACCTCGCCGCCCGTCAGATTCGAACCGGCGCCACCCGGATATCGATTTATGTACTTATGTTTTTGTTTTTTTTAACTTTAGTTGTTTTGAGTTTGCAAAGACAACACAGCATGTGCCACATGGCAAAAGTACCTCTTTGTTGTTTCCCTCGTAGTTATGGGCGGCAACTAACTTTTGTACTCCTACTCCACCACTATATTACTTACAACTCCTTAATCTTTTTAGTTTCTTCATAATTCACCCTCTAATATCTTTAAACAACTTAATTAGCCCTTAATCAGTCACCACATTAGTTATGATTTGGAACCCATTTGCTACCTTCAATCCTTATGTAACAGGTATACACCTCACGTTAAATAAGGGGTGGTCTAGCATAGTAAATTTTCGGATACCAAGTTTCAAGCATCACAAATAAGTACATAATATTTGTTTTGAGCAACTGGACCAGACCTATTCTAAACAAAAAATACTTTTAACACGACACCTTAAAGTAGACAATATAACAATTGTTTGGTATCTATTTAGAACTAGTTTAGTCCCATGTTAGATTATCATCATCATCGCTAGGTGTACCCGAATAAGTTATAAGCCTAAATCCAATATGAATACCAACACACATAAATTATTCAAGGTTCGATAGTAATATTATTTGGTTACGGGTTCATCGGATTTCCTCCAAGTCGGGTTCCAGTGCAGATAAATTGACAACCCTATTCCGCGTTTATCGTTGGATTTTTTTTCTACAACCTCAAGTAGGGCTGGCATAACAGGTTACACGAACCTGTTAAAACACGAACCTATTAAGACACGAACACGAAACCTATAAACACGAACACGGCGTGAAATCTAATCGTGTCATTTTTTTCAAACACGAACACGAACCCGTGTATAACAGGTTAACATGATAAGATACGATAAGGAACACCTAGTAAAATAAGTTAACACGACAAGACACGATAAGACACGACAAGACATGATAAGAAACACGATAAGACACGATAAAACCTGTTAAGACACGTACACGATAAGACACGAACACGAAACAGGTAAACACGAACACGACACGAAAATAAACAGGTCTTAATGTGTCGACCTGTTATAAACACGGAACCTGTTAAGGCCAAACACGAAACCTGTTAAAATCGTGTAGTTCGTGTCAGGTTATCGTGCTCGTTTCTAAATTGCCAGCCGTAACCTCAAGGTGCGTAAATGTAACTTTATATATTTAACAAACAAACCCTTACACTTTACAATATCCATTCTTCCATTTTGTCGTTGGCTTATTCACCTTCCAAACATATTTTTATTTAGTCAAACCCAACATTAAATTCATAATAGACCTATCAATGACCTCACTTTCACATTTTTTAATCTCCGTCATCTTTTGACTTCATTCTTCCCCCCAATTTATACTCTCTCTCTCTCTCTCTCTCTCTCTCTCTCTCTCTCTCTCTAACATTCCGATCACAACCCACCGGCGATCGATGGCTATGCACGGAGGCGATCGGTTACGAAGACGGCGGAGCCTTCAAGAGCGTCTAGGACTAGCATGTTGTGGGTCCACTTGGGTCATCGGGTCCTCCACCGTTGTTGACCCGGTAGAACCACTACCAGACGTAATTCGGACCCTGCCGGAGTTAAATTCGGATCCTGACTGTGTTCCCGCTTCGCCACGTATGAATCTTGCCGACGCGTTGGCCGCTGAACGTGACTCTCGGTCAACGGCTGATGGTGGCGAATCGTTGGCTCCAAATAGGTTGACTTTTTTTTTTATCGCAAATATTACTCATATTTTTTTTTAACGGTCAACGAATCAATTTCCGAGCACTCTCGGGCACCCTTTTGGCGAATCAGGTACTCGAGAGTACCCGGACCACCAATTGCCACCAATTCCCGGGAAAACCCGACCACTCACCCGCCCGAAAACACGACGGTGAAATATTACTCATATTTTACCCCGATAATTTTAAACAATTTTTTTAGCTGCAAATATTACTCATATTTTACATTAGTAATTCTAAGACCATGTGTAATGGAATAAGGAAGTGGGCGTTTTTGGGGCAAAAAAACGGGGTGAAAATTTTGCACACCGCCCCCTTAACTGATTTGGGGTGTTTTTAGGGGCAAGGCCAAAATTTTAACGGGTTGAAAATTTTGAGTGGGCCAATCAGATTCATTCTCTTTGTGTGGACCAATCAGAAACAAGCCCCAATGATTGAATGCTCCATGAAAATTTTCACCTCCCGCTGCAGCCCTATCCTAATTTCAATTCCTTAATGGGCCCACATGCCACGTGTCGATTAATGACCCATGTAAGATGAAAATTTTAACCTCTCACTAATCATGGTCTAAACTACATTTTTAACGGTAAATATTGCTCATACTTTACACTAATAATTGTAAACTACTTCTTAACCGCAAATATTACTTGTACTTTACCCAAATAATTTTAAAGTAATTTTTTTTTGCTTTTTGCAGTTTTGAATCTGAGTCCCCCCCTCTAAATATGTTGACTGAAAGTGTACGGAATACAACGCCCACGAGGATGTCGTTGATGAGATTGTTGGAAGAAACGGACGATCAGGATGAAAAGGAAGTGGTGGGGACGGATATGGCATGTTGCGTATGCATGGGGAGGAAAAAGGGTGCAGCGTTCATACCGTGTGGACACACCTTTTGTAGGGTGTGTTCGAGGGAGTTATGGTTGAACCGTGGTTCGTGTCCTCTTTGTAACCGTTCGATCCTCGAAGTTCTTGATATATTTTAAATTCGTTACTCCATGTGTATTTTGATTAAATTCATAAACAAAAGGTTAGGAGTTTAAATCTTATAAATATTAAAGGATTATAGATTAGGTGTAATATATGGTAAAAAGGTTGAAGAGGCATGTTTGATGAAATTTAAAAATTGTTTATAAGTTATAGTTGTTTGAGTTACGTTGTAGCAGAGAATTTTATAAAAAAATGTGTAGTATTTCGAATTTTTTTTCTTTCTAAGCTACATTATTGTTTTATGGGGTATCCATCATCATTGGAGTAGCAACGTATTGTCACATCCCTCTCTATCTTTGTTGTCGCCACCTTAGTTTATCATCGTTAGTCGATTCGCTTGTTGCTCATATCTATCAGTACCAACCAATGTACAATTTTTACAATCGTGTATTACCGTCTAGTATTTTCTTCATATGAAAAAAATAATTTCATTTAGTGAAATGTAATTGAAGGGATATGACCTCATGCCCCAAAGTCACCTAGGTCAAGCCCATATGCTAGAAGGACCAAATGTAGGTAAGAATGCGCCGCCCGCAATGTCCATACGCCAATGGACGCCATAAGCCGCACAACTGTTGTATTCACTTAGCCAAAGCAAGGGAAAGCCTTGGCGCAAGCTTGAAGGGGACAAACGGTAGAAAGGGCAATCTCAGACAAGCCAATCACAGCCAAGGGACGTGCAATCATGTGCCTTTCCAAAGATGAGGCAGGAGGCACACATGACAACGACGACTGGCCAAACAAAATCCGCCAACGCCGGTACCAAAGACGTGGGAGCAGATAGGAGGTACACATGATAACAACATTTAGCCAATAAGAGCTCGCCAATGCATGTACTGGACATCTCCCCCACGATCGCCACGACGCAGGGCAGACAAGAAGTACAATGACAGAGCGGCTTAGCCAATCAGACGCCTCGGATCCACAACATCCTTAAACGCCACTAACAGCTGTCAACAGAGGAGACAATGGTACATCCCGAAAGCGATGTCTGGCTAATATGTGGCATGCAGTCAGATCTCCACCTCTGCGGATGACACGTGTCAAGGGCAGAGGGGAGCCAGTGGGATTTCTGCGCCCGGCGATAGCCTATTACCGCCTTCTCATCACTCTCTCATCACTCTCGGCTATAAATAGGCCCCTTGGCCAATAAGAAAAACCCATGCAATATCAGCAAGAGACACACTTGGCTCGAGCTAATTCCGATTTTGTGTATCGGAAAATTTTATTGATTCTCACGCCGGATTGTGGTCAAGAAAATAACCTCTTATCCCCCTTCTCTCGACGAGCTCACGATGCTTTCATTTTGTACATTAACACGTCTTGTCGGGAAGTTTATGTTGGCGCAGACAATTAGATTAAATACGAACACGAGATATTGGGATACGAACCCGAGACTCTTTCTATTCAACCAATGGAACTTACAAACAAGGGACACATAAAACCATTAACCTAGACCCCTATTTATACTAAATTAACCATACTAATCCTACTCAAATACTACTAGCAATTGTAATCTATTACTAACACTCATCATTATCTCTTAAATAAGACTAGTGGGTTTACCCGGGCGTTGCAGCGGGATCCACAAATGTGTTGCAATACAACACTACGATACTTAGGTTTTTTACCGCAAGTTACGCAAAAATAATAGAAATGTGCACACTATGTTTTAACAAGTATTCATAGAAAGAAAAGAAAAGAAATGTGCCGCCACTTACACCTAATTGCAGTTCACCACAAAAACCATGTACTCATTATTGAACAAATCTTAATAAACCAAAGGTATGTTACTGTAACAGACCAATATGAACATAAACATCACTCTTGTATAAGTTGCCTGGTCATTGCATATCTACATAACCATGCCATTGAAGACACCTTGCTAAATGATAAAGTTCATTTACATGACAAAAGCATGTAGTAATAATATGATATTTTATAAACTATCATATGAAGGTCATTGTCCATTTAGAAATTAAAAGTTGTGATTTGTAAGTTTGTAATAGACTTGCCCAGCTTGACCCAACAGGTAAAAAATTGCCCAATGTAGCCAGTGAGTCAAACCATCCCGTCCATTTTGTCGCTGGGTAGACGCATATATAAGAAAAGAGTTTATAATATAAGTATTATTATGACAAAGTTTTAAAATTCATACAAGTTTAGCTGAGATAAGATTATTCATTATGATAACATATAAATCATTATATTTCATCGCCATTATATGAAATTTGTTCAAAAATATTGTTATCCCGTGTGTTTATTTAGTTTGGATGAGTTCTATTTTCATATAAAAGTTAATTATCTTCTAAGGGCATTTAGGGAAGAAAAGTGGTAAAATTTATAAAATTGTAAAGAAAACCATTGGTATGCCATCTTAACTTTAAACAATTTGGACATATTTGCACATGCCTCCTCCTTTATAATGTAATATAGATAATTCTAAAACATTCAAACTAATCTAAACCAGTCTTTCACTTTGGTCCTTCAACTTTCAACTCATACATGTTTTAGGATTAACTTTCAACATTCCCTCTTAATCCTAAAGCCCGACCATGTTTCTCTTACTTTCCCAATCTGACCACTCGAGTCTTGATCGCTCACACTTTCTTGCTCAGTATCTAGCTTACCTTCTTACTCTTCATTCTCGATCAAACCACGCAGGTTCCTGATCTTCATGCATCAACTCGAAAATGAGTTTCTTGACTGCATTTTTTCTTTCTTCAAGATCTACTCTTGACTGCATCATCTCTTTCTTCTTCTTCAAGATCCGCTCTTGAGGGCATCATTCATCAAGATCCGCTTTTGAGGGCATCATTCATCAAGATCTGCTATTGGGGGCACATTCATCAAGATCTGCTCTTGGGGGTTCATTCATTCTTTCTACCAGTTTGCTGTTTTTTTAGTTCGACTTGATTCTCGATCCCAAAACCAATCTCCAAACATCGCAAAACTTTCTTCTCTTCTCATTCTTTCTTTCAAGAAGCGAACACGACGACCTTCTTTCCAATAAAGGCTCTTGTTTATATTCTTACTTACGAACTTTCTTTAATTCATCAACATTCTTGATTAATCTACTTAACCAGAAATAAACTTGCAAACCTAGATAATATTTGCTTCACGGTTATTTTCACATCACCCGAACAATACTTAATGCCTTACGGTCAACAAAACAAACTTGCTGCCTTCCGAAACCAATTCAGCCTCGAAACTCAACCTGTTTCACTCTCGCATACTACCGGAAAACCTGTCTCAATTGCGACTTCCCTGTGACATCAGGTTACCATAGCTGCCTTATTGCAGCCTAGCCACTGCTATGACACCACTCATCGATCACCCTTGAAACACTGGTGCACATATCCCAAACTCCACTTAAACACCACTGTCCAGTTTGATGAATCATGTTTCCTTGAAGTCAGTAATCACTGACTAAAAATACATCTGAATAGCAACTTCACTCAAAAGATTTAAGCCACCAATTTTGACTAATAGCGTCTCAAACCAATATAACCCTTACACCACCTCAATAAAACAAATCATTCTGTTTTATTTATTTTACTAGATCTTTGCCCGCGTTACACGCGGTTCACCAAGTTACAATTATTTTGAGCGGTAAAACGTATAAAAAATATAGTAGAAATATTTTATTAAAATTTAAAAGAAACCAATACACATTTTATTCAAACCAATATATGTTCCCAGTTGTTGAAACATAGGTGAACGTTACATATATAACTTTTAACTTAATAAACATGTAGATGGTGTGAAAATAACTACAATTAATGGGTTACCAAAAGTCCAAAATGCACAGGCTTCATGTGACACTTTCTTCACCGGGTCCTTGTTCACTTGTAGCATGTATTCAGTTACATTATTCATATCTGGCTGCAAGTACAAAGCATGTTAAAAAATATGAGACAAGAAAAGAAAGATGATCATATACTTATGGATAAGGAAACCACAATGGTGGTTCTTTGTGCACGTTATATATATATAAATCATTAATGTCTTGTGTGTATACGTAACTTGCTTTAACAGGAGAAATATCATAACGTATTGAAGATAGGGTGTTCCGACTCAACCTGACCCGACCAGCCTATCCCACCATTTTGACACCCCTAGTGTAAGCACAAAGACCACGGGTTAATGAGAAACATATAAGATATTGGTAACTACTCATAGTTGCATAAAATGAGGTGTTGGAGGAACCAGTAGGGGTGCCTCTTCATAGTCTACAGGCTCGGGTTTGGTTCCTTTTTTACCGATTCGACCCGTTTGGCTGTTCAATTTTAGTAAGCAGTCACACAGTGAATAGGAAGTCACACAGTGAATAGGAAGTCACACTATTAATAAGAATGAAACAGTTAAAAACTCTATGATTGCGAATGTACCCATTGGTTCATTAGAGTTTCCGGTGGGGGTGGAGGGATAACTGTTAAAAAGATAAATGAGTTCAAAATCTAATTCAATTACTAATACGTTATTCAAGTTGTGTTGACCGTGTTATAATGTTTTGATTATTGGGCTAATGTGTTTGTTGAGCTTTGTGTAGGTCAGGTTGGGCTTGACTAAAATAAGCTGAAGTAAAATGGGCTTGGCTTATTAGCTGGGCTTTATTATGGCCTTTATATTGTGGGCTTTAATGTTGGTCGTTGGATTAATCTAACGGTCGAGATTGTAAGCGTATGAGATAAGCTAAACGAACCTTCTGGATCCTCATATAAAAGCATCCTCTTCTCTGTGCAGTGTTCATTCTCTTGATATTTTTTTCTTATTCTTTCTTTGTAGTTTCTCTCGTCTGATTATCAAGAGTCTGTATTAGTTTACTCGTCTGTAAGTCTTTATATTGTATCATCTATCTGTCTGCTGATCTGAATAATCAGCAGACCAACATTGTATTCGTATTATTCTTTCTGATCTCAGTGATTTGCTGAGATCTTGGTATTGGGGGAGTTTTTGGTTTGGGTAAACTAATAAGATTTGGTCACTTGTTTTGTCGCTATTTTGTTGTTCTTGTCTTTGTTTGTGTTTGAGTATTGTATTTGGATTTGATCTAGTATTTTCAACATGGTATCAGAGCCTAAGGCTCGTGATATTGTGATTTCTTGTTAGTCTTCCGCTGTTTTTTTGTTGTTTGGATCTGATCTGTTTAGATCTGGTTCATGCATGGTCAGATCTGTTAGTTTTCTTAACAGATCTAAATAGTTGTGTCTTGATTCTGTATTATTAGATCTCATCTAATTAATAGGTGGTGGTCTGATATTGGCTCTCAGTAGATCTTATCTTCTTGGTAGATTTGGTCTATTGATTACCTTGTAGTGTTATTTGTCTTGTATTATTAGTTGATTCAGATCTTGGGAAAGGTGTATTTGTTGCTGATCTTGGAGGAACACTTCTTGTTGACCTCAAGTTCTTCTGTAAGGCTGTACCCTAAGTGAAGG
The DNA here is from genome assembly GCA_030844895.1 of Ambrosia x helenae. NCBI lineage: Eukaryota > Viridiplantae > Streptophyta > Magnoliopsida > Asterales > Asteraceae > Ambrosia > Ambrosia x helenae. Next base: position 3,226,363 of record CM061224.1, on the reverse strand, counting down.
TACAGATTACAGAGTTGGAGATTCTCTGGGAAAGCTGTATTGGATACTGGATCTGGAGGAGTGGTTCTTATTGCTTCAATTGCTCCTGTAGCTCTGTACCCTAAGTGAAGGTACAGGTTACAGGGTTGGAGAACCCTAACTTGGGCCCCCCCCCTCGGTGAGATCGTTCTGTAACTCTTGTATTGATTGTTTTGTCTGTTGTTGTGTCTAGGGCCACTGACCGGGTTAGGTGGACCGGTATTGGGCCAACTCTGTGGTGTCTTGTTTTTTTTGTCTTGATTGTCTGGTTTGTCTTGGTTTTGTCTTGATTGTCTGGATATTTCTTTGGTTTATTTCTTTCTGTTTTTTTTGGTATACGTATTAGTTTAAAAAGACTCCTGTGTTAAGATCTGGGTGGGCACCCTTGAGTGATGAACCCACTATCTGAACACTGACACAGTTTCGTCTTCCTAGGGTTGGTCATCTATTTGTGATTGTGTTCTGGTTAGTTTTTGTATTTGTTAGCTATTGCTAACTGTGTTGTGTCTTCTGTTGGCTTGACTGTGTGTTGATTTGTTTGTGTGATTAATTGATTGTTCTAACATGGCTGATGATGATAACTCTACCCAGGGTGGTGGTGGCACTGCTTCTGGTGAAGGTTCCATTGTCAATGTTGGAACCTTGATTAGTAAATTGGATATAGGAGACCCCTTGTATATTCACCCTAGTGACACAAGCTCCTTGACCATAATTAGTTTAAAGTTAAAAGGAACTGAAAATTATAAAGTGTGGTCTAATGCAATGAAATTGGCTCTTGAAACTAAAAACAAATATGGTTTTATTGATGGTACTACTGTTAGACCTACTGATGATGAAGTATTAGGAAAACAATGGGATAGATGCAATTCTGTGGTCTTGTCTTGGTTATTGAATTCTGTTAGTGAAGAATTGTATCTTGGTCAAGTGTTTTCCAAGTTTGCTAGAGATGTTTGGTTAGATTTAAGGGAAACATATGATAAGGTGGATGGGTCAGTGGTGTTTAACTTGCATCAAAACATTTGTTCTATGAGTCAAAATGGTAGTACTGTGTCAGAATATTATCACAAATTAAATACAATGTGGAAACAGTTTGATTCCATAGTTCAATTACCTGCATGTACTTGTGAGGCTTCAAAAGAATTTAATAATTTTAGTAGTCTAATAAAACTTATGCAGTTTTTAATGGGTCTTGATGAAATTTATCAACCTGTTAGAACAAATCTTTTGTTGCAAGACCCACTGCCTAGTGTCAAACATGCTTTTGCAATTGTGTCTAGAGAGGAGTCACATAGGAAGTCTAATAGTAATGGAAAAGGTACCAGTGTTTCCTTCTTTACTAAAACTAACAGTCAAGTAAATAATAGAAGAGGTGTAAATGTGGGTCCTAATCCAAACTTAAAATGTACACATTGTAATAGGATAGGTCATACTGTTGACAGATGTTATGAGATTGTTGGTTATCCACCAGATTTTAAGAAAAAACCTGCTACTCAAAATTTTAGAAATAACAATACTGGTAACAGGTTTGGTGGAAAGTCAACAGTCTCTAGTAATAATGTTTGTGCTTCTACTACTGCTCCTGTGTCTCCATTTACATCTGAACAGATTAACAAGCTGATGAGTTTAATAAGTGAGAAACCAGCAACAGATCCTCAAAGTTCAAATGTTGGAGGTGAGTCTGTTGTTGTAACTGGTTTTTCAAGTCTGTCTGTCTTAAACAAATTGTCTTCTATGTTTAAAAATGTTTCATGTTGTTCCAGTCTAGTTAAGTATGCTTTATTGTTTGGGTGGATAATGGATTCAGGGGCTAATTTACATATGGTAGGACCAGATAAGTATATGATTAATTGTGTTGTTGTCTCTAAACTAAATCTGGAAGTAAAACATCCTAATGGAACTCATGCTAAAGTTACTAAGATAGGAGATATAAAACTTGCAGATGGGGTTATATTGACTGATGTGTTTTTTATACCTGATTATTGTGTAAATCTTGTTTCTGTGCACAAACTAGCTAAGGATAATAAGCTAGATGTCTTGTTTAATGAACACAAGTGTTGTATTCAGGATTCCAAGTCAAGGAAAATCCTGGTGACTGGTAGACAACAAGATGGTCTATATTTTGTAGGCAATAATGTGAGTGTTAGTAATCTATGTTTTAACAGTATTAGTGAACAAGGTCTTTAGCATAGTAGACTAGGTCACCCATCTAGTCAAGTTCTAGCTGTGTTAAAAGATTCTTTAAAGATTAGTGAGTCTGAATCAAGTCCTTGTGATGTTTGTCATAAGGCCAAACAGGTCAGGGTACCTTTCCCTCTTAGTGATCACAAAACAAGGAATGTAGGGGATCTTGTGCATCTTGATGTATGGGGTCCTTACAGGGTCACTAGTAGGGAAGGATACAAATATTTTTTGACTGTCGTTGATGATTATTCAAGGTCAGTGTGGGTGTATATGTTAAAAGGAAAAGGTGAGGTGTTTGAAAACTTGTAAATTTTTATGAGTTAATAAAAACACAGTTTTCTAAATGTATAAAGGTTTTTAGAAGTGATAACAGGTCTGAGTTTGTTAATAAGCAGATGACTGATTTCTGTAATAAGAAAGGTATTTTACATCAAACATCATGTGTTTACACTCCACAACAAAATGGTGTTGTGGAGAGAAAACACAGGCACCTTCTTAACACAGCTAGAGCTTTACTTTTTCAAAGCAACGTCCCCTTGAGATTCTGGTCTGATTGTGTGCTTACTGCTTCATATCTTATTAACAGGGTTCCTTCGTCTGTTCTAGGTGGTAAAAGTCCGTATGAGGTTATAAAATTTTTTGTTTAGAAACAAAGGAAATTGAATTTTCGAGAGACGTAAAATTTTATGAAAACATATTTCCATTTAAAACTGAGTTTAAAGAACCTGTTTTTCAAGATTTAAATCATATTAATTTTTTTGATAGTATGGAAACTGAGATTTCTAAAGGTGACAATGTTACATCTCGTAACACAAATCTTCCCGATGATGAAGGGGGAACCGCTAGTACTCATGATGTTTCTCCTCAGGATGGTTTAGATGACTTTCCTAGAGCTACTAGTGAGGTAGATTGCTCAAGAGATCAGCCACCTAGTAGTTCTAGTGGTAAAGGGACTACCACCTCGGATTTTGAAACATCAAATGATGAGACTACGACTCCTGAGGGAAATAGGTCTAGTAACATAAGACACTCTAATAGAGAATCTGTGTTACCAAAAAGATTTAGTGATTATGTATTAGATGGTAAAGTTAAATATGGTCTTGATAAAGTTGTTAACTACTCAAATTTATCATGTGAAAACATGTGTTTTGTGTCTAATGTGAATAAAATTAGTGAACCGACATCTTACTATGAAGCCTCTAAGGATCCAAGGTGGATAGAGGCTATGAATAGTGAGATGGAGGCTTTGTATAGAAACCAAACTTGGACTATTACTGATTTGCCACCCAATAGGAAAGCTATTAGGTGCAAATGGGTATACAAAGTGAAGTACAAGTCCAATGGTGAAGTAGAAAGGTTTAAAGCACGATTGGTTGCTAAGGGTTACAACCAACGTGAAGGCATAGATTTTGGAGAAACATTTTCTCCGGTAGTTAAGATGGTTACAGTTAGGTCTGTAATTAGTTTAGCCGTGCAAAACAATTGGTCGTTATTTCAACTTGACATAAATAACGCCTTTCTTTATGGGTCAATTAGTGAAGACGTCTATATGTCACTGCCTGAAGGGTATAGTTCAGGCAATGAGTCTAAAGTTTGCAAGCTGATTAAGTCCTTGTACGGGCTAAAACAGGCTCCGAGACAATGGAACGAAAAGCTTGTAGATGTGTTGTTGAGTATAGGTTTTGTTCGTAGTGTCTGTGACTACTCGATGTTTATTAAGTCTGGTAATGGTGTTTTTGTTGTGTTACTTGTATATGTGGACGATATTGTTATTACTGGTAACAATGATAGTGAGATTAGTAATGTAAAAAAGCTGCTTAAAGAAAACTTTCAAATAAAAGATTTAGGCAAATTAAAATACTTTCTGGGTATAGAGGTCTTATATTCTCAGGATGGAATTTGTCTAAATCAAAGAAAGTATTGTTTGGACTTGTTAAGTGAGTATGGATACTTAGGTTGTAAACCAGTTAACTTTCCTATTGAACAGAATTATGTCTTAACTATGAAAGGTAATAAATCTGAAAAACTTCTTGATGATGTTACTGGTTTTCAAAAGTTGATAGGAAAGCTAATTTATTTGTCTATAACTCGTCCAGATATTAGTTATACTGTGCAATTCTTAAGTCAATTCATGCATAAACCTAGTGAAGCGATATTACGTATTGCTTTAAGACTGTTAAGGTATCTTAAAGCTTCACCAGGGAAAGGTCCGTGGGTCAAAAAAAGTGATAAGTTTGTGTTGTCTGCATACTCGGATGCAGACTGGGCTAAATGTATTATTACTCGGAAATCCGTTACCGGTTTCTGCGTTTTCTTAGGAGATAACCTCATCTCCTGGAAAAGTAAGAAACAAAGTGTTGTTTCTAGATCAACGGCTGAAGCCGAGTATCGAGCGATGTGCTCGACTACTTGTGAGCTGGTCTGGTTGTCTAATCTTATGTCTGAATTAGGGGTTAAGTCTGAATTGCCTCTTAGATTGTATTGTGACAGTAAGTCTGCAATTTCGATTGCAGAAAACCCAGTTTTTCATGATCGTACAAAACACTTCGAAATAGATCTTCATTTTTTTAGAGAAAAAGTTAATTCTGGTTTTGTTCAACCTATAAAGGTTGATACAAGTCAGCAAATAGCTGATATATTCACAAAAGGTCTATATGGTGCACAACATGAGTTGTTGTGTGATAAGTTGGGTTTAACAGATTTATTTAGTAATTGAATTAAGGGGGAATGTTAAAAAGATAAATGAGTTCAAAATCTAATTCAATTACTAATACGTTATTCAAGTTGTGTTGACCGTGTTATAATGTTTTGATTATTGGGCTAATGTGTTTGTTGAGCTTTGTGTAGGTCAGGTTGGGCTTGACTAAAATAAGCTGGAGTAAAATGGGCTTGGCTTATTAGCTAGGCTTTATTATGGCCTTTATATTGTGGGCTTTAATGTTGGTCGTTGGATTAAATCTAACGGTCGAGATTGTAAGCGTATGAGATAAGCTGAACGAACCTTCTGGATCCTCATATAAAAGCATCCTCTTCTCTGTGCAGTGTTCATTCTCTTGATATTTTTTTCTTATTCTTTCTTTGTAGTTTCTCTCGTCTGATTATCAAGAGTCTGTATTAGTTTACTCGTCTGTAAGTCTTTATATTGTATCATCTATCTGTCTGCTGATCTGAACAATCAGCAGACCAACATTGTATTCGTATTATTCTTTCTGATCTCAGTGATTTGCTGAGATCTTGGTATTGGGGGGAGTTTTTGGTTTGGGTAAACTAATAAGATTTGGTCACTTGTTTTGTCGCTATTTTGTTGTTCTTGTCTTTGTTTGTGTTTGAGTATTGTATTTGGATTTGATCTAGTATTTTCAACAATAACAACTATTATGCGATCTTGAAGCTGAATTGACGGGCTCCCGTTTAACAGTCTTTGCTGGTTGAACTGTTATAAGCATAGAGGCATGTTAAAAAGAAAATAGCTTTAATAAAACATAAATGAAGGTCTGTTTTTTTACGGTTTCACCCTTGAGACCTTTTTCACCGTCAACATCGTATTAGAATACAGAATACAGAAAACATGAGTTATAGAGCGATCACCATACATCACTACAAATACTACACCATTCACATAGTGTTAATATTTCATTTAACCCAACTAACTACAACCTTAAACTGAAATTTGAACAAATAAAATTAGAAAACTTTAAAGTACAAACCTATAATTTATTTGAAAAATTGAACTGACACTTACAAAGTGTATTGCCCATGGAGCATGATTTAAGTAAGAAAATTGATAAAATAGATCATCGCCTCAACACATTTACGTGCCTAATCACCTTTTTCATATGTACCAAACAGGAGATCAGGATACATGATTAAAGGGTGCTACCAGGAGACCTTGATCATTGTTACCCAATCACTTAATTAAACACACATCCAAACACCTCAATCACCCAAAGCTTATACTTCTTTTTATACAAATATATAAGAGAATGTCCGGTTAAACCTCATTAGCAACTGGTGGGGTTAAATGAAAAATTAACAAAATATTCAATAGTTTTGGCCTTTTTAACACGAACAATAGTTTTGATTCTGGAACCAGTTAACAAAATATTCAATAGTTTTGGCCTTTTTAACACGAACATGCTTAATTTAAAAACCTCATAAGATTATATCTTAAAATTTCTCATATTTGCTAACAAAAGTGTTAGTAGTTTAGATGGTTTCCCTGGTTTATTAAACTATGGCAGCCAACACCATATATTTCTTTTAAAAAATCCAAAAGAACAATGATTCATTAAATTTAGAACATACCTACATAAAACCCAAATTAGATCCAGAGCTCCTTCAATACGCTTTCTCTTCCATAACCATCCTACTAACCTGCTTTTTCTGTTATTAATAAATAAATTAAAAAATATATAATACAATTTAGAAACTTGAAAAGCAACAGACCAAAATCATCTCACCTCACAATTAAGCTTAAGCTTGAGCAATCTTTGCAGATAATTAATAACCCCATCTCTTTTCGTCTCAACAATGATCGTCGGCTGAAAATTTGAAGTTACTCCATCGCTAGCTTTCTCCACTCTGTTCCACCACTAAATCCCAACCGAGCAAGCAACCGATTTAGATGTCAGCCCCTAGACGACAATAGCATCATTTAATGATATCATGTAACATCTGTGCTTCCAATTAAGCCAAAAATCAATGTCATCCCCCCACAACCTAGAGTTTGTTTTAAATAGTGTAAAAACAAAAGTTGATCCGCTGCTGACCCACCCATCTTGACATCTTTAATTAAGATTGAAATCATGAAGGTTCATATAGATCTGAATGATTTTGATCTATTTTTAATCTAAGCTCAACAGCAACACCTGGTTCTTGCAGTTCTTCTACCAGATCGGTTAAATCTTTGCTACCACCAGTTTGACCCGAAGCTTTAGCTGATGCAAGTTTGTTTAATAGCTTGATCTGTAGGTGAAAGTAAAACAAAGACCGAACAAACTTCACCATCAGTCAGCATTTGACAAAACACACACATTTCTTAGATGAAAAGCAAAGAATACCTACCATGAGATATGCACCATCATCAAGCCAGTGATTCTCCTTGAGTGCTCCATGACCATTGGTCTCAATAGCCAAATGTGACTCCTCACCAACAGAGTTCTGCATATGAAGCCAGCATGACAATAAACCCAACCCAACATGTTTAAAGATGAATATTGCTTTAATGACATCACTAACAGTTGTATCTTACCAGACAAATAGCTTCGTCAATGACATTTTTATACCCTCGTTTGAACCGATGGTGTTTCCTTCCTGCACGAATATTGATAATATCAGCATATTATCAAATTTAATTTGATCCATTTATACATAAACAACATCAAGATAAATGATTTACTAATCAAATAGACGACCCGACAATCAGATAAACACTTGACTCAGTCATAATGGACCTGCGTCTACGCGCCTTTTTTATTTAGCCGTACACAAAACATTAGCAAGTCAAAAGTAAGTAACAGTTCATAATAGGTTACATTTGCCAAAAGCATGGTTTTTATATCCGTCATAGCTAACATATATTAACATGGGTCATCTGATTTCCATTCTGGTGGAATTATTGTAATATAAATACAGAAAACTTATCAAAACGAAGTTATTATCGACCTTTTTGCGACTCCTGCCACTAATAATGGCTGTTGGATAGCAATTAGAGACGTCGCATACTGTTGTACGCATCTGCAGACAAAGAAAACATGTTAAACGAATACCTAGAATATAAAAGAATCAAGGAAAACCGGCGTTTAAAGTACCTGATCAGACATGAAGGCACATTTGAGATCACTGACGATGGGTGATAATGTACCATGGCTGTTGAAAAGCAATTAGAGACGTCGGCACGTCGCGTACTGCTGCACGCATCTGTAGACAAAGAAAACATGCTAAACGAATACCTATAGTATAAAAGAATCAAGGAAAACCGGCATTTTAAGTACCTGATCATGTTAAATAAAAGTGAACATAAAAGTACCTGATCATGTCAAGACTAAAACAACGTCATATACTTCGATACAAAATCTACAAAACACGAAATGAACATCAAAATTTAAATCTTTATTTTCAAAGAAGCACAAAATAAAATTCATCAAAACACTACCTGAATTTCGACAAACATTAATCGCGAGGCATACTAAGAATAGGATTAGCATGACGAATATAACCACAGTTCACGATAAAATCAAACAGTCTTTAGTGGTGACACAACATGTTCCTGAAACAATAAAAGTTCTTACATTAGCCACCCGACAAACTTTTTACGATCGCCTTTGCTATATTCATTTACTTTTTTTTTGGGAGATAAAAGGGAGATTTAACTACCGTTGCTTTCTCACAAATGAGTTCCACAGATGTATCATTTGTTTCTCATTACTCAAAACATCAACAAAATCATCAAGCATCTGATAACCATGAAAAAAATATGTTAGCAAAGCAACCCAGTTTCAAATTTCATAACAGCACACGACCGGTGATTGTAAATATCATAAATATAAGGTCAGAGCAGAACAGGACATACCCTTCTGTCCTCGAGATCAGCAACATCGTCATCAACTTCATCTTCACTGTCCCGCTTAGCAATTAGGGATAATATTTGTAATCCGTATTTGGGACATACTACAAATCGAAACCTGAAACATAAACCCCTAATCAGTCGGAACAATAATAAACGAAAAATAAAGAACAATAAGTCAAACCTTTAAAACATCAATTGAACCTTAAAAATCCCTAAATCGAAACCTAAAACATAAACCCTAAAACATCAATACAAAATCAAAACAATTAATAACACTGAACAATAATAAACAAAAACTCAAGAACAATCAGTAAAACAGAAGACAGAGAAAAACAGAAATTAACCTTAATCGAAACTTTAAAAACAGATATGGAGAATCAGTGAATGAAAAGACAGAATAAAGATAGATGAACGTGGATTAATTGAAATAAGAATCAAGTTGAGATTACCTTGGATTGTAGATGAACGATTAACTTCAATCGCCCTGATTAGGGTTTCGGTATCAAAGTGGAGGCGACAATGAAAGTGTGGTTACGTAATGTGTGTGTATGTTTTAAAAGAGTATATATATTTTTACTCGATTTTTGATTTAAAAAAAAAGAAAATTTTATTAATTCCCACATTGTGCCATGATGGATGAGCATTAATTGCTAGGGGCCTAAATGAATGACAAGTGTCAAAAATTGCTCCTAAATATTATATGTATAGATTAATCGCTACAAACAAAAAATATCTTCTTTACTCCACGAAACCAACGGCCCTTTTGTTTTGTTTTTTTTTTCTATTCGACAATCAACCAAATAAAAATCAACTGATGATTTTCAATCAAAACTCTCTTCCGATCACAAGCCTGTTCTCTAAGTCGTTTCGAACCACAACACCAACCACTGTTGGTTTTACCGCCGTTGCAGCCCTGCTAGGGGCTGCCCCCTTTTCGAAAAACGGCTTTCAAAACCGCCAAGCTCTGATACCAATTGTTGGCCCAGACTATTAGATTAAACATGAACACGAGATATTGGGGAGACAAACCCGCGACTCTTTCTATTCAATCAATGAAACTTACAAACAAGGGACAAATAAAGCCATTAACCTAGACCCCTATTTATCTATATCTATATCTATACTACTATATAGTGGGTTCTGAACGGGCAAAGAAGTCATTTTATAATCACCTATATGGGCAAAATTGTAATTTTATTATACTAGCAAAACAATTTTAATGCAACTATTAAATAACTTTGTAGTAATTTAAAACAATAATTAACTTATGCTTTTAATTTTAATTAAATTTATTTTATCTCTATCTCTATCAATATCTATACTATTATATGATACATCCTAGATGAGCATCAAGGTAATTTCACTACTTTTTTAAGATGACATATGAAGAGGCATAAGCATACATCTATAGATTTTACCCCATTTCTTCCCATTATGCCCCTTTATACAAGATATTATGCCTATGGTACATGTGGCTAATACACGGCTAATATCTTCTCCATAATGTAACCCCCATTCTTCTCACAAAAAAATTGAACCGGTTGTACCGTTCTTCTCACAAAAAGATTCCTATCATGTCCTATAATTAGTTCACTACTTATTTGACCCTCAATATACTATTAGCTACATTGTGTTCTTATTTTTCAATATTAATCTCTATTATACATGATGACTCATATCTTGATAGTTATACCAATACAAGTGGTTAAATTAATATTTTGTGTTATTTGGTCGATGAAGCTTATTGAACCACTAAATATACTTTAATGATTAAAACGTATATGATGTTATGAATTGGACTAAATTAAATAGAATTGAAAATTATGATTAATTTGCCAATGAAAAGTCATGGCAATATACGAGAACTTGTTAGAAATGCATTTATATAACCATTGGCATGGCCTCATATGTCATTATGTTGTCATTCACACACAAAGCCTCCTCTTAATCAACATTTCGATTACAAGAACGCAGCCATTGCCAAGCTCACATTAACACCCACTTCGAACATACGGATCTCAAGTTCGTCTATATACTTGTTATTTTCGTCCATTTCAATCAAGGTACGGTTGATCTATACGTTATATATTCTAAAATTCTATAAATGTTACTTAATATTTGAACTATTTTAGATATATGAAGTTATTATTGGAGCACTTCATACACACACACACACACACTATACACATTATATAACCTTCTCGATGACAATAAACAAAGCGCAATGACAAACTCTTTCGCATGTAGGTGTTTACCTTCCCAAACCTGTATTCTCACATGGCCAACTTTATGTGGTGCTGTCAAGGTGCACCACAAGGCACAACACAAAGGTATTGGCACACCCAAGCAACAGGGATAACTCTATGTTTGGCTATATACCACAACGGTACATCACTACAAGCTATCATACACATTATTGTGTTCAAAAGTATTTATTCAAAACATTATTCTTTACTTATGTTTTTGGTATTCACATAACTCTATGGTCCAGTTCTATTGTTTCACACTTTGTGTTACTTTCAAATCGTATTGTATTTAATAAAAGCTTAACGTTTAACTCTACTACACTTTCTACTCCTATACATAAAATATTTGTACTATAAGTAAATTTTATACTTTCTTTAATATTTATGCCACCACTTCGTTAGGAAATCTATAGTAATAGTAATAGTAATAATATATATATATATATATATATATCATCTCTATATAAATGTATCCTCTATGGTTATATCTATATTTTGCCAATAAAACAAGTCTTAAAGCTACACGTACAAGTCTTAAAGCTAAACACAACAATTTTACATATATACAAATGATATATAGCCAAACATCGTTTAGTCCCGCTGCAACGCGCGGGTTCCTACTAGTACTAAATCAGGCCCGGCCCAAAGCAAGGGCTAAGTGGGCAGTAGCTGAGGGCCAGAAATCTTATAGGGCCCGACATATTATAAACTCCAAAAGCCCAGCCTAATAATTTGTTATTTGTGTTTTGATTATGGGAACAGGTCGGAATGATTTTGGGTGCTAAAACGAAAGGACGGCAACCATCTCCCAAGTCCCATCTTCTTCATCAGTCAACCGTCATCAATTCATCATAGAGTATGTATGGAATTTTTTATAAATTATATTTTTTGTTTACTTGTTAATGATGGTTGAATGTTTGGAATTTGCTGATTTTGTTTTATAAATTATACTCTCTCTCTCTCTCTCTCTCTTTTTTTTTTTTTTTTTTTACTTTCTTTACTTTTGAGTCTTGACTCTTGAATGACTATTATTTTGTAATTGACCGATTTTGAATGTTTCAAAGTTGAAACTTTGCACTTGACTTGTTTAGGCTTTAGATATGCAAGTTTGAATTTTTACTTGTTTACTTAGATGCTTTATTAGATAATACTGATGATGCTCATGCATTGACAATCCCGGTAACGATGGCATTGGCAGAAAGAAGTTTTTCAAAATTGAAGTTGTTGAAGTCGTATTTACGATCGACAATGTCTCAAGAAAGGCTTAACGGATTGACGATGATAGTTATTAAAAGCAAAACATTAGAAGGTATGAACTATAAAGAGTTGATCGAGACCTTTGCTTCAAAAAATGCTAGGAGAGCCACTCTTTTTTGCTTAAGTATGTAGGTTCTATCATTTCGCTACACTACTTTTGCTTTATTTATTTTATAACAATGATCTTCGTCTTATGAACTTTTTTCTTTTAATATATATCATTGATGAATTTATATGGGTAGGGCCCGCTTTTTTTATGTCGCTGAGGGCCTAAATTTTTTTTAACATTTTGGGAGACGGCCCTGTACTAAATTAACCATATTAATCATACTCAAATATTACTAGCAATTGTATTCTATTACTAAGTACTAACTCTCATCATTATCTCTTAAATAAGATAACTCTAAAACATTCAAGCTAATCTAAACCAATCTTTCACTTTGTTTCTTTAACTTTCAACTCGTACACGTTTTAAGATTAACTATCAACAGTTTAGCTAAATAACAAATACCCTAACTGGTTTTGAACTTGTGTTTCTTTAGTTGGTTTTGGTACAATTTTGAAATCGATTTTATTTTTTGTAATTGAATAGTATTATGGTAGAGACGTCTGACTTGTGTTTTTCTTCTAAGCATAGAGAAAAAATAGCATCTTAAAAATGAGATGTCTGGTTTAATCTTAAATCTTAACATCCTTCTTACCTTGTTCTTCATTGTATTGGAGTTAATATTTGGCAGCTTAAAGCAGGTTAAAAAATTAAAATCTTTATAGTTTAATTATTAATATTTATATTTGTATATAGTTTACGCCCCACTTACGGTGTGCGTATATAATGTATAAAAAAATTAAAATATTTATAGTTATTTATTAATTATTAATATTTATATTTATATTTATATTTATATTTGTATATATTTTACGCTCCACTTACGGTGTGCGCATATAATGTATATATGTGTGGCCCTCGGGGGGTAAAAGTAAAGTTGCATTAGTTTTAACGTTATTTTACTAATTTCGTAAAAATAACGTTAAAAACGACGGACGGTTAATCATGCATCATGTGGTGACGTTGATAGCGAAAAGACAAAGGGGTACATGCACCGATCAGGTGTGTCCCGATTGCTAAGTGTTCTATGCCTTATGTCCAAGGCTTGATACCAAATCACATCGAGCCGGGGGTCTCACTCGAAGCAGCCTCTCTATTCTTAGGGGTAGAGGTAAGGCTGTCTACATCTTACCCTTCTCAGACCATACCTATAGGTGGGATTAACTTAGTATGATGATGATATTTGTATATATTTTATTATATCAATTACAACCTTGGATTATCATCCAACCATCGATCATATAAATGACTGATTTAATAAAATGGTTACATCGTTACGATGGTCCTAGCCTCCTAGGTCTAGTCCATTCTACAAGAGTGGTTCTTGAAGATCTTAAGTCTAGCCCATGTTCTAAAAGTGGACCAAGATATGGTCATATGGTCCATGCTAATATAGAGTATGAATGCTTTTCGGAATAGATATTATGTGATAAAATATGTGTTATACTAATTCTAATATACCAATGCTTTTTTTTTTTTTTTTTTTTCTGAAATAGATATTATTATATCATATTACTAGATTATATTCCGAAAGCTTTACGGGATAGATAAATATAATATTATGTCATAAAATAGTGTTATGATGTAACACATCAAAATTAATGTATTATAATATAAAAAAAACAACAATTTTAATCATGTGAATAAGAATGAAAATGTATATTAAAAAAATGTATGTTTGGATAGGGAGCAGAGCTAGAAACAACCATTGTAGGGTGTGATTGAAGCGATAGTCTTGAAGGTGTGTTTTTTTTTAAATGAGTGGTTTTAACTTATTTTACTCTTCATGAAAATAGAATTTCTAGTTTGAACATGATTAGTGATTTGCCTAGACATGATTAATGAATTACCTGAACACATTGTGTTTTTTTCCTATATGAACAAAACCAACAAAAAAAAATCGTAATTTTTTTCCGTTTTTTGTATACAAGTATGGTACTCGTTAGGAAGATAATAAAACTTTCATTAATTTGGTGTATTTTAAAAAAAATCTCGTATATAAAAGTTATTAATGTCTTAAAGTTGTAGGGAAAACATGAGAGAGAAAGAGACTTTTGGATGAAAATAAGGAGGATGACAAATGGCAGAGAGTATGACCTCTTTAAGTGCAATGTAGGATTACATGTTTTGAAATATTATATATAGATTAAGTTATTACCTCATGTATTATACGAGATATGATTTTATATACTAAGTAATTAAAAGTATATTAAAAAAACAGTCCATTATATGGATTGAATAAACATGTGTTCTCAAATGTTTTCATTAAATTAAATAATAATAATATTTTTTTTAAACGGTCAAAAACGTTATATATATATATATATATATATATATATATATATATAGGGGATGGTTCTAGAGTAAACCTCAAAAATTTGAGTAAACTCAATAAACCCCATCACAACCATTGATCAAGCATGATCAATGGTTGTGATTCATGGTCCCACCTTTGGGTCCACCTTCTTATTAAAATAATACATATAAAGTACTAAAAGGGTATAAAGGTAAAATTGATGCACCTTCTCTCTCCATCTTGTCACATTCTCTCTCCACCTTTTCATCTTCTCTCTCCACCTTTTCTCTCTCCACCTTCTCTCTCCTACTTTTTTCTCTACCACTTATTTCATATATTAATTTAAAAATCCAGATTTATTAATAACGTATGCCACACGAGCCCTTTAACACATGTTACTTGGTCTCTTCAAACAAACTCATTTCACAGACATCACTAACACATGTCACTGGTTCAAATAATTATCACGTTAATTTTGGACTAGTATAACAACATAAAAGAACACATGTATATAAAAATTTATTGCAATCAACATTGAGTGTAACAAATTAATTTCATATAAATCTAAACAATTAAAAAGATGATACAAAACTATCATAAACTAACAAAAACACATGAAACTTAAAATTATGCTTCATTCTTTAATAGTCGTCTTCGGCGTTATGCTTCATTCCTTATTAGGCATCTTCAGCTTCATGTTTCAATCCTTAGCGCTACATCTCTAGTCGATCCTTGGGCGGAGTAGCCGGCTCGAACTCCGGTGGTTATTCATAGATACTCCTACATTAATTATTTTTAACATGTGTTAGCATCACTAGAAAATGTTAACTGGGTCAATTTGGGTGTTAATTGGACATATACAAACATGTGTTAGCATCACTAACACATGTTAAATTGAACCATAACACGTGTTAGTTGGGCATATACTAACAGGTGTTAGCATCACTAACACATGTTAATTGAACCCTAACACATGTCAATTGGGATAAATTCATCGGTAGGCACCAATACAAAAATTCAAAACCTTCACACAGAATAACATATTTGAAAAAAAAAATTAGTGATATACCAAGTTATATTATGCATATACTAACAGGTGTTAGCATCAGTGACACATGTTAATTGAACCCTAACAAATGTCAACCGGAATAGATTCATAAGTAGGCACCATATACCCCAGAAACAAAAAAAAAGTTAATTAAACTATTAGAAACAAATTAAAAGTATACCAAGAAAATAAAACCCATTTGCTATTTAACACATGCATGTTAATTAAACCCTAACACATGTTAATTAGGATAGATTCAGCTACTAATTCAGAACTAACAGACCTTAAACAAAAAAAATATGCAATAAAAACACATTTACCCAATTCAAAAAATATGATTTTTTAAACATCCAATCTAACATAAACAAAAAACTAAACCCAACTTTAAAAACAACACAGATCTCATTTAATTTCATTTTCATTCAAACTTCAATTACTTCTACTACAAGTAATTAACCATCAATTATTTAAATTAAACAAAACCCAGCTTATTAAAAAAACCCAACAAAAATTAAGAATAAACCCACAACAAAAACTCAACTTTAAAAAAAATATCAGAACAACAAAAATCTAAACAAATAACTTACATTCATAGCCCAGCTAATATAATAAATTATACACAACAGAGCATTCAAAAACAATTATTTCAACATCTATAATCAGTTCAAACAAAAACCCCAAAATTATTTCAACCTAAAGCCTAATTAAACCTAAAAATTAAAATCTAAAAAAATCGAAAATACTTACAGGTTATGATTCGAAAATGGTTCTGTGGTTGTTGTTGATTATGCTGGTGGTGGTTGTTTCGATCGTGGGAGCGACGGTGGTGGTGATGTTCCAAATCTCCACCTTCACTCGTCACTATCATTGTCTCTGACCACAACAGATCTGGGTGCGGCACCAGATGGGGGGTTGGATGGTGGTCGTCGTGGTGGAGGAGGTGGGTGTCTTGCGGTGGACGGTTGTTTTTATGGTGGCACAATGGTGAGGTTGATGATGATGATGATGATGGGGGAAGTTTTGAGAGAGAGGAGAGAGAGTGCATCAAGATTTTTGAAAAGATTAAAGAGAGAGAGAAAGGACCTCATATTTATATCATGAGAGAGAGTGTGATTCTAACAAATGTCTAAACTACCCTTTCCCCCTCATTTTAATAAATTTGAAAGTGGGTGATGTGGATCAACTATAGCCACTCATTGGGTTTACTAAGGTTTACTCAAATTTTTAGAGTTTACTAAGGATACTTCCCCTATATATATATATATATATATATATATATATATATATATATATATATAAAGGCCTAGCAAGGAGCTGAAAAAGACGCATACAAACGAGACCCCAAACCGCCCTAACAACACCAATTACAAAAGATCTAAAACATCAAACGTGGTCCATTTCTCCCACTCAAGTTTGGCCGCCTTGTATCTATTGGAGATCCAAGCGAAGGCGTCCTCCTTTATCAACTCCACAGACGCCCTAACAGACACAAACCTGTCCTCAAAAACCTTCGCGTTCCGAGCCAACCAAATCCTCCAAACCGTAGCCATAACAACCGTATACACTATCTTCTTTCATTTTTTACTACCCGGGCAATTCGAAGTGAGCCGAAGCACATCAGAAATGGAATCCAAGATATCGGGCCAGGGGATCCGCAACCAAACGAAAATATTCCACCAAATGCTCTTGGCGAAGAGGCACCCGACGAATAAATGGTCAGCCGATTCCGAATGACAGCCACATCTATCGCAAACCAAGCTGGAAACATTGATCCCACGATGCTGCAACCCCTCTTTTGATGGAATCCGACCCGCAGCGGCACGCCACAGAAAGTAATTGACCTTCAAATAATAATAATATTAATGATAAATATTATATTTCCTTAATTTATAATAATAATAATAATATTTAAATATTAAAGGAAAGAGCGCCACTAGACATTAATTATATATATGACGTGTGCGTAACTATACATATTTTACAATGGATTTAACACACGTTTTTGCTTTAATATTTATAAAAATGGTTTCGACCTTCATATTAAAACACACACACTAGGGCAAGTGTACCCTGTCATATATGTAGTAAGTACAGATAAGAACCAAGTATCGATCCATGGACGCGCGCGGAGCAATGGTACTAAAACTCTATCCCCGATTCACCAGTAAGTAAAAGATAAGTTTGAGTTTTGTTTAAGACTAAATTAATTCTAAAACATGTAAATAACTTAACTACGACTCCAAATAGAAAATATAACTATATAGGCTATAATACATCAATCCTAGCATGTCATCTATATAAGAAATAAAGGCGTGATCAACATTCCCATTTTCCGACAGTTAGTGTCCCTTTCGGGCATCCTAACATGACAACTATACAGAAAGCTAACACGAATACACACGTTAACCGCTTCAAGTCGTTTATTAGCGAGCAGCTGATATGATCTCACGCAGATCTTCTAAAGATAAGTTAGTCATCCGTTAAGAGTTTTCTAACCTCACTAATTCAGGGAAGCGATACCGAATACACAACACAGCCACCTAAACTAGCATAAAGTAGAGCATTTCACAACCTATTCCATTTTACCAACTTTGAACCCAGATCTACTAAGATCGCTATTTTTACCAAAATAACTACCAAAGATCATTAACCGTGTCAAAGACTAGTAACGACACCATTAGGCTTTTTAAACCCTTTTACGTGCCGGTAAGCATTTTTAACCGTTATTCGACTGACTTTAACCAAACCAATACCCGGTTACAGTTTCATGGCATAAACTATTTAACAAGTTAACTAGTCTACTACCGGACGATTAAACGGACGGTTTTTCAACATTTATCCGCCTAACACATTCGACAATCGCTAAAGTCATTCAAATACAGCTACAAATCCATCAACAACGAAACAAGGTTGCGCTATGATCATCAAGATCTAAACATGAAAAACGCCAAATTCATACAAGACATGATTAACTATACAAACGATATTTTAACATACTACATACTAGTGTTCTTGCCCGTAGGCGTACGATTAACTAAATAAACATCACAAACAAGCCAAAATATTCAGATTTGAACTACTTAAAAGTTTATAGATCAAACCATAAATCTTGAATGTGAAGGATCGGATGATGATGGTTGGATCGGACGGCGTCCCGGGCTTGTTCCACGCTTGTGCAGCACTTCGTTAGCCCAGAAAATCGCCTCAGAACCTCTCTAGGATACCCAATTTCACCCAATATCTGATCAGTAAGTTTTGCTCTGTTTTTATACAAGTTTTGATTTTGTGCACGGCCGTGCACATAAAGTGCACGGCCGTGCACTTTAACTTTTGATGTGACAGGCAAGTGGGCAATTGGTTCCTGAAAATATCTTGGGTTGCGCACGGCCGTGCAACAGGGGTGCACGGCCGTGCGGGTCTGGTGGTGTCCGGGTACAAGGTGTGCACTGGCTGGTGCACTGGCAGTGCAGCCGAGGAACTGGGTCGCACGGGCATGTGCACGGGAGTGCTGATCAAGGTGCCCGGGAATCTGATGTGCACTAGCAGCTGCACTGCCGTGCCACATGAGCTCGCACGGCCGTGCGCTTGGGGGTGCACGGCCGTGCACATCTTCCAGATTTGCCTGATTGTGCAGCAACTGTCCGTTTAGTCCAGATTTTGTCTGATTTCTTCGACTTTGTCTTTGGGGCGTCGTTTAAGACCTGCAATAAATATATGAAGCGGTTAAGTACCGAATTCGTGCAATTATGGTCGAAAACGCGTAATTTGGGAGTTTAATCGGGGATTTATATATGTATAATTTAACGTATATCAATATACATACAATTACTAAAGTCGGTTGCGAGTAACGATTACTGTTCCGTACATGACTTGCTGTTGGTCGATGATGGCGGTGCTTCTCATCTCATTGGCCAGTGTAGCGTTCACAATGTTTTCGCCTCTCTGCCACGTGCCTGTCAACGCGGTTACCGTTTTATCTTTTTTGGTAAGATTCCAATGCTGATCCTTGCCTTTAACCTTTCCTCTGACTATTGCCGACCTGTGACACCCGGCAAATTCTGGTTAACAACGTTGTCTAGATGAAAGTCTACCTTAGCGAGTCACGCGTATATTGTACTTAACTGGGTTAGTTAAGTCGGGTTATGGTTCGGGAACTATCGGTTTAGTCTAGAAGATCATTGGATGTTGGTCTAGAGGTTCATTAGATGTCGGTCCTTAACCAAGTGTACAAACGGTGACGATTTGTAGGATCGTCAGGGCATACGGAACATACAAGTCTCGAGTCCCGGGAATTGGTAAACGAGTGTGAATATGTGTATTTACATGTGTTATGTGTTTACAATCATTATGTGACTTGTCGGTATGTGAATATGTGTTAACATATGTTAAAACGGGGTTTAACGCGCAAAACACACAAAACCAGCCCCTATAGGCGATTAGGAAGGCCTAATCGCCTATAAGGGAGGTGAGTAGGGACTTTTATGGGCGAGTAGGGGCTAATCGTGTGCCCTAGGGGGCGATTAGGCCCCAATTGCCTGAACTTACATGCGATTAGGATTCCTAATCGCGTGTAAGGGCTGCATAATCGCTAGTTACGGGCTGGACGAATAAAAACGACTATAAATACCATACTTGACCTCCTAAACTTCATTATACAAACCCTAGTCGTCCCATAACCTGCCCCAACACACACACAACCTCTGGAACGCGATTTTTGATCAAAACACAAGGATTCAAGCTTAATCCATCATTCTTTTACAAATCTAAGGTTTGGTTTTCATCCATGCAATCTTATAAACGTTTTTATTCAATCCCTAATAGTCCAGACCTGTTCTAAAACGAAAAAGCTTTCTGAAAATCGTTAATAAGTGTTATTAATCGGATTTTAACTAGTATACATGCGTTATGTGTGTTTATGATTAGAAAGCTAGGGTTTTTATGATTCAAGATGAATGAATGACATGTTATTATGATAGATCAGAATAATATTGATGTTATGTTAATGAAATCTGAGTAATTGATTATTAGGGTTATAGTTACGCATGTTAGTGTGATGTTGCATGCTATGTGAATGGTGTTTGGATTACGTGATTGCATGCAGGGCTGATAATACGAGGCAAAACGAAGGGTTTTAGTTGAAACATGTTTAGGATAGTGTTTGGGATGATATTGGATGGTTACACACGTTCTGGATCTGATTTGGAGCGTTAAACGCGCGAAAAACTGGAACAGCAAGGTTACAGGCGAGTAGCAGTCCTAATCGCCTATGTTAGGGGCGATTAGGAGGCTAAATGCCTATGTTAGAGGCGAGTAGAGCCTAAATGCTAGTAGTTACATGTGGTATAGCCCTAAATGCTAGTAGTTACATGTGGTATAGCCTAAATGCTAGTAGTTACATGTGGTATAGCCCTAAATGCTAATAATTATATGTGGTATAGCCCTTTCCTAAATGCTAGTTGACCAACCTAAATGCTAGTTGACTTTTCCTAATCGCGTGTACTGCTGCTGTAAGTGTAAATTAGCATTCCGAGACCCGATTTGACATGTAGGAACATGCTAGGAACCCCGTAACATATCTAATAACTTGGTAACATATGTTTGGATGTAATTCGGTGATACGTGAGCTATGTGCTATAACTTGTTGTGCGTTAACGTATGTTAAGTGTGATTGCATGATTGCATGTTTGAGAGCGTAAACATAACACGGGAAGTCTCGGGTCACCAATGGGATGTCGAGTCTTGTACTTTGGGTCAGTTAAACAGTCACGGTGTTTTCAAACGAACTTGGTTATGGTCTTGACATCTAGGGACTAATTAACCTGCGGGTTATTAGTCTAAGTACTTGTAACTGTCATATGTTAGGTCGCCGCTTTACGGGACTAGCATAGCAGTTGAGTTTACTCGTGTTAAGGAGTAACGCAACTTAAGGTGAGTTTACGGCCCCTCTTTTAAACTGGTTTCATATTTTCGGGGGAGAAAACATGTGTTAAAACGATTATTTGGTAACTACTGTCATACTATGGGTTTCTATTGTGTACTACACGATCTTTGGAAGTCCCGGGGGGAACCATGAATGTGCGGGTTTGCACAACGGGGAAATGTGAATAGCGCTATTGGGAGTGACCAACCCCGCTCGTCGGCTTGGAGGGCCGGGCGAGTGCCCGTTGTTCCTCTAAAATGATGGTTGGCTATGATGATACTTTGTTTTTCAATTAATCACTATTTTCTTCACTGTTCAGATTTATTCCGAATTGTTCATATGGATGCATGATTTGGCCTGCAAGTTGCTCGATGAAATGCTTTGCTTGGTTTTTATACTTTACAAAGATTTTTTTCGCATAACTTACAGTAGTAGCTTTTGCTTTCCGCTTGGTGACGATTAGAAAAATAGGGGGACATCGAAGATTCGACCTGTGTCTTTGCGAGGCTAGATCCGAATGGTATAGTCGATATTTTGTGACTTTGCAAGCGTGTATTTGCAGTTAGCGATGGAATAACTTGCATCTTCTTTGTTTCCATCCTTGCATATATAAGCCTGTACATCTATCTCATCATATTTAGCTATCTTTTTATTTCTTATTTGGTATGGAATCGTTATGTTAATTTCACTTGCTTATAATGCTTTTATTGCTTATTTTTTTTATAAGCAGAAGTGGATGTGTGCTTTGTTAGTTATTACGCTGATATGTTCAAAGATCTTTTGAGTCGTGACTCTATTTCGTTTACTTAGTTAAACAAACGCAGTTGCATACATGTGTTGAGTGTGTGATTTGGGCTTTAATTGGTTTGGCGCACTTCGAGCGCGACGGATTTACATATTAGTGATTACGTTTACGTCTACACTAACAACCGTCTACTTATTATTTTTTTCCCGGCGCAGGTACCATGGTTTTCAAACCGGTGGCAACAATAAGCGCACGTGACGCTGCGGAACCTATGGAAATAAGAGTGCTAAAAAAATGGATCCCACACAATCAGAACACAGACTTATGTTACCTATTTGTAGACTAGAAGGTAAGTAAACAACCAAATTTTTTTACTACCCCTTAGTCGAACAATTTGCATATCCTTTTATTACACAGCTAAAACGTAAACATACACCTGTTTTTTTTGCTTCAATCCACTTTCACACCTACTCACATGCAGGGAGACGCAATACACGTCGCCTGCCTACTAACAAATGAACCATACTTCGACAACCTCATCTCTGTCGGCAACTGCTACATAGTGGACATGTATATACCAATGGCAAAGCAAAGCAATATGCATGCATGTGCCCATGAAGCATCTCTATACATAGGAAGAAAGACTACATTCGAACGGGTTCAAAACGAAAAAATCCCCCGCTATTACTATCGTTTCGCAACCTACAGCGACCTACGAGCACGTTCAGAGTCCCGAATGCTGACAGGTAACATGCCATTTACATAACATAGGCCCTTTTGTCCCCCGGCTTAACACTAACCGTTTTTCCAACAGATTACATCGACTTTGTTGAGGACCGCGGTATGAAGCCCACCACCAAAGGTCTGCGTCTAAGGAAAGTGTTGGTAAAGGACGAAAGGTAAACAACTCTTTGCCAACTACATACACATTTCTCTATAACTCATACTTTCTTGTTGTTTTAACTACCTAAATTGAAACCAAATTCAGTGGGAATGTACTTGAAATGACGTTTTGGCCGAAGCAACAGCACCTGCTCCCCCAAACAATGACACGCGGCGATATCTGGGCAATAACCGGTGTCCTTATCACCACTTACCTAACAACCTTACAAAACGAATCGACATCGGCGACAACCATCGACATAAATCCGCAGAAGCCAGAAACTGCCCCACATGTGAATAGGTCAGCTGAAGCTGTACTAATGTTCCGCAAATCATCCTCCACTAACACATACATACTTAACTTGCAGACTCCGACATATGCCACCAGGTGCACTAGCCCCACGTAGAGAAATTACACCGCTTGCAGCAATAAAGAATAAGACAACAAAGGACCTAGCCATACAAAACCGTTTCGCATGTCTTGCATCTCTCGCAAACATCAGAGAACGCAGACCATGGTTTTACGTTATCTGCGCCAGCTGCGGTCAGAAAATGCTGAAAAAGGATGGAACACGAGGAACGTACGAATGCCCCGATGACGACGGCGAAGCAAAGTTCCAGTAAGTTATTTATCCACCGTAACCATATATTTATTGCATCAACCTTGTTTGCCAAGCTAAGAAAAAAAAAATATGCTTCCCGTGTAAAGTGCTATTATAAGATTCTGTTAATATGCTACTCCGGTTCTGTTTTACGGATTTTGGTATGTGACTTTGTCTGTTCTTTGGTTAAGCAATTTTATGTCTTTACTTGCGTTCTTTGGTGGCAGATAATGGCAAAAGTAGCTTACAATATATCACAAAAGTAAAACATAATCACCACATGTAATTGGTATGCCATGAATGCTTAGGTTTCTTATGATGAATACTTTAATACCTTCCAATGCAATTGATTTTTTTAGCCACTGTTAACTTAAGAGTAGCTTCATTTCTTTCTTACATGGTTATAAGCTTTCAACTTTGATGCTACCAATTATCGAAACAGATGTTGCGCCTTAACTGTGAAGGTTACGTACCTTTCAGGTAATTGTTGTTTACATGCTAAACCGAAATGTAACATGCTAAAATGAAATGTAACCGTACACTTTGCTGCTTACGCTATTGAATTGCACTTTACATACTTTACTTTTCGTTTACTTTCATCCTACTTCGTGACAGCAGTGGTATCTAATTCTGACTACCGAATTCCAGGTACTGCATAAACGCAAAAATCAAAAACACCAAGGATGAGCTGGACGTGTTTTTTTTCAACGAATCAATGACCCAAATGCTTGGAATTAGCTGCCACGACATGATTACAAAGCATGAAGAGGATGATGCATACTAGCTCCCAAAAAATTCTCTGAAATCGAGAAGACGCCGAAATTCATGTCTCTAACTATGAAGGAAGTTGACCGCACGGTCGCCGTCAACAGTATCGACGCGGACGACGACAGCCACATAGCAGCACCTTCCATAGAGGAGCCAGCAACCAGTACGAGTTCGGCGCCTGTCACACCAGCAAAACGGCACCGGCGAGCAGACAAAGGTAAACCCGTATGTCACATAATACACATTTTACTTTCGATCTAACAGGCACAAATATACCGCAGTAAATCAAGCATAAGGCGCGCGGAACACAGGTTAGGCTGTTTTCCTTATTTTGCTTCGCATTTTCCTCTCTAATTTCTTTGCAGGCAACAACACAACACAGCATAGGTCACACTTTTGGCGCAGCAGCGACACGGACTTACGGGACACTACATGGCTGCATATGTAATTAGAATAACACTGATGGCTTTTGGATCAAACCCTGTAATTAAACATTAATCATTTTGGTCTATGTAACTCAACTGCTAATGGTTTATATAATATGCGAGCACGTTTTGGCATTTGCATTCGTTATACCACACGCCACACACAGGCAACAACGGTTGCCGGAATGAGCAACGGTCACGCTCGGGCCGCAACGCGCGCGGGTCAAATACTAGTTAGAATCATTTATCAAAAGTAAGATATGTAAACGTGTCTTCTTGTAAACATATACACATCATCATGCCATTACCAATTTGACGGTGTGGTTAAAAGGTTTTTCCATAAGGGTTTCCTTATGAGGTGGTCCTAAGTTCGAGCACTACTAGGTTCAAAAAATATATATAATGGGAGTAAGCATCACTGATTCACTCACTGGGAGGGATTCGAACTTAGGGGAGATTTAAGAACCATTGCTCGCCCCAAAGGAGGTAGTTGGTGTCTTCGAAGCCAGCTGCACTAGTCTTCAAAAAAATATATATACACACACATCATCATGTACGTTAGAGTGGGAAGGGTACAACTCAAGTGCACAAAATATTTATTTGAACTGTAACACCATATAAGTTTTTATATAATATGCCTATAATCAGTGGCGGATCTAGAAAATAAAACAAGAGGTAACATTTTATAAAAAATATTTTAAGGAGTAATAAAAAATTTGTTTTATGGGTAACATTTTATAAAAATACCTTAAAAAATATTTTTTTCCCACTTCATCAGGATAATCGAGAGGTGGCCGGTTTGCAGCAGTATCCGCCCCTGCCTATAATCTTAGTTTGCAAAGATTGATTATATTGGGAGAGCTTCTGAGTCTCACACGTTATCTCCCCCCCCCCCCTCTCTCTCTCTCTCTCTCGCTCTCTCTCTCTCTCTCTCTCTATATATATATATATATATATATATATATATATATAGGGGAGGGATAAAATGAAAACCCTCTTGAGTCAAGAAAACCTTTGAAAACCCATGTAAAAACCCATTATTTTTTTTTTGAAAAAAATAACCAATGTAAAATACATGTTTTTAAGCATTTTGGGCAAAAAAAATAACAAAAGCGCCGATGGGATTTAAAAAAAAAAACAAAATGTGAACCCGGTACAGACAACATAGATTGGAGAGTAGAGGGTGAGGGTCAGAGCCTGTCTAAGCGGGTATGACAACTTCGTTGTTAAAAAGAAAGTCATCTTAAAAAATAAAATAAAATATATGGTTGACAAGAAAGTACAAATGTTTTCTTGTTTTCTGCCTTTTTTTAACATTTGTTTTTAATTATAGGTCATGGGCATTAGATTCTGTTAGAACCCAATCAGATTTGGACGTGCTTATAAGCCCCATCAGTCCATCACCTAACTTTGTACATGCACAACAACATGCCCATAATATATCATTAAAGAGTGCTACCCTCAAGGTCAATAATTGAACAATACCAGTAACTTTTAATACAATCATGCATCACAAATTTAGGGATGGAAATGTGTTGGAGTATGGTAATCTCATACTCACATTCGGTTATAAAGTTGTGTTTCATACATGACCTAAATATCCGTCAAATATTTGTCGTGTAATTACCCTGTGGGTATCAGGCATACCCTCAAGTATTAAGTATACCCGTCGGTTTTGTTTTACTATTATAATTACTGTAACATTTTTATTTGTATAACAACTAGTTTAAATTAACATACTGGTACATTACATACATATAGGTTTTATTATAAATAAACAATAAAATTATAACTTTAGTCGTTTAAAAAACACTAAAAATTTTATATAAGTTTATGTATATACTTCATAACATACAATATACAAATAACATTATCAAATACATGTTCTAAAAAAAACTTTTTTTTTTTTCACATTGTAAACCTACAAAATAAAGCACTAATTAATAAACAAGGGTTAAAGAGAAAAAAATTACAATGAAAAGATTTCAGGTATATGATTCGGGTGCATATTTCGGAAACTGGTATGTGGTTTTGAGTAGTCGGGTTGGATATCACCTAAACCAATACCCGTCCCATATCCCCCAAAAATTTTTAAAACTAATCTCATACTGGTCCCATACCCATAATTGGGATTCGGGTATGCCTGTAGCATATGTTACAGGTTTCAGGATACCCATCTGGCTTAGATTATATATAGGTTTAGGTTCGTGTACAAATGACATATTTCGTGAGAATGATTGAGAATTGACATGGAGGCATTATGTTTTGGATTTAGGAATGATGTTTTGGGATGCTTAGGCTTGAAAAACACTTAACACAACAATTTAAAACACAATACAATGCAATGTATTATAGTAGTGAAATTTAAAACACATCTAAAACACACTACTAACACTTAAAACACTTTGCTTAATGTTTTTGGCATGATGTTATAAGTTTTAAACCTAGAATACATTGATTTAGGTTGTTAATTGTTATGTTTGGTGTTTTTCTAGGCAAAAAATCTGAATGTGATGGTTAAGAGCTGAATCATTCAGACTTGGTGCATAGCTGAACCATTCTAACACTTAATCATTCAGAGCCTCTTAATCATTCAGACCTCTTAATGATTCAACATTTAATCAACCAAACAGCCCCTTAAGTCCAAAAAAAATGATGCATACATATCATTTTTTAATCTTTCTCACGAAATATGGCATTTATACAAAAACCTCACCATATATATATATATATATATATATATATATATATAGGATCCGGATAATTTGAGAACTCGTGTGAGTTGCGAGAACTTGAGAACTCCCCTAGCCCAATAATAATGTGACACATCACCCACTTAGGATTATTATAATGGGGGGCATTTTTGTCAAATACCATCTCCCCTACCCCACCCCACCATCAACCCCTATTAAAACTCATCTGATTTTATTTTAAACATTATTAAAGCTCTCTCTCTCTCTCTCTCACACACACACACACACCTGTCTATCTCTCTCTAACACACACGCACACACACTCCATCTCTCTCTAACACACAATACAGACGAATAGAAGACGGTGGTGTTTGGGATCTGAATGGTGGTGGTCTTGGTTGGTGGTTCGTGGCTGTGGAGTAGGTGGGTGGAGGTTATGGGTGGTCGACGGCGGTGGTTTTGTAGGCGATGGTGATGGTGGGTTTGAGATCTGAATTGATGAAAGACGGTGGTTTTTGAGATCTGAATCAATGAAAGACGGTGGTTTGTAGGTGATGGTGATGGTGGGTTTGGAGGTGATGGTGATGGTGGGTTTGGAAGTGATGGCGATGGTGGGTTTTGAGATCTGAATCTGAAACAGAGGTGGTTCGATGAAGGTGGAGTGACGGGGGTTCGATGTTGATGGTGGTTCGACGAACAGGTATGTTAACATTATTATTATTATTATTATTATTATTATTTTGTGTAGATCTTTTGTAGTGGTTTTTGTTTTGTGTTCATGGATTCTGTTGGGTTTTAATTTTTTTTGATGGATTATCTTTGAAGGTTTTGTAAATGGAAATCTGTTATTATTTTGTATAAAGTTTTGTTGTTTTTAATACAGAAGTGATTGGAATTTCTAGCTTTTTGACCGGTTTTATACGGAATGAAGTTGCAGCTGAACCTTTAAAGCAATAATATACTCAACATTGTTATTTTGATCTGTATTTTGATATGTCTGACTGCTAAACACCGAAAACAGAACAACGTTTTTTTGGGTACCCAACTGATGTTAAACATGTTAAACATCTATCAAAGGCGCTAGGCGCATAGGCCTCGCTTGGGGCCCAGGCGCAAGACACAAAAAAAACGACGACTTTATATAAAGGTGAAATTTAAGATTTTACTTGTTGATCATTTTGCCACACATAAATCTCTTAAATTTGTTATGTTGTGCAGACCAGGATCTGAATTGTTGAAGATTTTTACACCGGTGTAATTGCTTGAGTTAGTGGACAAGATTTTTGTAGAATTAGTTTAGATGTAGGTTTCTTATATTTTTAGTGGATTAGTAATTTGGTTATGTTTTTCGTTTTTGTTGGTGTAACTATATTACATTGATGTTTTTCTTACACTTGTGTAATTGTTTGAGTTAGTGGAAAGTTTTGTTGCAAGATTTCTTGTTTTACATTTGTGTAACAGATACATTACATGTTTTGTTTGTTTACATTGGTGTAAGGGCTATATTAGATTGGTGTAAAAGATACAATGGCTTTCAAATTTATAAGTATATTTTGGATTTTACATTGGGGTAAATAATTTTTATATATGGGCTTCTTAAAAAAGATGGACAAATTTGAATTTTAAATATATGTTATTTTTTTTTGTTTTTTTAAAAAGTAAATTAATTAAAAATTAAGTTAAAAAATATGATTCTTTAATATTTTGAATAAAATATTAATATGATATTATATTGTTTTCTTCTCTCTCATTGTGCATTTTACATAAATACCCTTAAGCCCTATTATTTTAATTAAAAAATCTAATTATATTTTATAACTCATAAAAAGACAAAACAAACCCAAGATGAAATCTCAACCTTTGGATGTACAAGATCAAAGGTCCAAAAGAGTTCCTATGGTTCTCACAACTTATAGAGGTTTTCAAAGTATCCTAACCCTATATATATATATATATATAGGGTTAGGATAATTTGAGAACTCATGTGATTTGCGAGAACCATATGAACTCTTTTAAGCCATTGATCTTGATGATCCAATGGTTGAGATCAAATGATGGGATATTTTTGTCTTGACATGTTTATTAAGTTTTATTAGTATTTTTTTAATATAATAAAGTCAATGAAGGGGTATCTATAATTTCCATAATAGGAGAAACGTGAGTGACGTCAGAAAGCTGATGTGTCAGCCGGAGAGACTGGCCACCAATGCGCGTATGATGCAAAAACTGACGTCACATTAAATAATAAAAAAATCCCACTTGCCTGAACAGTGGTAATAATGTCACTTGCCTAACAGTGGTTGTTAATAAATTAGTTAAATACTGTCACTTGACACAACAAACTTTTGTATGACTGTTGGTTTTAAATTTGATCTCCAAATTCAAATTCAAATTTCAAATTCGACACCCCATTACACAACTATATAAAGGTATCATGTGCATCTATTTCTCCCAAATAATTTATAAATCTCTCAAATAATTTTTAAATCGTAACAGATGGTCCTCACATATTTACGTTTACGTCGAAGCACTCGAGCATCAGGTAAAATAATTCTAATATATGTTATCAATAAGATTAAAATTTATCCATTTTGTTTTTCAATAACCTCAATGTTCTTCAATAACCTCAATATTTTGTCTGCTCCATTAGCAACCAGAGCATTTACGTCGAAAAAGTTTTTGACTTTTGAAGATTCTTACAATCAAAGGAAAATATCAGTCTTGCCATTACGAACGGTTGTAGATTGGCAGGCTCAAACTCAAGAGGGTATGTCTTTGCGTTTTTAAAGTCATTTATTCGAGTGTTTAATACGTGTTCATTTTGTTTTCTGATCAACCTTTGTGTTTGATTAACTTGAGTCATGTTTGATTAATGTTATTGTGAATATTTCTCCGTTAACAGATAGAGGCGTTAGCTTAAGCAATGAAGTGTTTTTCCAGATGGCATTAGGAAAGACATTGATTGCGATAATGCTTTTACGCCACTATGCTTATCTTTTGAGGAAGTCGTCTGCGTCTACTTCCGTTTTTGTGGTTCCCGCTGTTGTGCTTGTCAACAGGTATGTTTGTTAAATATCTTATTTCTTTACTTTGTTTTGACGGTCTGTAGTCGAAATCTAACTTTGAATGTTTTTTTTTATGTTCTGTTAGCAAGCAGAGTATGTGAGGAAGCACCTTGAGTATATTGAGTATTCAAGGTTAATCTTTTGGAGATTAATAATGCTTCTATATATACAACACACAACTTCAACTATTCCTGCCAAGAAACAAACATATGTGTTGAAGACTCATGGGTGTATAAAGACATGTTATATTCAAATTTGATTTTGATGTATTAGCAACGTTAGTTTGAGGTTTCTGAAGAGTATTAAAAGATATATTAGAATTATTTTAGTAGTTGTTTGTAATATGTGTCTACGCTTAAGACATGTTTGTAAATAGCCTAGGGTATAAATTCAAGTTGTATTCGATGACAGTTGTTTTGTGAACTTTTGTTTAACTTTTCGAAACATTGGATTACACTTACTGTCAAAGCATGTTTGTAAATCATCTATATATAGTATAAATTAAAGTTATATTCGTTGACAGTTGTTTTATAAAGATCTCTCCAACTTTTGTGAATATTGTATTACAGCTACGGTAAAGACATGTTTGTAAATAGTTTTAGTTTAAAATGAATTTGTATTCGATCACAGTTGGTTTGTGAAGATTTGTTCAACTTTTTTGAAAATTGTATTACAGTTGTTTCATTACAGATTTTGCGATTTATAATAAATAATACAAATAAGTTCTAATAATTTTTTTTTCAGAATTGTGTTTATCAATTTTGAACATTAACTTTGTTCAGTGGCAGATAATGACAGTTTTGAGAGCAAATATTGATATTGTTAATGAATTAATTTATGTACGTGACATATTACAAATTCTAAGTGAAACTTTATTTGATGCAGCTGTTTTAACAACATTTGTTGGCAAATAATGACAGTTTTGAGAGCAAATCACACTCTCTCTATTTTTATTGTTACGATTCTGAATGTTTTGGCTTGAAAAACACTTAACACAACAATATACAAAAATTAAAAACAAAATGCAATGTATTATAGTCATTAAATTTAAAGTACAGATAAAACACTCTAGTAGTGACTTAAAACACTCCGCTTAATGTTCTTTGACATCGTGTTTTAAATTTTAAGCCTAAAAGACATTGTTTTTGGTTATTAATTGTTATGTTTGGTATTTTTCTAGGCAAAACAATCCAAAACATCATGAATACATCCAAAAAATGATGCATACATATCAATTTTTAATCATTCTGACACTTCTCACAAAAACCTATTTTCCTACAGGAACCCTACCATATATATATATATATATATATATATATATATATATATATATATAGGGTATGTATCTAGTGCAAACCTCCATGAGTTGTGCAAACCTTAAAAACCCATCCAATGGGTTGATATGATGCCACGTCCCTCCCTTGCTCCATTCTTCCCAAGGGTAATATCGTCCATAAATGAGCTTCCAAGACCAGCCAAAAGAGTTGATATCTGACACTACTTTTTGGCATACTTACACCCTTTCCTTTTCACACGTTTGTACTCTTTAAAAACAAGCCCCTTGTTATATAGTCAACACCTTCTTCTTCCATTTTTAACTTTACATATTTCCCTCCATTTATCCCTTCCTCATTAATTTCAATGCATTAATGTGTTCTTCATCCAAACCACCTCCGAACATGTCCGCTGCTAGCACCACCATGAAACCACCACTATTTATCTCTTTCTCACCTTCTCTCTCTAAACCTGTCGATACCACTACCCCTATCTTTTTTTTTTTCAATGTTTCAAATCTGAAACCCACATACCCTTTCTCTTAGATCTGAAAAGGGATACGAATACAGGGTTTTGTTGGTGGTGGATATGGTTACAGCTTTTGGTTCCGGTGGTGTCGGGTATTTTTATGGATTTTTGTTGTGGTGGTGGTGGTCGTAATGAATCAAGCCTAATGCTTCAGATCTGGTTTTATTAGAGTAGATCTGAATCAGGTATGTTTATTATTATTATTATTATTATTATTATTATTATTATTATTATTATTATTATTGGTCAACAGATATGGGTTATTTTTTCTTCAAGTATGATATTATACACTTGTACTTTATGCTTGTAACCTTGTACCATATTATCAAGATCATACATTTATCTCTTTTTCTTTATAAACAATCTGGGGTTTTGAAACCTTTGAATTATTGATCTTGGTTTTAGAAATCTTTGACTAATTGAAGTGGGATTTTAATATTATTTCATATTTCACTCAAATTTCATATATTATTATAAACGAAATGTTATAATATCTTTTGAAAGTTATAATATCTTTCATTTCATATTTCATATATTATTATAAACGAAATTTTTTTTAGATCTGGTTTAATGCTTTTTAGTATGTTTTTTTGTCTTGTTTAGATGTAATGTTTTAATTTTAAAAAATATTTTGATATATAGTTTGATATTTTTCTTACAAATGTACTTTAAAGATTGTTTAACTAATGTTTAATTTCTTTTCAAATGAAGGCAGATGGTTTGATGAAGATGAGAAAAAGTGCTTGGTTTGGATTTTTTTTCTTGTATGTAACATGTCTTGTTACAATGTAAAATGTATCAACATTGCTCTTTTACAAACGAAGTGGTTTTGTATAGATTGTAACATTTATACAATATATAAGTTGTAACATTTGTAGATACTAACAAAAGTTGTAACATACTAGAACTACAAGTTGTAACATAATAACATAAACTGTAACATACTACAGTACATATTATAACACAATAATAGAAATTGTAACTTACGAACAAAAGTTGTAACATACTAGAACTACAAGTTGTAACATAATAACATAAACTGTAACATACTAAAGTTCATATTATAACACAATAATAAAAATTGTAATTTACGAACAAAAGTTGTAACACGATTAAAAAAAATCCAGCCATACCATCATTTTATGTTCTAGTAGAAAAGATGTATAAAAATTAAAACATATGAGTTTTAAATTAGGAGAGAGAAGATGATTGGACATAGGAGAGAGAAGATGATTGGATATTTGACTTTGAAAGAAGGAGAGAGAATATGACATGTTAAATTACATTTTTACCCTTTATCTATCTTTAGTTAAAAAAGCCATCCAATTTAATAATAAAAAAATTCAGATTCAATCTTAGCCCTTCATTCAACTTGATCAATGGTTAATATAGAGTTTCTAGGGTTTCTCAACTCAAGAGGGTTTTTATTTTAACCCAACCCTATATATATATATATATAGTGAAAGTATATGGAGAAAACCTCTCAAAATGAAAAAACCCCAAGAAACCCATCCCTTGGCCCATATTGTGCCACATCATCAAAGCCAACTTTTCACCTTATTATATTAGAAAGGATACAATTGTCATTTTCATTTCCCCCCTCTTTTTTTTTCAATTTTTGAATTACCCCATCTATATAAACAAACAATTATACACACTCTCTCCCTTCCAATGTCACATCTTGTTCTCCTCTATCTCTCTCCTCAGAACCAAGAACCAACAATAATAAAAACCTGCTTTCAATCCATTAAACCCTAATCATTCTTGATCAAAGATCTTCGGAAAAAATTGAAGTTACGATCAATTAGGTCTACCGTCAAAATCATCCATGGTCAGTCAAAGAAATCAATTTAAGTTAGTTTGCCAATATCCATCCATAGTGGTGGAGTGGTGGAGAGGCCTTATGTTCACTTAGGTGATCATGGGTTCAATTCCCACTTCCAACATTTATGGTTTGGTATCCGGGTGAAGATCGAATACGGGTGGCGCCGGTTCGAATCTGACGGGCGGCGAGGTTTTACCGAGTTCTATAACACTGTCGTGCCTTCGGGCGGGTGGGGCTCGGGTTTCCGCGCATCGGGAGAAGGCGGGGGCTGCTGGAGGTCGAGTAGTCGATTCTTGGGCACGGCGCCCCGCAAGGGTGGTTGCCACACAGTTGTTCGCCGATCAAAAAAAAAAAGTTAGTTTGCCAATGTATATCGTCTTTACTGCGTAGCCGTCAATGTGTATACATAAAATCCAACTTTTATATAATATATGCATGGTTACATTATGTTTTGCAGGTGCTTAGTTCTAATAAGCCATTGTCCAACACTACTTGCATCAGCTATGGTTTATTAAATAATATAAACATCAGTTCACTTTGTACCCACTAGAAAGCTGTTTCATATGATTGTTATGCTTCTAGTAGGCTTGTTTTTTCTGAAACGGAGTGAGCATAATAATAATAATAATAATAATAATAATAATAATAATAATAATAATAATAATAATAATAATAATAATAATAATAATAATAATATCGTGTATTGGATTTTTTCTACTCTGTTGGTTTGAAGATCATGTGGATTGGATTTATATGAAAAAATATTATAAAAACAAGGGGCATCGTCATTTTTTTCTACTATATTTTTTTTTGAACTTATAAGAAAAAATATTATAAAAACACTATATCTTATTGTTTGATAAATCATATATACAAAATGTGTATTTTGTTAGGTTTTGGGATTTGTTGAAATAATAATAATAGTTTTGGGGATAGTTTTTGTTTGCATACCAAGCGTTCGATCAAATGCTTGAATGAAAAAAAAACCTTATGTTAACCTTTTTGATTTTTTTATTATTGTTATTTTGTTTATGCTAGATTGTTATTGGATTTGGCACATGAGGTTGATAGATCACATGTGATTGATGAATAAATGTGTAGTCTTTTTATGTTAGTATATGCTAACACATGTTAGTGATGTACCCATTATGTGTTTGAGGATCCCGACTAACATGTGTATATGTTCCAGTGTTGGTTTGTACGAGTAGGCTATAGGAAAAAGGTGGCATTGGTGATATGGCTGTGGTAAGTGATGTTTTTTTATAAAGATTATAATTTTTTAATCTTTTTTGGTGAATGGAGTGTTTAAATTAGCTTGATCAAATTGGTTTATGGCTTTGTGAAAACTGAAACTAATGGATGATGGAGAAATTGGTATATTTTTGTATTCTATTTAAATTTTTTTGGCCAGTGAAAGTGTTATGAACTCGTCTAGGGTGCATGTCTATTTTTTGCGGTCCGAGTCGTGTATGCTCACACACGTTAGTAATGCTAACACATGCTAGTATATGCCCAACTAACAGGTGTTAGGGTCCATATGACATACGTTATTTTTAGTAAAACATATGTTTTAGAATATGCTAACACATGCTACTGATGTCTTTTATTATATTATATATATTTCATGAATATGAGGATAATTTTTTGGTATATGGATTTGGATTGGTTCTGCCTTGATTTTTTAAATTTATTATAGTTGGATTTTAAACCCTATTAATCGTATTTGAGTAGTTGTATTAACATAGTTGTAAAATTGAGTATGATACACTTGGCACTGCAGATTTAGTGTTGTTTATGCACATGTTAGTGATGCTAACACATGTTAGTATATGCCTAACTAACATGTGTTAGGGTTCATATGACATACGTTAATATATGCGCAACTAACATGTGTTAGGGCTAATATGACATACGTTATTTTAGTAAAACATATGTTTTAGAATACACTACACATGTCAGTGATGTCTCATTATGTGTTTTGGAGAGCCCAACTAACACGTGTTATCTTTTTTTTTTGTAGGTGAAGGGATGCTTTGTGTTAAAGATAAAGATGAGTATGAAGAACGAAGCATAGCTATATCTTTTTTATGCTGTTATGATTGTTTTTTATCATTCACAAATAATTAAGTTTGTATGAAAAGTTTTTTCATACATTTTTAGTATTGATTGTAATGATCGTTTTTATCATTTTTTAAATAAATATACATTTTATGTGTTCTTTTATTATGTTCTTTTAGTATATGCATGGTAACACATGTTAGCGATGTCTTACACAAGGTCAAAATTTTGTATCACAACACTAACGTACGTTAATATTTGGTGCTGGAAAAAGTTTCATAAAGTAGGAGAGAGGTGACTTGACAAGGGTCAAATCAACCTTTTTAAACCTAGGATTCAGAAAATTAAAGTGACCCACTTGCTTATTTAAGATTACCATAATGCCCTTAATCCTATTTTATATTAGAGTGGCCCACTTGCTTTTGTATATTATATATAAATTAATTATGGACCATTGATCAAACTTGATCAATGGTTACCATAGGGTTTGCAAGGTTTTTTCATTAGATAGGGTTTCCATATTATCCACCCCCTATATATATATATATATATATATATATATATATATATATATATATATAGGCTATGTATCCTAAGGAAACTTGGTTGAGTTGGAGAAACCTTTGAAACTCATCCAATGGTTATCATGCTTCCACATCTCTCTTTTCATAGTTTAGTAAAAGGGTAGGATGGTAAATTCCACCCATCTCATGTCTGACCACCTTTTTATATATCTACCCATCATCATCCTCCCTATCACTCTCTCACACACATACACTCTCTCTCTCTTCCTAAACATCTACAATTCTTCTCTCTCCATTTCATTTAAAAAAACAACCGATCTATTCCAATTTTCAAGATTTTATTTGAAGCTTTTTGTTCTTTTATTTTAATATTTGTGATTCTTTGTCTGCTTTTTCGTTTTTAACTTCATATGCGACGGTGGTGGTTTCAAACAGACGACGACAGGCGGCGGTGGTGGTTCGATGACGACAGAAGACGACGGTGAATGGTGGTGGGTTTTGGGATCTGAAACAGATCTGAATGGGGTGGAGGTGGGATCTGAACGTGGTGTGGTTTTCGAAGGTTGGGGTTTTGAATGGTGGTGGTTTTCGTGGTTGTGGAGATAGGTGGGTGGAGGTGATGGGCGGTGGTTGACGGTTGTCTTGGTGGTGATGGTGACGGTGGGAATCAAGTATACAACCATAAACCTCATGGCAAGTTATTTCTATCCATTTGTTTGTATTATAAAATTATATAATAGTTTTCTTTTATTTTTTCTATTTTGTTTTTTTGATTGTTTTTTAATGTTTATTTTTTAGTGGCTTTTTAAGAATCTTGTGTTAAAAAAAAAAAAAGATGGATTTAGATCTTTGATCTTTGACTTTTGAGTTATTTTTGTAGGTGGGGTTGTCATTGAAGATGGGATGGAGAAGGATTAGACATAGTTTTTGGATTTTTTTTTTATTATCATCATCATCATGCCTTCATTTTGGTATAATGACTTGTACCAATTGTATTAGAGATTGTACATTTTTATTTGACATATTTTTTGTAACAAGAACCCACATGTAATCAGGTCCCACCATTTTATTATTATTATTATTATTATTATTATTATTATGGTTTTAGGTTTTAGATCTTAGATTTTTTGTGTTGAATGAAAAAGATGTTTGAAAATATGTGTTGTTGAATATATGTCAAAGTTTGAAATTTTTTGGGTATGAATTCAAAACAGGTTACATAAGCACCATAAACTACGATACGTATGTAAATATATAAAATTGCTCTTTTTACAGTGTAACATGTTTTAAAATGTAACATGTCTCGGTTACATAAGCACCATAAACTACGATACGTATGTAAATATTTGTAACATACGAGTTACATATGTAACATTTCACTAGTTATATATCTAACATTTGTTTTTTCATTATACTAATATATGTAACATTTTTTTCTGCAGTTACATTCGTCGATTTTTGCACCCTTTTATATGTAACATATTTTCTGCAGTTACATATTACATGTTGTGGTATGATTTAATAAATTTAATAAAACATGCAACTTGTGGTATGAGTTAATAAAATTAATTATCTTTTTAATAATCATGTGTGTGAGAAAGAGAAAGTAGGAAAGAGAAATGTGGGTAAGTGTGAAAAGAAGGGAAAGTATGTGAGAGAAAAAAAAAAGGACAACTCTTTACAATGATGGAGACTTTTATGGTATTGTAATTTTACTAAATTACCCTTTTGCATCAAAAAAATAAAAAGGAGATATAGTTTATTAATATAATATAGCTGATCTAATCTCAGCCATTGATGAGTGTTGATCAATGGCCACAATTGGGTTTCTTGAGTTTCTCCAACTCAAGGGGGTTTCTAAATTATCCTTATCCTATATATATATATATATAATATATATATATATATATATATTGGTACCTTTATTTTTTATGTTTTAAATTTGTATTTGATACATCTACGACACAAACATATATACCTGTCGTAAACGAATAAGGGCATGTTTGGATAACTAACTCCTTTTCTCATTTTCTATCTCCTTTTCTGTTTTTTTCAAAAAGTCACAGCGCTTTGTAACTTCTCCTTATCTCCTTTTCAAAGCACAAAAAACTTGTTTTCAAAGCATTATCCAAACACTATTTTCTCCTTATTAATTTTTTACGAAGTTAATAAGTTAAAATGAGGGGAAATTAGGGATGTCAGGCTCGGGTTTGGGACGGGTTTAGGTAATCTCAACCCCATACCCGATTAGGTATGCTTGTCCCAAACCCGTTGGGTTTGTATCAGGTAATTACCCGTCGAGTATTGGGTATACCTACGGGTTTCAGGTAAACCTGTTAATTTTTAAAACTTACCCATTGGGTATATATGACTAAAAATCTGTCGGGTATCTATTGCGTGACTACTAACCAATACAGTTAGAATTATTAAATATGTATGTAAATGATTACAATGTATATATATAGAATACTTAAATCATATAATAAAAACACTAAAAGATATAGATAACAGATATCGTACACTAATTATTGGTGTTTTTAGCGGAAGATGCCAATCTAAATGGACAATTAGATATCTTATGCATACATATTTTAAAAAAGATATATAGAAAGTTCTATCGGGTAAACGGGTATAATTTATCCGGTAATCGGGTCGGGTAAACGGGTATGTCATCAAATCCTAACCCATCCCTAACCCGCAAAAAAATAAAAAACTAATCCCATACCCGGGCCCATACCAGATTACCTGACTCCAAATCCATTCCAAATATGTCGGGTTTCGGGTTTACCCAAACATGCACTAAACTAAACACTGAGGGCCTTAACAAATTATTATTCGTTGATCATATCTCGATTATTTTCCTTTGGGCCTGACTTGGCATAACCCAAGCCCCATTGGTGGTCTTATCAAATTTCTAATGGAACATTTACGGATTCATATTATTGGATCAGTCTATATACTGGCCTCAAATTATGAAGATCATTTTTTTTTTTGACTTTGTTTCAACCTAAATATTTATGCTATCGTTTAGCTTGATGATGAATGTTTTAAGAATATAGAAGATTTAGTAGAATTCGTTGGTCTTGCAACTAAAACATACATGTAGGGTTGTTCAAAGGCACCGTGGCTTAAATCTCGCTTGAAATCAACTCGTTTGCAAGCGATCCAATCTCAAGCAACTCAAATTATAGATGTCCTACTTTAATATTTTCGAACTACATAATTGGTAGAGTCCGCAAAGGAATAAGAAATAAATGTCTTTATTGTCGGGCTGCTGCATATTGGCGGTGAGCAACATAAGTGATTGTAATTGGTGTGAACTTGTGATTTTTATACCGTTGTAGATTGTGTGGGCTTTCTTATAAGCTTGTGAATGTAAGTTTTGGGAACTTATTTATTCTTAAAACTGAATATTTTTATGTTCTGAACTTGTTTTATGAGTTACACGACTTGTCTTACATATTTTTTTATTTTTATTTTTTATTTTTTTTTTTTTTATAAAAATTAAATTCATTCCAGGACAAAGAAAATTACATTAAGATAGCGGGCAGGCGGGCAACAAGCTGCGCCGCCACCCCTTTCTGGATAGCAAATCCTAATCTACTAAAAACATAACCATGTCCACCCGGAGCCGAGACACTACTGTGAATAACCCGCTGGACCCTGGTCAAGAAACGGGTAGCCTCCGGTGCCAATGAGCCAAAGGTATCAAAAGCCAAAGGTACAAAAACGTGTTGGTTCTCCTCGCAGGCTTTAGCATGTTTTTCTACCTTCTTTGCCTCTGCTTTCCGGACCGCTTGCCCTGCAACAAAGCCACTATCCCTCAACCCAACTAGGGGAGATACACCCGTCAGGTCAACACAAGCACGCTTCCCCCCGGCCCACCCAAAGACAAGGAGATCTGCTGGTCGTAGGGTGGATCTCCCTTCTGCTGGATCCGAGAGGAAGTTTACAGGGGCCTCCTTCTTGGTTGAGATCCCAGCCCGTCTTAAAATGTCCCACAGAATGTCTCGAACCCAATCATGCCGATATTTAAAACCGGGCAACTCCTTACAATGAACCGCGTGTTCCCCGTATTCATCCAGACAGGCCTTACGGCACATCGGACAGATGTCATCCTCCTGGTACATTGGGATCATCAGACGATATTTAAGAATGGCCCTGTATTCAATAGCGGACATGCTTTGGCCTAAATATTGAATTAATTTATAAATTATGTCCAAAAATATTACTTTTATTGGAATTTGAATGAAAAGAGTTACTCGAGCTTTTTTACAAGCTGAGCTCTAGCTCAAAATTTGAGTTCCTTAAAATAAATAAGCCAAGCTGGCTTGTTTATTTTGAGCCACGCCTTAGCTAAAGCTACATCAACTCTGCTCACTCATTTAATAACCCTAAATTAATGGCTAGGTGTAATCAGTGTTGTAAAACTCGCTAGGCGCTAGTCGGTCGGTGGGGTACCGACTAGGGATTAATCGGATTGGATTTTTATATATATTTTACCAAATTTATACATATATAATGCTAATTGCATACCTTATATGTACAAATGTAGAAGTTTAGGGGCCAAATATAAACCAGTGAATATGGAGGGGGTTAAATATTCAAATACCTAAACTTAAATAACCCTTATCACCTTCATTGTTCACCATATCCCTTTTTTCCTCTCCATTCCTTCTTTCATCGTACGGAACTATCATACGCAACTAGGGTTCATGGAATTTCATCGATTTTGCTTCTAAATCATTGTTTATTATCCAATTTTGAGGTAAAAACTTTTTATTTGATCGATTTGCTCCAATTTTGACCCGTTCGAATTCATTGTTTACATAATTTTGAGTTTTTAGGTCTGACTAGGACCAATTTGGGCCGATAAATCGGTGATTAATCGCGATACCGATTAATTGAGTGATTAGCCCAAAATTAATCAGTAAAGTGAGAACTAGCGATTAATCACCGATTATTAATCGGGATTTTTACAACCTTGGTGTAATATAGCCTTTTCTTTATGTTATCAACAGAATTTCTTGAAAACATATTTTCTCTAAATTCTCTACATTAGCTCATTTGTAGTTTTTTGTGTTTAAACATATCGTACGCATCTCTTTTTTATTTAGGCTCGTTATTAATTATGTTTCTTTGACCATTTAAATAAATACAAGTAAATGAATTTTGGATATAGCAATTTAAAAATGTGGAAGGCTAAAAATAGCATGGTAATGCACATGCATTGTTTGGTTGGCCACAAAAGGTAATATGGGGGTGGATTGGTGGATCCTGTTTTTATCTACTTTTTATATACAACTTCATATCATTTATACTAAAGGGATATACTTTTATATGCATGCTTTAGGTCCTTTAGGATAATATCGAAGTTGTAATTTGTACTACGAAAATATTTTATCTATTTTCCTAACTATACTTATTGAATTATTATTATTTTTTAACATCCGAACTCATGTATCATAGATACCGTTGGTTCTTACATATATGTTTAATGCTTCAACTGAGCACGCTTAACTATGAAATTACGATGAGATGCAGAGCCAATGCAGTCAAAATGCGTTGGTGATGTCTTAGGTGTATTCTTTATGAACTTATCATCTTTTACGTTTATACGACCAATGTGAGATTTGCCTTGATATTAATTTTTACGGCACTTACATGATAATTAATGATTGAGGTAAAATAGTAATAACTATTAAGCCATCAAAATCAAGTGTGTAATAACTAATGAATATATATTAATAACCCTTTTATAGTTTCTTGGCCTAAGAATCACCTTGTTCATGGATAAAGTCATAAAACTTGCTTAGGTG
The DNA here is from genome assembly GCA_030844895.1 of Ambrosia x helenae. Taxonomy (NCBI): domain Eukaryota; kingdom Viridiplantae; phylum Streptophyta; class Magnoliopsida; order Asterales; family Asteraceae; genus Ambrosia; species Ambrosia x helenae. Next base: position 3,183,514 of record CM061224.1, on the reverse strand, counting down.
TATAAAATTACATGTAGCACTATACTTCACGTCTCCACGATACAAGATATACCTATCAATATCTAACTTTGTTTCTAAAGTAAATGAGTTCTAAAGTAGAATTAGGAAATCTTTCAAATACAAAGAATCCGGTTTTTGGAAAAAAAGTTGAGCTTTATTTGCCCTATTAAAAAGTAAGTTTTGATTAATGTTTTTACATGAACAATAATATTTTATAACGGGAATAAAACATATTACTTGTTTCATTTTTAAAAAATATCCCGAGGTACATTTAGGGTCTGTTTGGTATGAGGTAATGGAATGGAGGGGGAATGGAATGGACGAGGTAATGGAATGGACAAGGTAATGAAATGGATCATTACCATTCCATGTCTTGTTTGGTTGCCATGTGGGAATGAAACAAAACATTACTTTGTGTTGTTAGATAGGCAGGAAAAGACGAATGAATAAAATCAGAGATGAGTGGTCGTAGTGGTCGGTGGCGGTGATAGTGGGTGGTAATATGTGGCTATAACGGCGGTGATGGGTGGCGGCAGCGGTGGTAGCGACGGTAGAAGGTGGAGGTGGACGGTCATGATGGTGGGTTGGCGACGATGGTGAGTAGTGGCGGTGGTGGGTGATGGGTGGTGGCGGTGTGTGGTGGTGGTGGGTGGCGGGGGTAGTGGTGGGTAAAGAAAATTATGGTAACGGTGGCAGGTGGTGGAGGTGGCGGTGGGTGGGTGACGGTGGTGGGCGGCGTTGGGTGGTGTTGGATGGTAGAGGTGGTGGGTGGTGCGGGTGGTGGCGGTGGGTGGGTGACGGTGGTGGGCGGCGTTGGGTGGTGTTGGATGGTAGAGGTGGTGGGTGGTGCGGGTGGTGGCGGTGGTTGGTGGCGGCAACGACGATGAGGCTGGTAAGTGGTGACGACGGTGGTGGGTGGTGGGTGGTGGTTGGTGGTAGTGTGTGGTGGTGGTGGGTGGCAGTGGTAGTGGTGGGTAAAGAAAATTGTGGTGAGTAACGGTGGCAGGTGGTGGAGGCGGTGGTGGGTGGGTGACGGTGGTGGGCGGCGTTGGGTGGCGGCGGCGGTGGGTGGTAGCGGGTGGTGGCGGGGGTTGGTGGCGGCAACGACGATGACAATGGTAAGTGGTGACGGCGGTGGTGGGTGGTGGGCGACGGTGGTGGGTAGTGAAGGCGGTGGTGGGTGGTGGTGGTGGTGGTGGGTGGTGATGATGGTGGTGGGTGGGGGTGGTAGGTTTTTGTGTTGTTAGTAAAAGGTGAATGAGGGATGGAATGAAAAAAAAACATGGGGGGTGGATGGAATGGTTTTGAGGGAATGAAATGCCTTGTGGAATGAGTGATTCCATTCCTTTAACCAACCAAACACACTATTTTTCATTACCTTGTAATGGTTTATTCCATTCCCCCTTCCATTCCATCATACCAAACGCTACCTTAAAGCTTACAAAGTAGAAAGTATTGTTCTAAATTAAAGACAATGCCCGCTTCAAAGTATTATTGGTGAAATTAAAGCAAGAAGCTATATGTGGGTAAAGGCGAGGGCGAAGCTCCAAAGCTTGGATTGGTGTAAGTGGCGTGGTTTTAACTTCTCAAGTATAGGGTGGTAGATTGTATCTTAGTTGATTAATTTTTGTTGTATTGTGTACTTGGTGGTTGTATGTCTTGTTTGATTGTATTGGGTATTTGCTAGTATCCCGCTAGCATGGGTGATTAATAAGATTTTGTTGGCCGTTCAAAAAAAGAAAGTATTGTTCTAAATTAAAATCTTAATGTATTACTTTACGAAACCCTTTTTTCATGTTAACTTTATTTTTTTCATTGTTCTTATCAATAACTTAATCAAGTAAAATAAGAATTTTGCCCCAAATATAGAGAATTGTACGTAGGGTGGAGTTCCTGTACAAAGTGTATTTTTCGTACAAAGTGTGAGAAGTCTATATAGGCATTGTGTTTTTAAATTTTAGGCATGATGTTTTATGTTCCTTTGGCATAGTATTATATAGAAAAACACAAAAATTAACAATTTAAAACACTAATTAATGTATTCTCGACATGCAATCTAAAACACCCTACGAAGAAAGTAATCAGTGTGTTTTAAATTTAATGTCTATAATACATTTGATTGTGTTTTAAATTGTAACGTTTGGTGCTTTTCTATATAAATCAATGCAAAAGGAATCAAAAACATTATAGCCAAACTTTAAAACACAATGCCTATATAGACTTCTCACACTTTGTACGAAAAATACACTTTGTACAGGAACCTACCAGAATTTTATTATAAAGGTCTTTCTATTGTGTAGAGTATAATTATTTCTATAAAAGGCAACTGCTTTCTTTTTCTTAATTAGTACCGTCTATCTTAGAGGTGTTCAAAAAAACCGGTTTTTTTTTAACCGGAAATAAAAACCGGAACCGGTTTTTATAAAAACCGGTTTTTTTATGACCGGTTTTATACCCGACCCAGTTCGATTAATGTAGACCGGTTGTAGGTATTTGGAAAATGGTTTTTTTGAAAACCGGTTTTAATAAAAACCGGTAAGAAACCGGTGTATCCAAAAACCGGGTTTAAAACCGGTTTATCCAAAAAACCGGTTACTGATTACTATAAAAAAACCGGTTTAACCGGTTTTAACCGGTTTTCGAACGTTGGAAATAAAGCAGCAGCAGCAGTAACGGTCTGATGACCGTTGGGGCCTTTTTTTGACCGTTTTTTTGGTGTTTTTTGCCCCAATCTTTCATTCTTGACTCCTATAAATACCCCATGATGTTTTGGGTTGATTACACAACTCTAACACACTCTCAATACTCTCCAAAATCATAAAAAACCATTTAGTATTAGCAAAAAAAAAAACTCTCAAATGGCGTCTTCTAGCCAACAAGACTCGACTCACATTGGTGCTTCAACTAGCGATGTGGTGGTTCGGGTTGTCCCTACCAAGCGAAATCGAGAAGTTTGGCAACACTACGATATGTGTGAAATGGCTTCGGGTGAAAAAAAGGCTCGTTGCAAATATTGTAAAGGGTTCTACAAGCCGGAAGCAAACACCTCTTTGAGAACGCACATCACAAAGCCATTTTGCAAGGTTTTGAAATCACAAGCTTCGAAGGATCAACCGGCAATGACAAGTGAAGGAGAGATCTTCGCTTACTCCATTGATGCGGTTCGTGAGGAAATGGCATGTTTTGTCATTCAAGAAAGCCTTCCTTTCAACCACTTCGACAACCAAAGGTACACTCGCCTTGTTCAAAGAACTCTCCAACCACGATACACTCATGTAAGTCGTGCAACTCTTAGAAGAGATTGTTTAAAAATGTGGAAAAAAGCTAAAAATGAAACAATTTCTTTTTTTGAAAATTTACAAACCGGTGTAAACCTTACTAGCGATGTGTGGTCGACACCTCATGGTGTACCCGACTCTTACATTTGTGTCACCGCACATTGGGTTCAACCCGATTCATGGCAAATGATGAAACGTACGATTGCGTTTCAACTTTTCGATTATCCACACACGGGTCAAAATATTTTTAAGGTTATTGACAACGTTATTAAAACTTACAAGTTGGAGGAAAAAATATTTTCTATATCTTTTGATAACGCCTCCAACAATACCGTTGCAATAACACAATTAAAATTAAAATATAAACCCATTTGTGAAGGTGCATTTTTTCATAGTCGATGTGTTGCACACATCATAAATTTGGCGGTTCAAGACGGTTTAAAAATTGTTGAGTCACAAAAGGAGGGTTTTAGAAGAATGTTGCGTGATATTTTTAGCAACGTACAAAGACATACTAAATATATAAAGTTTTGTGCGGAGGCGAAAAAACCGTGTTTGGGTCCGAATTGGGATTGCCCAACAAGATGGAGTTCTACATGTAACATGTTTGAAAAGGCGATTTCACAAAAAGAAACTTTAATGGCTTTTCATGAAATTTTGTCGAGTCGTGGTAAGGTTAACCCTTACCATGCTAGGAGTTGGGAAACTATTGAGCGTATAGCCGATATGCTACAAGTTTTTAAAACGTCGACAACCGCTTTATCCGGTGTTTATTATCCCACAAGTCCTTTAGCAATTCACAAAATTTTTTTAATGACATCTAAACTAAGCAAGATAAGTATATATGGGCATCCCTATTCGGATATGGTAACACAAATGAAAGAAAAACTTAAAAAATATTTTAGAGAAATACCACCGGTTTTTTCTTGTGCCGCCGCCTTAAACCCTTGCTATAACATAAGGGGCGTTAATTCTATGATTGATAAAATTGCGGACGAGTTGGGTTTAAATTGTGCCGAAGACCCATGTTTTAGCCAATCTTTGAAAAGTAAATTTAGCACTCATCTTAATTCCATGTATGCTTTTTATCAATCAAAGTATGGTTCAAGCTCACAAATTCATGATGCATTGAGAAACACTTTGGACGAGAATTCAAGTGATTCCGATTTCGCTTTTTATAGTCATTTATGGAATGTAAGTGAACAAGATGAAGCTACTAACACACCAAGTAGCGAAATCGGGAGATATAGTGGTACAAACTTTTTACAACACCTCACTCCCGAACAATTTAAAAACTTTGATTTGTTGGCTTGGTGGAAAGAAAAGGAAGAACAATTTCCGATTCTAGCCGCCATGGCCCGAGATTTACTAAGTGTCCAAGCTTCTACGGTAGCTTCGGAATCCGCTTTTTCTACTAGTGGCAGGGTCTTATCGATAAGGAGAACGAGGCTAACTCCAAAGGCGGTTGAGATGTCTATTTGCTTAAAGGATTACTTGGATGCGGCGGAAAGAGTACAAGATAAGCGCTCACTTGAGGGAGAATTGGAGTACGAAGCCGAATTGTACGAGGACGAGGTGAACATGGCCTTGATTGAACCAATGACCGACGAAGAAACCGAACTTGATGAATACCTTCGAAACAACTCGGGTTCGGGCGAAGATTAAAGATGTTTTCAAGAGACGGATGATGTATTGAAGATATGCTTGCTTATTATGTTTAAGACTTTAAGTTGTTTAAATTTTTAGTTTGTTTAAGACTTTAAGTAGTTAATGACTTGGATGTTTTTATTGTTTAACTTGGATGTTTTAGTAGTTAATGAAATGGTTTGGAGGTTTAAATTTATAAGTTTCTTAATCCATGGTTTGAAGTTTGTTTGTAGTGAAAAAAAAAAAAAATTAAAACAGCAAAAAAAAAAAAAACAGCAGCAGCAGCAAGCAGACAGCAGCAGCAAGCAGGTCTGACCCGGTTTTTTTACCGGTTTTTTTTCCGGTTTTTTTATCGGTTAAAAAAACCGGTTTTTAAAATCAATTAAAAAAACCGGTTTTTAAAACCCGGTTTTATACCTGACCCGAACCGGTTTTAATAATCAGACTTATTCAACTCAAAAACCGGTTTTATACCCGACCCGGTTTAAAAAAAAACCGGTTTTTTAAACCCAAAAAAAAAACCGGTTCTGAAAAAAACCGATTTCGGTTTTAAAAAAAACCCGATTTGTACACGTCTAGTCTATCTATTGTTTGAAGACAATTTATATATGTTAAAAACTAGCTGATTACCCCGGGAGGGTCCTGAGATTGAAAAAACTAATTTTACGTGATAACCTATTGCAATGGCTCAAGTTAACTAACCACAAAATCTCTCAATCATTGCATGTTCATAATATTCTAATCAGTAATAACTCATATTCCCCACAAAATCTAATTTTACGTGATAACATGAACACTATGTGTATTTTTTTCCTGTATGAACGAAACCCCACAAAAAAATAGTCGATTTTTTCTCCGTTTTTTATATAGCACTATGGTACTCATTGAAAAGATAATAAAACGCTCGGTAATTTGGTGTATTTTTTTCTTTAAAAAATCCCGTATATAAAAGATATAAATGTTTAAAAATTATGGGAGGAAATATGAGAGAGAAAATTTTAAATTTATTTTTAAATTATTTTTTCCTAAAATAACTCAATTTAATTAAAAAAAAGGAAACAATTCAAAAATACCAAAAACTCTCCATTATGATGCCACGTGGCACTCTCAAAAGAAGGTTGAGGCCTCCATTGCACGCCACGTCAGCATATACGTTTTCTTTTATAGATATTGATTTTGACCCATCAAATTAAAATTAAATTAAAGTAGTCATTTTAAGATGTTAGATAATGAAAGTTAATTACAAAAGATCGACAAACAAAGAAGAAGATCAATTATAGTTTGTGACTAATTTATTTAAAGACCAGAAATAGTTATAAAATAGGATTCATAGTATGTTAGACTACATCCAAATTCGTGAGTAGCCACATGTTTCGTTATACGTCATACCACATTCATCTTGTGAGATTTAATGATTCTGTTCCTAATGATTGATACTTTTATTTGTAGATCATCCATATAAAATCTACAAGTAAATGGAAGAGTTAATTGCCAATTTAGTCTTTGATGTTTGTCAAAAATTGTCACTTTCATCTAAATCTTTTTTTGTTACATCTGTGTCCCTAAGGTTTCATTTTTTTGCTATTTTAGTCATCAGCACTAACCCAGTTAACAAAAACCTAGTTAAGTCAGGGGCATTTTTGTCCATACACACCAAACTTTTTTCTTTTGTCATTTTCATCCAAAACCCTTTTTAAACCTTCTGTTCCATCCTCCTCTCTTGACCGATGATAACCCGATAACCTTTCAGCTTCATAATCGAAACACCACCACCGTTTCTGTTTGTGTAATCGGACAGTCACCTGACTATGGTGACTGACGTCGAGTTTCCAATCGGCCAAACCAGAATCCATACTCCTAACTAATAATAATCGATTGAACCCCTTCATCTCTTCTGTTTTATTGAACCGAGCCTACTACCGGTGACCCTTTCTATGTTCCGGATAAACAAATAAATTAAAATAAATTGGTTTTGGATGAAAATGGCAAAAGGAAAAAGTTTGGTGTGTATGGACAAAAATGCCCCTGACTTAACTTGGTTTTTGTTAACTGAGTTAGTGCTGATGACTAAAATGGCAAAGAAATGAAACCTCAGGGACACAAATGTAACAAAAAAAAGATTTCGATGAAAGTGGCAATTTTTGACAAACCTCAGGGACTAAATTGACAATTAACTCTAAATGAAATATGGGGTTTCAGTTGTCTTGATAAACATTTTAACTAGAAATAGAGGGTGTTTGGCTCTCCTTATTTTCACCTCCTTATAACTTATGACTTTTCAAAAAAGTCATAAGACTTATTTTTAAAGTGTTTAAGTGATGGTTTGAAAATGACTTTTTGATTTTGAAAGCATGTTTGGCTCTTCTTCTCCTTTACTCCTTATAACTTTTTCCACCTCAAAAGTTTCTTAATCTCGTAAGTAAAAAATTGTGACTTGTGACTTTTCTCTTCATTTTTCCTTTTCAAAGCACAAATTCTTTTATAAGTTTCTTTTCAAACAATTACCCAAACACTTTTGTTTTAACTTTTGACTTATTGAATAAGTCATAAGTTAAAAGGAGGGGGAAAAATGGATAGCCAAACACCTAAGGTGGAAAGGAGATAAAGAGGTGGAAAAAGAGATAAATAATCTATACTTATATACTATATAGTGCATTCTAAATTGTAACAACCCGTTGTTGATTTATGATTAATTAATATAATTGTCTAATATTATGACTAAGCTAACCCGGCCCAATGGAATCGGCCCAATATATCGAGCCCATCCAAAAATAAAAGACCAAAACATATTAGCCTATAATAATTGGACTCCAGTTGTAAAAGCCCAAAACCCCTTCGGCCCGTTAAACATCTCGGCCCACTAGAACTATCCGACACAAACCCACACCCCGTTGTTACGTGTCCGAAATTATATTAAGTATAATACGAAATATAAATAATCATAATTAATTAATAGAGTATTAATAGTATTATTATTAATAATACAACTTCCTTTGGAGTTTTACAACACATGGTGGAGGGATAGACATTAACCTATTAGATGCACCTGGTCATATGGTCAGACCCTTTATTTGCTTCTCCTCTACGCAGCCATCTCCACCTCCCTTTACATTCAAATCACCTTCGCATGCATGCATATGTCCTAAGCCTTATCATCTTGTAATAATCCTTATCCAATTTATAAAACCTACATTTACACATAATATTAGATAAGATGGACAGCTCATAAACTCACAAGCACATTGAATGCACATCCTTTGAACCTATTACTCCTCCTGTTTGAAAGCTACGCATGCACACCACATATTCATTCACTACACTCAACCAAACCAGCTCATAGTGAAGAGCTTATAACTCACGCATGCTTTCATAGCCATCCACCTATCAATATTTATCATCAAGTAATCATCATAATAATTATTATATAAACTCACCTGCACATCTCTAGGCCAATCATGATATCCTCCTCATCCATAATATTATAGTGTACAAACACACTACACCATCTTCATAATATACATACACACACATTCTCAAAGCATCAAGTATTATATATATATATCCTATACTACTTCCAGTAACAAAACCGTAGGAGAGATAAGAGAGAGAGACATGAGAACTGAGAAGGGAGAGAGAGAGGTCACGGAACTAGGAGGATGACCGCTTCCGGTCGTCTTCTCCGGCGTGTCGCCACCTCCGGTCCCGAGCATCTCACCGGTAACACACACAAACACATATCAAATCCACATAATACTAATGATAAACACTGAAGAGAGAGAGACTTGTAAGGAGAGGGTGGAGGAGCACGGTGGAGGAACAAGGCTGAGATACGGCAGCGGCGGTGCCTTCAGTACCGGGTTATCGTTAAATCAAGGTAACAACCCCGTCAACCCACCTCTGTTCATATCACCTTCTCAGATCAGTAAACAACCCACAACCTGCAATTGTCCGTATCTCCGGTCACCTCTCCATCTTCGGTGACCGGGTTTTAATCGTTCTCCGACTAAACCACCTCTCCCTCGATGATGCCGACCTTCGTTAGTCACCTCCGACCCACCAGTTAGTACCCTTCAACTGACCCGTTATATTCCTCAGGTCTCGAAGTATCTTGACAAGCCTCGACCTGTTTCGGTTATCGACCCCGTCATCATAAGATGTGGAATATGGTTACCTTGGTTTGTACGGGTTCGAAACCGTTCACACAGTCAGGACACTTGAAGAGAGAGGTTAGATTAATTATTATTATTATTATTATTGTTATTATTATTATTATTATAATGTAAGTATTATTACTATTTATATTGACGCGAAACGTGTGGGACGATAATGTAACCCGACAATATTAAACGTATATCAAGTTATCAAATATATATATATATATAAGAATATATAACATTAGAATATAATATTAACGGATTGTCCCCGGCGTTATCACGTGCACAAGTCTTGCACGCGCTAATGTTAATAAATATAATAGGTACCATATATCTTGGAATATACTAATAAGGAATAGACTGCAGAATGAGAAGAATATTGTATAAGGTGAGTACATGACCTTTCCCTTTAAAAGCTTTTGGGCTGATTACATGCTTGTCTAGTCGTTATCATAGTATTTTGTATGGCTTATATTATAAAAGTGTTATCAGGTTGATAGAATTCGTTGAATAGAAATCACGTAGAGTGGATCCATTCGGTATCATAGAGTATAGCCTGAACCAATTAGAGGTTACGGGACCAAATATAATCGATCTATACTCACGAGAATATATTTATCTAAACCAAGTAGAGGTTTAGAACCACAATAAGCATTTGTATGGTGCTCCATCGATAATATATTCCACCTTAGAATGACCGAACCATATAGAAAGAATTGTATGTTCGTTAAACTCGAGTTATTATTATAGTATGTCTAGAATCTCGGCATGTCTCACTAGTATGAAAATACTAACGTACTTTAAGCATGTGGTCAGGTATTTCTACAAGATTATTAAAGAAAGCTGACGACTAGAAGATCTGGATAAGAAGAGGATGCTATGGCTACATTATATGTATTTCATTAATATTGAAATTCAGTTTAATGTGATCATTACAATTAAACCTGTTTATGCTAATCCGCTGCGCCACTTGGGTCGTTACAGGTGGTATCAGAGCAGCAGGTTTAATTAAAATCCTCTTCTGATCCAGATCAACCAAAAATATTTTAGAAAGAAATCTATGTCCATAAAAATTATAAGAAAATATAGAAAAATTATCAAGGAAGTTACTAGAATAATATTGTGAGGTAAGTTGACAATTTTTGTGCGCAGAAAATTGTGAATTTACAGGCACGATTGATTTCTAGAAAACTCTTTGGTAATACCAAAATATAAGAAATACAAGAAATATGAATTATCTATAAACAAAAACTTTATGAAGTATAGATAAGTTATTATAGAAGTATTTTTTTTTTTTATCTCTCGTATTAAATAAAAGAATATAAGAGTAACGTGTTAAGAATAAGAATCCACATTCCATATCATATCACCTGAAAAATTACAAACCCGTTATATCTACTCGAAAGATAGGAAAATCAAAGGTAGTAACCTTCCTTAAAAAGAAATTTATGTTTAAAAGTGTTCAAAATCAGACATAATTAGAAGAATATATATACGATTATTAAAAGAAAATTGTACAAATATTGTACTCCCACTTGAGCACTCCTGTGATCAAGCTTTATTCCTCCGACAAAATTCGTTTTATCTGACACCCTGATGAAAACCAAGTAAAACATAAATATATTCTATAAGGATATACCATTTCGTATAACTTATCATTTAAAAACCATCAGTACATATATTTTTACAAAATATCCGGAAATATATATATAATTCCTTTAAAAATTTCATTTCTTGAATCTAGGAAACTATTTTCAACATAGAAATTTTATAAGAAGTCAATAAAAGAATATTAGAATTCAACTCATATTATTAAGAAATAGAATCAGTGTCATCTCGATCTGAACGAATCAACAAAAGTAATATTAAAACTTATATTAAATTAAGCCACAAGTCATTAGAAATTCTAGAATACTTTGGATATTCAAAGTCTCTGTTGGAAATATTTCCGATCACTTTCCTTTCCTAGATTAAAGTCTAACATTCTCTCGTTGGACATTCAAGTTCGAAGTCACATCCAAAAACATCTCCGATATAAAAATCTATCACCTTGACTTCATTCTCAGAAAAACTTTCGCCATCTAGTTTGGTTCATCAAAATTTGAAACCCGATTCTAAATAAATCTATAGACGATATTATATATCAACGCTTCGGTTGTCAGCACTATTATCAATCATTACTCTAGAATCCTAGGAACTACTCTCACCCAATCAATTCACTACTCAACCTTAGTATATTATGTTCTTAGCTTCGTATGAATAAAGCACATGTCAAAGTATCCCCTATTTAGGTAAGCTTTTATAGTCTACTGAGATCTTTTAGTTACTTATCCCAACTTATGATACTGTAAACCATTCTTTCAAAATAAACATTTTAAAACTCCGACCCGAATATTAGGTCCCACAGATAATCTAATGACATGTTAAGTTTTAGAAATTTATAAGTCTCCCCGTGACAAAATAAGTTTTCAAATATGAAGTTAGAATATAAAGACAAATATGTATATTTTTATATATCCATTTACTTCGCATCATTCAAATGAAATCAAGTTCGAAGACTTGCTGATTGAGAAAGATGTGAAACTATAATACACCAACAGTATTTCCACTACTATTCCATTGTCTAGAGCCTCGAAGAAAAGAATAGGATATTTGATATAAAAAGAATTAGAGCACTAAACCTGATAGGTAAAAATTGTGACAAGAGAACTTTGATTATACTAAAGGTGTGATATATCGTAACGATAAAACATCATCTGTAAATCGAGATTCTGTGAATTAGGCGCATCCAGGGCAGCCTAGATCTTGAAACAAGAATCTTGTTCGTAACCATATCCATCCGTATACAGAACTGATTAAAATCTAGCGATCAAATCAGTATGTAGAATAAAAATGGCTGCATGTCCTCTATGCAACCCCTGTGGCAAAAAGAGATCCGGACCCTTATAAGAGGTATATCCGGACATTTCCCACAGGATTTCGTGTAGGGACATAGGATACTGTAAAGGAACAGGTACCCTATCCAATGTCGGAGAGAATTCTTGTACTTCCTAGCAGATGTTGCCAATACTTTAATAATAGTATCTAGAGATCCTTCAGTTTAGTCAACATAATATTTATGTTACAATTGATACAAGAATGGCCTATTCTAAAAAGTATCTTACAAATAGATTGACTACCTTCGGTCATATTCTGGCCATTTCACAACAATAGAGAACTCCAGTATAATCGTTCGCGTATATAAGAAAATATCCCATACGATGGAAATCATTTTTTTCAATATATATGAGTGCCTCCTAACAGATCTCCTGAGAAAGATTATTATATCAACTTCATGAATGGTTATTCTTGATCTTCCGATTCAATCACTAGTTGACCATTTTCATTTCAACGGAAATTTTTATCATATATATGTATGACATTAATGAACTATTCCCAGCATGAATAGTTTATCTTGACATCGTATACTTATAGATTGTCTTACCTGAGGTATTATTTTTAGTAGTCATCGATATTCGGGTTTTATATATCCGAATATTTCGTCCTAGAGACCTCTTAAATTATTTCTATGTTAAAATATCTCACTCAAGTATAAATGATTCCTTGTAAAGATCCACTTTATACGGTTATTCATTTGAACTTTCTGCGAAGCATCGTCTCAACCTGAATATTTATTATAGCTCCAAAATATCTATAGCTCGCTGCTCCTTAAAATATTCGTTTATACTTATCAAACTCGAATAAGCCGATAGGTTATAGAAAACAAATCTCATGATCTAAGGTTATAATATTTATATGATTTCATATGTCTACGACAACCTGATAAATGACTATCCAGTAGTTTATTTTCAGAATACATATTAAAAGAAATTTATTTAATAAAAATTTGAAAGAAAATCCAAGATATTTTATATTATTGTTAACAAACCAAGGATAAATAAATAATCGATCGTTAGGATTATAATATATACGTATCAAGAATGTTAACTTGGGGTACACCGAGCCATCGTTATATAATAAAAGAATAGTTAAGATACCATCGCTAGAAAATCCACAATGAGAATTAGTATAGACGATTGATCAAGAATGAATTATCCTAAGATTCATAATTCCAGAATATATTAATTTGGTGAATACATAATTATAAATATCATGATTTAAGAGAAATAATAGGGTATGGGAATATCATACCACCACAAGAAAGTTTATAATGAGAATTGATGCGGCCAAGGGATTGGCCAAAGATAAATGATATTACGAGAAACCATTAAGAATAGAAAGCCATCTAAAGCTTTATAAGCTTGAATTATATAACGCTAAGAGGGGACTCTAGAATTCAGCATTTAAGATTTTAACCTTATCCTTATAGACTTTAGAATTTATTATCAGGAAAATAAATGGGGGACAAGTTCTATAGGTTGGGGAGAACCTAACACTAAGTATTATAAAGATTATTAAAAATAATAGCTCAAAGATATTTACTAAACATCATAAGATAAATCGAATCGAATCTCGAGGACGAGATTCCAATAGGTTGGGGAGAATGTAACAACCCGTTGTTGATTTATGATTAATTAATATAATTGTCTAATATTATGACTAAGCTAACCCGGCCCAATGGAATCGGCCCAATATATCGAGCCCATCCAAAAATAAAAGACCAAAACATATTAGCCTATAATAATTGGACTCCAGTTGTAAAAGCCCAAAACCCCTTCGGCCCGTTAAACATCTCGGCCCACTAGAACTATCCGACACAAACCCACACCCCGTTGTTACGTGTCCGAAATTATATTAAGTATAATACGAAATATAAATAATCATAATTAATTAATAGAGTATTAATAGTATTATTATTAATAATACAACTTCCTTTGGAGTTTTACAACACATGGTGGAGGGATAGACATTAACCTATTAGATGCACCTGGTCATATGGTCAGACCCTTTATTTGCTTCTCCTCTACGCAGCCATCTCCACCTCCCTTTACATTCAAATCACCTTCGCATGCATGCATATGTCCTAAGCCTTATCATCTTGTAATAATCCTTATCCAATTTATAAAACCTACATTTACACATAATATTAGATAAGATGGACAGCTCATAAACTCACAAGCACATTGAATGCACATCCTTTGAACCTATTACTCCTCCTGTTTGAAAGCTACGCATGCACACCACATATTCATTCACTACACTCAACCAAACCAGCTCATAGTGAAGAGCTTATAACTCACGCATGCTTTCATAGCCATCCACCTATCAATATTTATCATCAAGTAATCATCATAATAATTATTATATAAACTCACCTGCACATCTCTAGGCCAATCATGATATCCTCCTCATCCATAATATTATAGTGTACAAACACACTACACCATCTTCATAATATACATACACACACATTCTCAAAGCATCAAGTATTATATATATATATCCTATACTACTTCCAGTAACAAAACCGTAGGAGAGATAAGAGAGAGAGACATGAGAACTGAGAAGGGAGAGAGAGAGGTCACGGAACTAGGAGGATGACCGCTTCCGGTCGTCTTCTCCGGCGTGTCGCCACCTCCGGTCCCGAGCATCTCACCGGTAACACACACAAACACATATCAAATCCACATAATACTAATGATAAACACTGAAGAGAGAGAGACTTGTAAGGAGAGGGTGGAGGAGCACGGTGGAGGAACAAGGCTGAGATACGGCAGCGGCGGTGCCTTCAGTACCGGGTTATCGTTAAATCAAGGTAACAACCCCGTCAACCCACCTCTGTTCATATCACCTTCTCAGATCAGTAAACAACCCACAACCTGCAATTGTCCGTATCTCCGGTCACCTCTCCATCTTCGGTGACCGGGTTTTAATCGTTCTCCGACTAAACCACCTCTCCCTCGATGATGCCGACCTTCGTTAGTCACCTCCGACCCACCAGTTAGTACCCTTCAACTGACCCGTTATATTCCTCAGGTCTCGAAGTATCTTGACAAGCCTCGACCTGTTTCGGTTATCGACCCCGTCATCATAAGATGTGGAATATGGTTACCTTGGTTTGTACGGGTTCGAAACCGTTCACACAGTCAGGACACTTGAAGAGAGAGGTTAGATTAATTATTATTATTATTATTATTGTTATTATTATTATTATTATAATGTAAGTATTATTACTATTTATATTGACGCGAAACGTGTGGGACGATAATGTAACCCGACAATATTAAACGTATATCAAGTTATCAAATATATATATATATATAAGAATATATAACATTAGAATATAATATTAACGGATTGTCCCCGGCGTTATCACGTGCACAAGTCTTGCACGCGCTAATGTTAATAAATATAATAGGTACCATATATCTTGGAATATACTAATAAGGAATAGACTGCAGAATGAGAAGAATATTGTATAAGGTGAGTACATGACCTTTCCCTTTAAAAGCTTTTGGGCTGATTACATGCTTGTCTAGTCGTTATCATAGTATTTTGTATGGCTTATATTATAAAAGTGTTATCAGGTTGATAGAATTCGGTTGAATAGAAATCACGTAGAGTGGATCCATTCGGTATCATAGAGTATAGCCTGAACCAATTAGAGGTTACGGGACCAAATATAATCGATCTATACTCACGAGAATATATTTATCTAAACCAAGTAGAGGTTTAGAACCACAATAAGCATTTGTATGGTGCTCCATCGATAATATATTCCACCTTAGAATGACCGAACCATATAGAAAGAATTGTATGTTCGTTAAACTCGAGTTATTATTATAGTATGTCTAGAATCTCGGCATGTCTCACTAGTATGAAAATACTAACGTACTTTAAGCATGTGGTCAGGTATTTCTACAAGATTATTAAAGAAAGCTGACGACTAGAAGATCTGGATAAGAAGAGGATGCTATGGCTACATTATATGTATTTCATTAATATTGAAATTCAGTTTAATGTGATCATTACAATTAAACCTGTTTATGCTAATCCGCTGCGCCACTTGGGTCGTTACATAAATAGGCAACAAGGTAATTTAACTTCATTATAGAAGGACATCATTGTAATTTACATCAAATCATTAATACTTATAAACTTCTAACTAATTAATACTTTATTTAATAAACTTATAATTATAATTAAATGAACTACATGCATTTTCTCTAACAATAATTTTTATACTTATAAATAAAAAATAAGGTAGAGATACATATATAATTAGAACAAAACAAAATTAAAAAAATTTATAAAAACAAAATAAATAATAGTATTATGTTATTATATACAACTAAGGAGCAAATAAATAGACTTAAAGTTACCTATTTCTAAATATTATAACGTTGATACAACACACAAAATTGAAAATATTATATTATTTAAATTAATATTACATTATTAAAATAAACTTAGAGTATATTATTTAACATTTTATCAAATGCATTATATTTCTTTAAATTAAAATAGCAATATTTAATATGATATGTAATAATATTAAGTTATTTAGCTGTTTATCAAATGTTTAAAAACTATAATTTGTTGAGTAAATCAAACTATAGATTATACTTCTTTTTCTACCGACAGCCCTAAAAAATATTGTATTACTTATTAAGAACATTATATAAAAAATTACCCTTGCACAGAATATATTCATATTGGTTCAAGTTCTCTATTCGTACTTCCGAATAAATGAATTATTCATAATAAATGGATATTGAAGTGTTTTTTAAGAAACTTATATTTCAACGTCTTTGACAACAAAATAGAGAAAAAAGGCTCAAAAAGTGTCCATTACATTAAATTAGCCTAGAGATAACCCCTTTTTTTCTTAAACCAGTTTGGGTTTAAAACAAGTTTGGGTTCTTTTAAGTTCTTTGGTCAAATCGACACGGGCTAGAAACCACGATGGGCCAAAAATAAACCAAACCTCCTAGAACCGATTGGCGTTGGGGAAAACTAAAGATTTTTTTTTATTTTTACAATATTTTAGTTTTAGGATTTTTTTTATTAGTGTTATTATTACTATTTTGTCTACATTTTCCATTTAACTTTCATTCAAAATTGGTTGTCTCGCTACGTAACGCGAGATCACTTCTAGTAAGTTATAAGTTCATACAAACATGCCCTCAAATTTACCTTTTAGGTAGTGTTAGAAATATAACATGATACCAATGAACTGATAAACTTTTATTAATGACAAGAATCAAAAATAGTACAGATCTAAAAACCCTCAAAGATCAAAACACAAGATCTCAACAAATACTCTCTGAAATACAAATAACTCTCTATACCTATCAACAGCTATCAAGATCAAATAAGATCAATGAAGAACTAAAGATCAAAGACAAGATGTCTTTGATCTAACCCTAAACTGCTCAGACGAAAGAGAGTACACTCAGAGGAAAAAGAAAAGTGATCGTAACTAATGATCAGAAGAGAGAGAAAACGAATATATAGTTAGAGGCTAGGCTCGGATAAGAAACACAACCGAGCCAACGATCACCATTGGATCAACTTAATAAAACACACTTATAAAAGATCTTGACCCTTTATCAGGAATGGGGATTGCCAGCGTGGCAATCCTCATGTAATACTATACGAACTGGACCAAACATAATGGGCTAAATACTGAACACTGGGCCACTTCAACTCTTGGACTCAGCAACTCACGAACACAGCTACTTGGACTGGACATGATCAGACTTGGGCTCAGCAACTCAACAGACTTGGGCTCAGCAACAATGCTATCAACTCAGCCTTTATCATCTAAGCTGCAAACATAGAACAAACACAATAATATGTACTCACAAAATATAATCGAATTGAATTTATTGGAAAGATATACCTGTTTATCTTTTAACACCCCCCCACAATTCGATTTCCTAACCAAATGGGTCAAATAAACCAAGCCTTCTACACAATTCTTCATGAGCACCAGCTAGTAAACCTTTGGTAAATAAATCAGCTAACTGATCTTTGGTATTAATAGAAACTGTCTTAATAACACCTTTTTGAACTTGATCTCTTAAAAAATATAAGTCCAATTCAAAATGCTTGGTTTTGTCATAAAAAACTGGATTGCCAGCTATAGAAATAGCTGCATTATTATCACAACATAACTCAATAGGAATTTTAACTAAAACACCAAGCTCTTCAAGCATATTCCTAAGCCACATGACCTCACATGAGGCTGCACACATGGCTCGATATTCAGCCTCTGCTGAAGATCTAGATACCGTGGACTGTTTCTTGCTTTTCCAGGAAACTAAGTTATCTCCTAGAAAAACACAGAAACCAGTCACAGATTTCCTTGTTTCAACACACTTTCCCCAATCAGAATCAGAAAAAACTTTTAGATTGAACTGATCCTTTTTACTGAACTTGATTCCTTTTCCAGGAGAAAGTTTCAAGTATCTTAATAATTTAAAAGCAATTTTTACATGACCACTCAAAGGAGAATGCATAAACTGGCTTAAGTAATGGACTGCATAAGATATGTCAGGCCTGGTATGTGCCAAATAAATCAGTTTTCCTACTAACTGCTGATAAGCAGTTATATTAACAATAGGTTCTGAGTCATGAACTAAACCAGTTAGAACATGATTTTGTTCAATAGGCACATTAACCGGCTTACAACCAAGCATACCATACTCAGCTAACAAGTCAGTGCAATACTTCCTTTGGGTCAAAACTAGTCCTTCTTTATCTCTAATTACTTCTATACCCAAAAAGTATTGTAATCTTCCTAAGTCTTTAATAAGAAACTTAGTTTTAAGACACACTTTAAGTTTCTCTATTTCACTTATACTATTGCCTGTGACAACTATGTCATCAACATAAACAAGTAGTATAATAATTAGAGTATTAGACACTTTGAAAAATAGAGAATGATCACATTTACTCCTTTGAAAACCAAACTCATACAAAACACACACCAATTTTTCATTCCACATTCTAGGGGCTTGCTTAAGCCCATATAATGACTTTTTTAACTTACAAACTTTATTGTTTTCTTTATTAAAACAACCCTCAGGAAGTTTCATATAAACTTCCTCTTTTAAGTCACCATATAAAAAAGCATTATTAATGTCAAGTTGAAACAATTCCCAATTATTAAAAACAGCCATAGAAATTACACATCTAACTGTTACAATTTTAACCACAAGGGCAAATGTTTCATCAAAGTCAATACCTTCCTTTTGACTATACCCTTTGGCCACTAACCTAGCTTTATACCTTTCAATTTCACCATTAGACTTATATTTTATTTTAAAAATCCATTTACAACCTACTATATTTTTTATTAATAGGTGTATCAACAATAGTCCAGGTGTCATTTCTATTCAAGGCTTCTAATTCATCATTCATAGCCTGAATCCATTCAGGATACTTAGATGCTTCACTATAATTCCTAGGTTCAAAGCCTTTTGAGAGACTAGCAGCAAAACACTGATGCTCAGCTGGAAGTCTAGAACAATTGACAACATTATCTATACTATACTTAACCTTACCATCTAACACATAATCATTGTATTTAGAAGGAAAAACAAAGTTCCTAGAAGACCTTCTGATTGTTTCAGGTTCAACAGACCCAGAAGTATCTCCCTCAGATCTTTCCTGATTATCATTTGCAGTATTCACATGGTCTGCCTTATCTTCACAACTCATTCTGTTGTTGGACTGCTGATCGCCAGCCATGTCATCAACAACAGGATGTGTTGTAGATTGCTGACTCTCATGTGTTCCTACATCTAACTCACCTAGCCCCTTTCCATCATCATCGGGATCCTTTACTTCAAAATCATTTAGAGAGTCTGTGTTTTCGAAAGTGTCAAAAAAGTTTAAACAGTTAACATTTTTGTCAGGATTGGCATCAAATGTTTCAAAAACTTTTTGTTCTTTAAATGGAAAACAATTTTCAAAAAATTTTTACATCCCTAGAATATCCTATAGTTTTATTATCAAGACTAAATACCTTGTAGCCTTTTTTCTCATTTGAATATCCTATGAACACACATTTTTCAGCTTTGCTATCAAATTTATCTGAACTATCTAACACAGTACAAAAACACAGACAACCAAATAATTTCAAATGATCAAGAAAGGGTTCAAATCCATATAATTTCTCATAAGGGGTCTTTCCTTCTATAACTCCAGATGGTGTCCTATTTATAAGATAAGCAGCAGTCAACACACACTCAGTCCAAAATCTTATAGGTAAATTGCTTTGAAATAACAAAGCTCTAGCAACATTAAGAAGGTGTCTATGCTTCCTCTCAACAATCCCATTTTGTTGAGGAGTATAGGCACAAGTAGTCTGATGTATAATCCCTTTGTCTTTACAAAAGTTTGACATTTGATTATTCACAAATTCAAGACCATTATCACTTCTAAAACACTTGATATGTTTACTAAATTGAGTTTGAATAATATTGAAAAACTCTTTAATATTTTCAAACACTTCACTTTTGTTTTTTTAATAAACATACCCAAACAGCACGGGAATAATCATCAACAATAGTTAAAAAGTATCTAAAACCATCCCTACTAACAATCCTATAGGGACCCCACACATCCAAGTGCACCAGTTCACCAACTTGAGTTGACTTATGGTCACTTAAAGGAAAGGGTTCCCTATGTTGTTTAGATTTTAGACATATTTCACAAGGTTGAAGTTTATCATGATTTCCTAAGTTAAGTTTGGTTTTTAACATATTAACAGCTTGTTCAGAAGGGTGACCTAATCTAGCATGCCAAGTTTCAAACAATTCAGAACTGAAACACACCTTCTCATTCAAACAAGTATTACCACAGAAATACAGGCCATCAAGTTGATTACCAGTCACCAGGACTTTCTTTGTTAACTGGTCCTATATATAACATGTAGTTTCATCAAAACCAACATACAACTTATTATCCCTAGCCAGTTTGTGTACAGAAATAAGGTTAACTTTGTACTCAGGGACAACTAATACATCTTTTAAAACAACTCCATTAGCTAGAGTGACATTTCCAATTTTAGTTACTAAAGCTTTAGTGCCATTAGGATGATTAACATGAATGTTTAAATCAGACACTTCAACAAAATCAGTTAATTCAACTTCATTTGAAACCATATGTTCACTAGCTCCTGAGTCAACTATCCACCCAATCTTAACCTTACCCCCTACACTACTAGCAAAACCAAATATAGGTCTACCAGACACATTAGCACAGAAAAAACTACCTGAAACATTACAGCTTTGTGGACTTTCCTTAGTTTTTTTCATTCAGCAAATTCAACAGTTTGGATAATTGTTCATTAGTCAAAGAAGGAATAGAAGAGTTAGTTTCAATATTAACATTGTTATTAGTATTGTTAACCCTTCCCTTTTTTGATTGATTCCCTCTAGACCTCATCCAAGGAGGATATCCTATTATTTCAAAACATTTATCAGCCAAATGACCAGTCTTATTGCAGTGAGTGCATTTTAAAGTAGACTGATTAGAATT
The DNA here is from genome assembly GCA_030844895.1 of Ambrosia x helenae. Taxonomy (NCBI): domain Eukaryota; kingdom Viridiplantae; phylum Streptophyta; class Magnoliopsida; order Asterales; family Asteraceae; genus Ambrosia; species Ambrosia x helenae. The sequence goes on along the minus strand of CM061224.1, from coordinate 3,161,943 downwards.
CTTGTTTCCAAATTTTTTATTAAAATCAGCAAACTGTTGATCAGTTTTAGCAAGAAAACCAACAGTTTGAGTTTTCTTATTTGTTCCACTAGAGTTCCTATGTGACTCTTCTCTAGACACAATGGAATAAGCTTCTTTAACAGTTGGTAATATTTCCCTAGTTAACAAATTAGTTCTAACAGTTTGATAACAATTATCTAATCCCATAAGAAACTGCATAAGTTTGATCATTTGACTAAAACTGTTAAAATCTTTGGAAGCATCACATGTGCATGGAGGCAATTGAAGAATTTGATCCAATTGCTTCCACATCACATTTAGTTTCTGATAATATTCAGAAACTGATGTTCCATCTTGACAAAAACTATTGATTTTTTGATATAGGTCAAATACCACAGAGCCATCAATTTTATCATAGGTTTCTTTTAGTTCTTTCCAAACATCACTAGCAAGTTTAGAGAATACTTGTCCTAGATATAACTCTTCAGACATAGAATTAAGAATCCAGGTAAGGACAATGGAATTACATCTATCCCATTGTCTAGCAAGCACAGGATCATCAACAGGTTTAACACATTCTCTCCATTAACAAATCCAAGTTTATTTTTAACTTGTAAACCTAGGATCATAGCATTAGACCATACACTGTAGTTATCAGTACCTTTTAGTTTTATACTCACTATTGTCAAATTTGTGGAGTCACTAGGATGAAGATAAAGGGGGTCTCCTGCATCAATTTTATTGATCAGGGTAACAGGATCAACAATAGCACCATCATTAGGACCTATTGGACCCTGCCTTTGATCCCCTCCACCTCCACCATTTCCTTCATTATCCATGAAAAAACAAAAAAAAACAAGTACGAACAAACAGCAGATCACACAAAGAGAACACAACAATCACCACAACACAGAGATCAAACACACAAAGAAACAAAGACACACGGCGAAGCTGTACTGGTGATCCAGATCACTGGTTCATCACTCAAAGGTGCCAGTGCAGGTCCTAGTACAGGAGCCTCCTATAAATCTAGACCAACCTTAAATCTAAACAGGGATTCAACCCTGGCACAGACTCTCCTTAGGACAAACTCTAATATTTAAGAAGAATGTAAAAGGAAAGATCTCACCAGATTAGCCCAAGTTAGGGTTCGCCACAAACTCGTAGTATTATAGCCTTCACTTAGGGCTATAATACCAGAGAGCAAATAGAAAATATGCCTTCCAATGTTTCCACAGATCTGGAGAGAAGATCTGACTCCAAAATCCAGCTATTCTTCAGAACAAAACTTTAGATCTGATTTACCAGATCTATCCCAGCTAGTTCCAAGAACTGAATCAACAGAATGACCAGATGATCAGAGATGAATGAACACCTTTAATCAATCAAGAAACCCTAATTTCAGCGGAAGAATATGACCAAGACCGATAACAAGAGCCTAGAGCTCTGATACCATGTTAGAAATATAACATGATACCAATGAACTGATAAACTTTTATTAATGACAAGAATCAAAAATAGTACAGATCTAAAAACCCTCAAAGATCAAAACACAAGATCTCAACAAATACTCTCTGAAATACAAATAACTCTCTATACCTATCAACAGCTATCAAGATCAAATAAGATCAATGAAGAACTAAAGATCAAAGACAAGATGTCTTTGATCTAACCCTAAACTGCTCAGACGAAAGAGAGTACACTCAGAGGAAAAAGAAAAGTGATCGTAACTAATGATCAGAAGAGAGAGAAAACGAATATATAGTTAGAGGCTAGGCTCGGATAAGAAACACAACCGAGCCAACGATCACCATTGGATCAACTTAATAAAACACACTTATAAAAGATCTTGACCCTTTATCAGGAATGGGGATTGCCAGCGTGGCAATCCTCATGTAATACTATACGAACTGGACCAGACATAATGGGCTAAATACTGAACACTGGGCCACTTCAACTCTTGGACTCAGCAACTCACGAACACAGCTACTTGGACTGGACATGATCAGACTTGGGCTCAGCAACTCAACAGACTTGGGCTCAGCAACAATGCTATCAACTCAGCCTTTATCATCTAAGCTGCAAACATAGAACAAACACAATAATATGTACTCACAAAATATAATCGAATTGAATTTATTGGAAAGATATACCTGTTTATCTTTTAACAGGTAGAAAACTACAAGATATAAACACTTGAAACTTTTTGTTTAGATGTGATGTAGAGAGCGGTTATTTAACCTTATACTTTACTTTCTTTCAAGCTCTCATCACACCATCCAAAGTCCAAACTATATACAATGTTAACGTCTTGCAATTTTTAACTTAAAACTACCGCACACCCACACACTATATATATTATGTTTCAGTGATGATCCATCACAAATGATGGATGGTGATTATCATTCTTTAAACCTATAGGACTCGCTTATCCAACCTATATTTAGATCGAATTCGAAGTTGCAAAGTAAAACTCTCATATGAACAATTAAGATTAGGATTAATTAGCAAGTCGTATTGACTTGTTACAAAAATAGGTTGGATTTCGAAGCCCTGCAAACATGCATATTCCAATATCAAGGTGCAATCAAGGGAAAATCACAAAAATAGTCATTGATGACAAAAAAAAAATAAAAAATTAAAATATAGACATGCATCATATTTATATTTTTCCGAAGTAGGAAAATAGCAGCCGGTTGCCTAAAAAGGTGCAATTTTAGTCGTCTCAAACACTTAGTTGTATGTTTCAGGCTCATCGAAAAAGTGTAAGCTAAATCTTAACCGTCTCAGTGTCTCATTAAAAGTATAGGCTTAATCCTAGTCATCTCTCAAAAGAGTTAATGTCACATCTTCTGATTGGTACAAATGAAGGTGATTACTTTGAAAAAGTCTATAACGTATAAAGTATGTCTATATTGAAAATCTTTTAGTCAAAATGACTATTTTTGTAATTATACATGCACTCAATCCACATAAATGTCATAAATCGTTACCTAGTTTTTTGAACTTTATTAACACCGGAATCACACAAACTAGAATTTTTTACTCATTTGTTAACAATGGAATCACACAAACTTGCATAGTTTTTGTACGTGTTTACATTACCAGATGGAGCATGATGTCATTTAGTTGACGAATTAGGCATAAAGAATTAGGCATGCATGTGATGTGACATTTTGCTTAGGCATATATATAAACTACTTATGTACATCAAATATATTGTATTAAAAAAAATCGAAGATACCTCTTTTTCTTTCCTACAAGTAAATGATTTCAATTTATTAGTTGAAAGTTCATATGTTATTGCCTATTGGTTCATGATAAGAAAACTACATACGATATTTTGAATTTTTTTTTTCCATTTTTTCTGTTTAAAATATATACATTAAAAATCACACAATCAATTATCAAACCATACATTTCTATAAATTTAAAATTTTTCTACAATTTATAGATGCATGTGTCATTGATGTTGAATGAATCTTGATTATATCGTCCAGTATACCAATGATCCATATAAAAACCATTCGAATTTATGGCTACATATTGACAATCAAGTCTAACCATACTTTTTTCAGACGAAATCTAACGCTTGTATTTGCTTTGCTATCAGTGGCGAATCTTGACCCGAAACTTCGGGGGTCGGAAGTCACTGGGGGGTCGAAACCTTATATACCAAAAAATTTCTATACGAATACTATATAATCGGAATTTCTGCACGAAAAATCAGGGGGATCGGCCGCCCCTCCCCGCCCCTTAAAAGAATCACCCCTGTTTGCTAGACATCAATACTTGTTTATAATTAATAACCATACCATTTAGTTTCTTAGTGAAAAATCAAGTTTCTTAAATTGTAACCGATCGAGTTGTTCCAAGTAACTCCATTGTACGTTTTAGTAGTCGGTCTACATAAAAAGTTTGTAAAATGCATACATAAAGCATAGACACAAAAGTGTTTGATTTATTGATTTCCATTTTATGCGCTACATATATTCGTGACCGGTAAGACTAACATATGAAGAGTCATTGTCGAATACGAATTCAATTTATGAATGATTTTTCAACTGAATGTATATATACTTGGGGGAATCTGTTCTCATCCCAAAGCTCCAAAAGTTGTGAATAATACATGTAACAGTGTATGTTTTGGAAATATGGAATATTATGAATAGTAGTGTAATTAAAGTCTTGTTATGTATATTGTATTGGGGATACAATAACGTTGCATGCTTCATGTTAAGTGCGTGTGCATCACGGAAACAAATATATCGTCAATATCTGTATATAGCTGTAAAGACGGTACACTAAAAAATATGCATTGAAGAATTTATACCTAGCTTAATTTGAGGGGTATACATTTGAAGTGTGAGGACTCGTGGTTTTCACTATGCATGATCGTACTCCAATGTGAGAATAATTATTTGTTAGATGAGTTTTAATTTATGATATGTTTGGTTGATAAAAGAATTATGTTTAAATTGTAATTTTATTAAAAGAAGGTGAATGTAGTGATGGTGAAGATAGTGGTGGTGGGGTTGCGGTGAGTGATGGTGGTGGAGGGGGAAGATTCCAATCCTGATGGAGTTTATATTTGAAAGAATTATTTTAGTTTCTGCTTCATTTATTGGCCAGCCACATGTTGGGTAATCGAGTTTGTTTACGGATCAGCGGGTCGGATCAGTACCTGGTCAGCAAGAGAATAGGTCATCAAATAGTTTTTGGTTGTGGTTTCATGGAAGACTTGGTATAGGTTTTACTGAGTAAATTGGAGATTGGATATGAGTTAGTGTGTTGACCGAATAATATGGTTTAGTGGCTAGTGTAACATCCGACCCCTCTCACCACCAATATTGTCCGCTTTGCTCCGATGGGTCGCCCATCCAGAGCTCACGGATTTGTTTTTGGTTGCCCAGTGGAGACTTCCCAGGAGGTCACCCATCCTGAAATTTCTCTCACCTGAGCACGCTTAACTGTGGAGTTCTCCTCTTATCCACTAACATTAAGCCCCAAAACGCGTTGGTAATTTAAGAGGCAAGACATTACTTATGAACCAGGGATCTCTCCTAGCCATGGCCGATGTGAGATTTTCCTGGGGTGTCACAGCTAGGTTTTAGCTGTTTTATATTTATTTATGTTGCTTCTTGTAGGCTATTTAAATGTCATTTGTTTATTGAATAATAGTGCAGTCTTTGAACTTTACTTATAGTATACATACGTAGGTGTTGTGTGTGTGAGTTTTAGGGTCTAATCCAACACCACACACTGTATCTCTTAATTTGTTGGTTCACTCTGAAACAACATGAATTCAAAAATTTACACGGCTCCGAACACGACGCAGACCCGAAATTTGTATCAGGCATGCGAACTCGAACAATACACGGTTGTTCTTGAGTTAACGCGAACACGGCCTATTTTAACCTGATTTTTTTATATTTATTTGGCATATTAATGATCTAAACTTACATTTTTACAACATAAAAACTAAATATAAATATATCCGTATACATATTGCATTAAGCATACAAGTTTATGTCAGTTTCTCTTTTAGTTTTAAATATGGACATAAAATACCTAACAGTTTAGTTTATGACATAAAACACGTATTAAAAAATAAATGGGTTAAACGGATCAACATGTGAACCAGTTGGGTGACATGGACAATGGACACGACATGTTTGACCAAACGTGTTCTTAGATTCGACCCGAAAATGACCCAAACTTATTTTTACGAAACCAAACCCATGAAATTTGTCTTAGGTTCATATTGTGTCGGAAATTCACACCTTAATGTGAACTATTTATCGATCATGACCTCAAATTCAACTAATTTTAACATAAAACGAGGAAAATGCAAAACTTATGCCAGATATAATCGTAAACTAGCACTTCTTTTTATTCAAAAGGCTAGAATGCTAGATTCCTACATTATTGGCAAAAGGCAACTAATAACCCTTATCTTTGATTGACATGTGATAAGCTTTTGTTCAAAAAAGAGGGTAAAGAGAGGACAAGTAATGAGTTCATTTTATGTTGCTTTTACTATAGCATGGCAAAGCAATAGTAATGGTTATACCTTTAATGCATAGTATATATACAAGACATTCTTTATGTTAATTAAGTAACTTGGTTTTTTAATCATTTTGTTAAGAAGCGTATCACAAGAGAGAATTTGTGTGTTTACCTCATGTGCATGTATTTCTAGTGTGACATATATCTTTACCAATGAATTGATAGAACTAAAGACCAAGTATAATGCATGGGTCGTAGTACCATGTGTCCATGCATGACTAAATCAACATTTCAAAACGTAGATCATACTACTTGGAGCGCATGATGTATAATGCATCATTAATAATCATGTTGCCTTATCAGTGTTTGAGTTAAAATCCTAAATATATACAATAAGGGGTAGCCTCTGAATGGTTAAGAGGCAACCATTAAGATGTTACCTTAAGTCTGAATGGTTAAGATGTAATTTTAAGTATGGACAGTAAAGAGGTAACATCTTAATGGTTGCCTCTTAACCATTAAGAGGTTATAGACCATTAAGAGGTAGCCTCTAAATGATCATTAAGAGGCTACTAAACAACCCCTTATTGTTTATTAGTGATTTCTTAATGCAATATATTTTTTTTACAACAAAGTAGCATGTGAATGGGCAACAAGTTGCGTCAAAACTCCTTTTGAATAGTATTTATCCAATTGAATACTAAGTTAAAAAAAAATAAAATAAAATAAAATATAACTTTCGATTAAACGGGATAGTATTCGTGTTAGCCCACAAATATTGGTGTAGTGTTAGAGTTCATGTATCTTGTATGATTTATAGGTTAGTGTCAAGTTTTTCGGTTAGTGTGGGTTTCACCCGCCAACTTACAAACACCATGTACCTATTTAACACACCCAAGTGACCAAGTCTAAGTTGTTAAGAAAGTGTATGAGGATATTCAAGAGTGTTAAGAACTTCCAGTGATTCTTATGATCATGAATGACTATTCTTATTTATAGGCGAACTCGTGGGCCTAGTAGAGAACCACAAGAAGTTATCTCCACTTGGGCCTAGTCAAGCCCAAGTCCAGACTCTTTAGGAAAATGGCGGGAAAAGGCAGATCACTGTGGATGACGTCAGGCTGCAGCATGATCGTTGCTCGAGGCGGACACGTGGCAGCCTCTGACTGGCGAACAGTGGCCTTCTCCTGGCTACAGTTGTTGACCATGCCTCTGCCACCTGATTTGACGTCTGGCAGTAGCAGGGGATGTCTGCTGGTCACTGTTGACGACGGCATGGTGGAAGCGTGAGCACAGTCATGTCGCCGTTCCTGTCAGTAGTGGTTATACCACCCCTGCCACTTGTCGTCTTCTCGTTGGTGCGTACTCTGTCAGGGATCCTGCTGAATCTTCTTTTTGTGATCTCCTGTACCTTGTACCGAAGTAGTAGTAAGGGAAGATTCCGCGCGTGGGAGCACGCGCTTATCAACTGTTGTTTGTTACTTATCACTTGGCGGCCCTGCGCGCTGGCTTGCTCTTTGCCTTGCCAGCGCTGCGGAGGGAGCATGACGCCAGGATTCCGGTTTATGGGGATAGAGACGCCGCCTCCCTGTGGATTAGGCTCCCTATCCCTTCAAACCTCAATACACATTTTCTTGTGTTTACGTTTTAAGGTTTAGTTGATATAATGTTGAAAGCAAAGGCCCCATTTTTTTTCAAAAATAAAAAGTTATATGATAGTTAAAGACCCTTTACATAATTACCATACCATGTATATATGAATATACATGACTCAAAGTTTCAAACTTAAATACTTTGAACTTTTGTCTGCTTCTCTTTTAAAAATTTAAAAAAAAAAAAAAATTAAAAATAAAATACTTTGAACTTTAAAGAGTTTGTATATGCAAATCTAAGTCATAATCCTCAAACCAAAAATAAAGTGCCAAATGGTGATGTGCCAAAAAAAAAGGAGAGAAATAGGGGCAAGTGAAATGTAACTACATATGTTCACACATAAGTTGCAAGCTCCCACCAAAACAAACTTGTCACCTTTTCTATTCTTTATCTTGTATTCTTTTGATAGAAATTTTATCTCTTGAGTTTATTAACTTATTCTCATTCTACGTCTCTAACAAATTAGAATTATAAGTTTGTTATAAAACATTGGTAGCCTTCAAATAATATAGAATTTGATAAACTATTAAAAATAACTATATGTTTACATGAATAATCAAAATTAGCAACAATATTGTAATTGTTAACATAGCTTAAAGGGTCAAATTAACAATCGGGAGTTGTCGTGGGATCTTCATATAGTAGAACCTCTCCTCCCAAGAAGTATGAATGAGTCCTCTTCTATATATTTTTGCTAGTTTGAGAGTTTGTGGTTATGATTCGGTAGATGTATAAGTATGCCTTTGTTAGCAGGGGTGAAGCATATGAAGGGCCGGAGGGTGCGCCGACCCTCTTCGATTTTTGGCTCAGTAGTGTAAATTTTTCTATTTTCGTCCAAAAATTTTGTATATCATTAGTCCCCACCGATTTGAAAAAAAAAAAATAGGTCTCGTGACTTTCGGCCCCTACAATCTAAAAGTTCAAACTTTGCCACTGCTTGTTATGTATTCATCGTCCTCCACTATCCAAGAGTTTATTTTAGGAGTTGTGAATGTCGAAACAAGATCTTTTTCTTTCTACTTATTTGATTCGGATTCTAGTTACTTGAGGAGTTGAGGGGATGGGGAGTCATCTTCATCTGCATTTATTTATGATTTATGGTGAATGTAGGTATGATGGTGGATACTTGAGGAGATTGATTTCACGAGAATTAGACTTTTGGGTATTTAGGTGAAGGATTACTGTGAAACATTGAGTAAATTATGAAAATCCAAGATATCTAGGAAATTGCAGGAATGATGGATATTTTTGGCCTAGATATCCGAAGTTTAGTTTTGGGAATGAGAATGTTAAAATGGAAAGAAATACAAGTTAAAAATGTGACAAATGAAAGTGAGGTTGTATTTAGAGTGGTTTATAGGAGAGAAACTAACGATTATAGTTGGGAGTTGTAGAGAAATATAGGAAACTAAGAGAAAGTTGAGCTAGAATTAGTCAAAAAAAATTGAAAGAATTTCAAAAAGTAAAAAATAAATTAAATATTTACATATTTAAACACACATATATATATATATATATATATATATGTATGTAAGGAGTTGACTAAAAAGTCCATTTTTTCTAAGAAATATAAGAAATCTATGTAGGTATTGTGATTTAAACTTTAGTAGAAATGGTTTATATTCTTTTAGTATTGTGTTATATAGGAAAACAACAAAAGTAACAATTTAAAATACAATCACACAAGTATTCTAAGCATTAAATTGTAAAATACACTGGTTATATTTCTTCGCATGGTGTTTTAGATTTAATGCTTAGAATACATTTAATTGTGTTTTCAATTCCTACTTTTGTTGTTTTTCTATATTACACAATACCAAAAGAATATAAAACATTGCTCCTAAAATTTAAAACACAATGCCTACAAGACTTCTTACATTTCTTAGAAAAACTGATTTTTTACACGAACCCTACCCTATATATATGTAAGGAGTTCTTATATAAATCCTAAGAAAATTAAATTATCTGTTTATTTCAGTTTATATAAAATAAATGAATTTGTTTAATTTGGATACGAAAAATAGCTAATTATACTCAGATCCTCTATCCATCACATACTCGTAAAATAATAATAATAATAATAATAATAATAATAATAATAATAATAATAATAATAATAATAATAATAATAATAATAATCCCATACCCAATTTACGAACCTCATACCGGTCCCGTACACTTTGGGTGCTAGGATCAAAAATTTGATTGAATTTGGTGTATACAGTATGCTTGAGATTGAAAAACTAATTTGGTTAATCAATCGACACAAATTGTATTATACCGATAGAGTTTACCTCCACAATTTAAACACGAGAGATCACATATGTGATCGTCTCTCAAACACACTATCTCTACAAAGATCCGACTCTCAAGATTTCTAAAAGGCTATAAGAAATGAAAAATGATTGGGTTTATTTAAGTGCATGGCTCAATCACTAAGGAATTCTTAGAGATTAAGCTAATTCAGTAAACCATTGATTCCAATATTTACATCCCCAAACAACTGAGTCTCAATTACTAAATTAAACTATATAGCACACGACTAAATTAAGCTTATTCGAACAACAACGGACACCCTAAAATGCACTAATAAATTTCCCCTTCAATGTTGTTGTCGAATAATGTGCTAAATATGTCACGTATATGTTAATACAAATTCCACCTCGACTGGTCCTTCGGGTTTGCAGAAACTTAGACTCGAGTTTTTACAATAAAACCAAATCGTTGAAGCTTTTGTTGCAGACTTCCCCCTCAAAATAAGCATATCTAGGTTAGTCAGAAACTCAAACTCAATTGACTACCATCACTTTCACTTAGGCTAGCTTTACGTTTGATAAATCGTTTCTACTGGTCAGCAGATGATAAAGGTTTTGTCTTTCAACGGTCTACAATAAGTTATATGTTTTGTCTCGAAAACTCCCAAACATTCAACAATTCAATCTGCATGGTAATGACACGATCCTCTGGTTATCACACTGTAATCTTTATGAGAATTATCAAACTTGAAACCAAACACTGCAGCTTCTCCATCTCAATGATAATCCTATTCGCATTCGGTTTAACATAACATCCATGTTGCTTAATCATTTGATCTTCAAAACTCAACTGGTGATTGATAAAGACTTTGTTACGGAATCTCATATCATCGATAATGAAAATCTTTTAGAAATCCTTGATCTACTTAGGACCGTAACTCGTAATTGAATTTACATTACTAGAACTTTAGTGTTATCAAACAAAATGTGTTACCGAATTTCAGCTCATCAATAATGAAACTCTTTCAGAAATCCTAGATCGACGTATGACCGTGAATCGTAATTAAATTTACTTACTAGAACTTCATTGTTTGACTAAAAGCGAAAATCCCAGCACTATGCAAACCCAAGCTGGATTTCCATGTCAAACAAAGACGAATCTTGTTCAATATCACCCTAATATTCCAAGAATTAAACAAAATCTGGAATTTAATTCTTGCTAAATTCACAGTTCTGAAAACTCAAAATGCAAAAATTTAACGTTTTGGCCGAAAATAGTCACATCACAAATCCGGAACACCATTATCCTACCAATGAATGATTCACAAAGACCATTGTGTGTTTTGGTTCTTATGACTATCCCACGATCTTCAATAACACATATATCCTTCATCAGGAAATGATCACAAACTAATCCGAAATGTTCCCGAACAACCAAATTCGGCTTTGAAAACCAAGCGCGTAAAATCTGGAGGAACATGTTCCCGTATTTGACACTGAAAACCAAAATGATATCTACTGAATATTAAAAAAAAAAAAAAAAGTTGGGTTTTTTATTAACGAAATGATATCTACTGCATCACGTCCTAAGCAGCTCAACATGTGGAATTTCCTTCTAAAACTTTAAAAACAGTTGCGATTATTTTGCGTTTTATATTATATCTTACAACTTTAAAATTATGCACGATGTACAACAATAATCATGCAAAAAGACACTTGTTTTACACTTGCATCCGCCCATTGATTTAATACCGCTAGCAAACATTATGCAGTAAAACTTGTCGTTTTCTTTACGGTTTAAGAAGATCCAAAGTGACTTCATTATTTTTGTTTTCATGCCAATAATGTGACATATGCACTTGTATTTCATGCAATAAGAGTAGTCCTTTTACCATTTATTGACTACTGACTCATTCAAGTGAAAAAAAGACTTTATATTGGTTGAAATTGACTGACCAAAAACAATATACAGCATATAAATAGTCACCCAAGTACCCCAAAATGCGTGCAAGGAGCACTTAACAATAAATATAATTTTAAAAAATATATAAGGGGGACGGGGCGCTCCACTAGGTTTTTTTTCAACTTCACTGATTTCTACCAATCCTGCACTGCCACATCACTTCACTGAAACAGTTTTTTGGAGGCAGCACTCCACTGAAAATAAAAAAGACAAAAAGACAAAAGGGGGAGAGAGAAATTCACGGATACCAGTCCGTTAACAACAACCAGATTTTGGTTCACATGACCACTACCAGCATTGGTGGCGGTGGTGTTACCGTGCTGGTAGTGGGTACTCGTGACCAATTCTGGTGACGCTCCGTCCCCCCTAATAGACTTTTGTACATAAAAGTTAACAATAAATATAAAAGGGTTGTGTCTAATACATAACTAACAAGTTGAGTTGACGTTAACTCGCACGTTACTGCGAGAATTTAATTATAATATCTAATTTGCTAACATGAAACAATTGAGGAAATGGCCTAGTACTCACACACTCACGAAATTACACACAAAAAAATCACAATCTATGGCTAATTGATCATAAAATTTATTAATTCATGTTAGCGTATGTTAAATTTTATAAAAGAAAAGACAATATATGGCTAATTCATTTTTTTAAAGGCTTATGGCTAATTCATTGACATGTGATTTAAAAATAAATTTTAAATGTATCAAGTTATATGTTATAAAATTCATAAAATTACTACAGGTAATAATTTATAAAATAATGTGTTGTTGATTTTTACTCTAGTATAATGGTACCCCTCTCTCTTTCTTCGTGAATCAAACTTCCACCATCGGATCTATTGAACTGTTTGCGGCCAACAACTTCAAGACTCGTCATTCAAAACACAATTGGTGGCGGCTGTAAGATTGTAGAATGTAGATGCAGTTCAAATTGACACATCTCCTTTTCTAGATCTCGAGCAAGAGCCATCTTTTCGATTGTCATTTTTGTTCGTCTTTTCTGCTTTTTTAAAAGCAGTTGTGTATATTTCATCTGAATGTTTATGTCGGTTTTTTTGAATGTTTTTGTCGCGTCATTTAGTCCGATTGGCTTGCATGTGCTAATTGTGTGTGTATAGCCATAACGGTCGGTGAGAAAGGCGACGCTTGACAAAACAAAATCCATACAGATAGACGAATACAAAGAGGCGACGGTTACAAAGAGACGACGGTTACTAATCGCCGGAAAGGTTTGGCATTGATGGATCCCGCATGTTAAAAAAACAGAAGGAAGAACAAAACTTAATGGTGTTAAAAGAAACATTAAGTTACTTTTTGTAGTATATATAATTTACTTTTATAAGAGTCATATAAAATGTTTGATAGATACTATAAATGAACCCGCGCTACGAGGCGGGACAAACAAGTTTTGGATGAAAGTTAAATAGAAATTTAGATGAAATAGTAATAACAACACTAATAAAGAAAACCTAAAACTAAAATATTGTAAAAATAAAAATATGCTTTAGTCCAACGTCAATCGTTTCTAGGAGGTTTGGTTTGAGAAAAAAGGGGGGGGGTTATCTCTTGGCTAATTTAATGTAATAGACACTTTTCGGGCCTTCTTTTTTCTATTTTATTATAAAAGAAGTTGGAATATAAGTTTCTTAAAACATCACTTCAACATCCATTTAATCTTAACAATTTCATGTATCCGAAAGTACGAATAGAGAACTTGAACCAATATGAATCTCCAGTGATAATTGCAACGAGCACATCTCCTCACGTACCTTCAAATTATATTATGTGCAAGGGTAATTTTTTATATAATGTTCCTAATAAGTAATACAAGGCTTTTTAGGACCGTCAGTACAAAAAGAAGTATAATTTATGATTGGATTTAATCAACAAGTTATATTTTTTAAATATTTAATAAATAGTTAAATAACTTAATATTATTGCATATCATATTAAATATTGTTATTTTAATTTAAAAAATATAATGAATTTTATAAACTGTTAAATAACTTACTCTTATTACATATAATTTATAATGTTATCTTAATTTAAAGAATATAATATTTTCAATTTTATTGTCGTGTCAACGGTATGATATATACAAATAGATAACGTTAAGTCTATTTATTTTCTCCGTAGTTATATATAATAACATAATACTATTACTCATTTTGTTTTTATAAATTTCTTTAATTTTTTTAAATTATATATGTATTTCTACCTAGTTTTTTTTATTTATATAAGCATAAAATTTATTATTGAGAAAATGTATTCCGTACATTTATATAGAATTAGAAGTTTATTAAATAAAGTATTAATTAATTAGAAGTTTATATTAAATAATGTATTAATGTGTATTAAGATTTGAGGTAATTACAATGATGCCCTTCTCTAATGAAGTTAAATCACTTTTTTTTGCACATCTAGAATGCATTAAAAAAATGCTTTAGTCCAACGTCAATCGATTTTAGAAGGTTTGGTTTATTTTTGGCCCATCCTGGTTTTTTGCTCGTGCTGATTTGGCCAAAGAACTTAAAAGAACTCAAACGTGTGTAACCCGAACTGGTTTTAGAAAAAAGGGGGGTTATCTGTAGGCTAAATTAATAATGTAATGGACACTTTTCGGGTCTTCTTTTTTTCTATTTTGTTATCAAAGAAGTTCGAATATAAGTTTCTTAAAACATCACATCAACATCTATTTAATCTCAACAATTTCATGTATCCGAAAGCACGAATAGAGAACTTGAACCAATATGAATCTCCGGTAATAATTGCAACGAGCACATCTCTTCACGTACCTTCAAATTATATTATGTGCAAGGGTAATTTTTTTATATAATGTTCCTAATAAGTAATACAATGCTTTTTAGGACCATCAGTACAAAAAGGAGTATAATTTACAGTTGGATTTAGTCGACAAGGTATATTTTTTAAACATTTGATAAACAGTTATATAATTTAATATTATTACATATCATATTAAATATTGTTATTTTAATTTAAAGAATATAACGCATTTGATAAACTGTTAAATAACTTACTGTTATTACATATAATTAATAACGTTATCTTAATTAAAAAAATATAATATTTTCAATTGAATTGTCGTGTCAACGGTATGATATTTACAAATATATACCATTAAGTCTATTTATTTGTTCCTTAGTTATATATAATAACATAATACTATTACTCATTTTGTAACATAATATTATTACTCATTTTGTTTTTATAAATTTCTTTAATTTTTTTTCTATTTATATATGTATTTCTACCTAGTTGCTTTATTTATATAAGTATAAAATTTATTATTGAGAAAATGCATTTAGTACATTTAGATAGAATTAGAAGTTACCTTTTAAAAAAAGATAGAATTAGAAGTTACCTTTAAAAAAAGATAGAATTAGAAGTTTATTAAATAAAGTTTTAATTAATTAGAATTTATATCAAATAATGTATTAATGTGTATTAAAATTTAAGGTAAATTATAATGATTTTGTTGAACATAAATTTCATTCACACAAAAACGAGGGCCTCAAAAAACGAGGACCGCACGCAACACCATTACAACATGTACAGAGGGAATTTAACCCATTCAGTCCACACAATCCTGTAACGACTCGATCTAAAGTTTAACCATAAAAAAGACATGGATTTCACTAAAGACACCACCTCGCTCACACTTGGAGTAGAGCTAAGAAAAACCGCCTTGTTTCTCTCTTTCCAAATCACCTAAAAAGTAACCATAACTATACCTCGAACAATAAACTTCTCCTTTGCAGACCCCTGAATCGAATCAGCCCATTTAGACATAGAAGCGATCGAAGCACTGCTGATTAAAGGCATTCTGCACCAACTAGACACTATGTTCCATACATTAGTAACAAATCCGCATTCAACAAAGACGTGCAGCACCTCTTCATCGTCAAAACTGCATAACGGACACGTTGTGGAAGGCAGACCAATATTCCTTCTGACCAGCTCTACCCTAGTGGGGACTCGTTCTTTCTCGATCCTCCAAACCAACACGTTTACCTTAATAGGGACCCAATTCACCCAACAGAAAACCTGAATGTTCGTCCCATACAAATCCTGTCGCAAAGAGGTTTTAACCGCTGCAACACTGAAATCGGAATTTAACTTCTGATCCCAAACCCACTGATCCGGGCAGTTTCTAAGCTGCACTTGGGACACCATAAGAAAAACATCTTGTAACTCTGAAATACCTGCGACCGAAGACGCACTCATCTACCAGCTATCAGACATACTAGTGTGCCCATCAACCATCTTCAATCTTTCGCTAACCAAACAATTCTTATTACTTTCCAAGGAGAAAAGAGTAGGCCATCTCGTACATAACTGCGTCGTCCCGTACCACACATCCTTCCAGAATCTAATATGAGACCCGTTCCCCAACTGACATCTAATGAGCTTATCAAGTGACGAACCTTTTATGCGGCTTTTTTCCAGGCAATTAACTATAGCTTTCCATGTCCCAGGAACAGCTCTATTCACTGATAAGAACGTCCACCTATTACGACCCCCATGTATACTATTTATGATATCTTTCCACAACCCGTCCTGGCAAGTTTTAAACCTCCACGCCCATTTAACAAGTAACGCTAGGTTCACCTCAGCCAACTTTGAAATACCCAAACCCCCATGCTTCTTAGGTCTCGTCACAACCTCTCAAGACACCCAATGGATGCCTTTACCGTCTCGATTCCCGTTCCACAAAAATTTTCTCATCATTCTCTCAATTTCTTCAACCACCCCAATAGGAGCCTTAAAAATAGATAGGTAATACACCGGAAGACTACCGAGAACCGACTTTATAAGCGTAATCCGGCCACCAATGGAGAGAACCTTGGCCTTCCACGACTGAAGTCTACTACGAACAGTCTCTATAACAGGTTCCCAGTGTACCGGACGATTCATATTTGCCCCTATTTTAACTCCAAGATACTTAAACGGTAGGTCACCGACCTTACAACCCATCAACTCAGCTACATTATTCACCTCCAAGGAAGTAACTCCCAACCCAAATATATGGGATTTATGAACGTTTATTTTCAGACCCGAACACATATAAAAAATACGTAACAACCTGTTTGCCATCAAAATATTACCTTTGGACCACTTTCCCAAAATAAGCGCATCATCTGCATACAACATGTGAGATAGAACGGGCCCATCCTTAGCGACTTTAATACCTTCAATGTCCCCCATACGACACGCCCGCGAAAACATGGACGCTAATCCCTCCATCACAATCAAAAATAAAAACGGGGATAATGGGTCACCTTGTCTAAGGCCCTTTTGACAATTGAACTTAAACGTAGGAGACCCATTAATAAGCACCGCCGACCTGGCAGAATGAACAATGCCTTTAACCCAAAGGCACCACCTATCCGGAAACCCCATCTGTTCCATAATCGAGAATAGAAAGCCCCAGTTAACATTATCGTAGGCCTTCTCAAAATCAATTTTCAACAGAAACGTCTCATGACAGTTCTTCTTTAACCAGCCAATTAACTCATTAAGAACAAGAGGCCCATCTAGGATGTATCTCTCCTTAAGAAACGCCGATTGAGAAACCGAAATCACACCACCCATAACCACTTTAATCCTGGCGGCTACAACCTTAGAAATGACTTTACTAATAACCCCCACAAGGTAAATTATAATGATACCTTCCTCTAATAAAGATAAATTACTTTTTTGCCATATAATAGTATATATAATCAAAGGTAGAAAAAGAGCAAAACAAGTATGTTACGTAACCATATTATGTGTCATAGCTAAAAGCAGTGTCGAAGCTTGACCCAAAATTTCGAGGGGTCGGAAGTCACAAGTTTCGGGGGTCGAAAACCAGTTTCGGGGAGTCGAAACCTTATATACCAAAAAAACTTTATACGAATACTATATAATCGGAACTTCTGAGCGAAAATTCGGGGGGGGGGGGGGGTCAGTCGCCCCTCCCTGCCCCTTAAAAGCTACGCCCCTGGCTAAAAGCATAAAACAAAACGTAAAATTGATTTATTCCAATAACTAGATGTCGTAAAATGCATACATAATTACTCACAAAAATGGACATATCAATATACAGAAAGAAAAAGAAAAAAAAAACATGAAAAAAACATAAGAGAAGAGTCATAATGGATTTAGAACATTATTCCAAGAACAGCTAGCATATTTTTATTATGAAAAAAGAAGAAGAAATATCTAAGAGTGGATTATATATGAAATGAATTGATACATTGGGATGGTGACAGAAGTAAAGGGACGATGTAGACCCATTGTTTTTGGCTCACCATAACTTTTGAAAGGGTCCCACCAACAATTTTTACCGAGTCTATTTCCAAAGTTTCATTCACCACTTTCCCTACCACCTTTAATATTTCCTCTATAAATTGCACCCCACCACCCCCTATTCAATTCATTCAACACACACACACAATTTACACACACACACTCTCTTTGCAAAACAAAACAATGGCCTCCTTCCCAGTTGTGAACATGGAGAAGCTCAATGGAGAAGAAAGAGGTGAAACAATGAACCTCATTAATGATGCTTGTGAAAACTGGGGATTCTTTGAGGTATTATATATTTTATATAGCGTCCTGCTATTCCCACACCCTTAAACGCCCGTTTTAAAGTTTAAACGGGCTATGCGACAAGCCCTAACTTTCAAACAGTCGTTCGATGAATCCTTATATGTCTGTTTGAAAGTAGGGCTTATGACGCAAACCTTAAGGTTTGCTTTGTTTGTATTGAACTAGCTCTTAGACCATTTTGCGAGTTTAACGTGGATATTTTTTCCTATATATATATATATATATTTTTTGTGTTTCTTTTGTTTATCACTTTTGTTTATGTTTTCTCTATATTACTATATAATATTATTGTTAATTTACAATATGTATATATACTAATGAGTTGAAGTTTATAGATTATGAACCATGGGATATCAACTGAGCTTTTGGACACAGTGGAGAACATGACAAAAGGGCATTACAAGAAGTGTATGGAGACTAGGTTCAAAGAGATGGTCGCTAGCAAAGGCTTAGAAGCTGTCCAAAATCAAATTGATGATCTTGATTGGGAGAGCACTTTCTATATCCGCCATCTCCCCGAATCCACCATCTCCGAAATCCCCGATCTCGAAGACGAATATAGGTACTGATTATATATATATTTTTTATTAATAAACTAAAATATTTATTAAAACAAAATACGAAAGTTACATCACAATAGAAGGTAGACGGGCAACAAGCTGCGCCGCCACCCCTTTTGAATTTATTGTAATTATCTCCGTGTATATATTAAATAAAATATGTTAGATAGACTTATATTTTTTTATTGTAGTTATGTTTGTCATATATATATCGTTGATTAATAATACATAATACCTTACGTGAACAGGAAGGTGATGAAGGAATTTGCTAAAGAGCTTGAGAAACTGGCTGAGAACATTTTGGACATATTTTGTGAGAATTTGGGGCTAGAGAAGGGTTACTTGAAGAAGGCTTTCTATGGTGCTAAGGGTCCTACTTTCGGGACTAAGGTGAGCAACTATCCTCCATGCCCTAAGCCCGACCTAATCAAGGGTTTGAGGGCCCACACCGATGCGGGTGGCGTCATCTTGCTCTTTCAGGACGATAAGGTCAGTGGACTCCAGCTCCTTAAAGACGACAAGTGGATTGATGTCCCACCGATGCACCATTCCATTGTCATTAATCTAGGCGACCAGTTGGAGGTACTGTCCCTATATATAGTTAATTAATAATACACAGTAGAGTACATTAAAGTACTTTACTGTGTTTATTTATTATTTTTTTTATTTCTATATTAATGATAAGTAAAAACATTTAATTGGATGATCAGGTGATCACCAATGGAAGGTACAAGAGTGTGATGCATAGAGTGATTGCTCAGACCGATGGGAACCGCATGTCGATAGCATCTTTTTACAACCCAGGAAGTGACGCTGTCATCTATCCTGCGCCACAATTGATTAACAAGGAAGAAGAGAAGAACAATGTGTACCCGAAATTCGTGTTTGAGGACTACATGAAGCTCTATACCACAGTCAAGTTTCAAGCGAAGGAGCCGCGGTTTGAAGCTATGAAGACCATGGAGGACAGTGTGAAGTCGGACCCGATTGCAACTGCTTAGTGCCAAGAAACCAATGATGATTAATAAATGGTGTTTGTGTGTGTGTGGATTAATTAGTTAAATAAAGTTATGATGTGCTAAACAAAAAAAATGAAATGTGTTACTTGAGAGTATGAATGGTTAATTTGTAGAAGAACACCATATGTTGATATACGGTTATGATATATATCGTGGTGTATTATTATTTCTGCATATTAATATTCTAAGATGGGCCATAAGGATTAAAATCTTACAACTTTAGCAATCATCAAATTAATGTTACAAGTATTTTCATTAATAATAATCCTTAATAAATTAAACATATTTTTAAAATTTTATATTATTTAACTAAGTTGGCGAGGAGAAAGAGCACAATAAACTTAGTATATTTATTTACCATGAGTTGCGCTTCAAAGAAAGTTAAGACTACTTTACTAGGTCGCACATGTTTTGGAAACCATACGTCCATACATGTTAATGATGTTATTGAATCAATAATCGCTATTGTTTCACAGTTTTTTTTTATTTTATTTTTTTGAACAGCTAATGTTAGCCCATTGTATTTGACACAAAATACACTCTTACCAAGATTTTGAACCTAGGACTTTTTCTCAAAGAAGTATAAGCCTCTACCAAGTGGGTTAGCCCCGCATTTATTGTTCAACGGTTTATTAAAAAAATACTATAAAAATTAAATAACAAATTGACGCTATTGAATCCGTCGCTTTTGTGTAGTTATGACCACCAATGAGGCCGATCCATATCCAGTTGTTACTACTCTTATCTAGGTTCAAGTTCAACAATGACCTGATTTGCCACTTGAGTCAACCTAACAAGCCCATCCGATCCCAAGCAATTCAATCAATTAATATTTTTTTTGAACGGCCAAAAACTATATAAAATTAATATTGAATCGGTGGAGAGGATTGTTACTTTTTTTTTTTACCATGAATATGATTATGGCATAATCTTCAAACAATATAAAATCTTTCACTTAGGCCATAGGCTATTGTTACGTTTCTAGTCTTCATCACTATTCTTCATGTCATCGCAACATCACTCCATTATCCATCGCTACCCTTCATTACCTTCCACTATGGTATGGTCACCATCTTCCATCACCTTCCACTACCCTCCATCACCTTTCACATTTTCAAAAATTGGCCCGTGACAAACGTGAGAACCCTCGCGGTTTACGCTTAAATCTTGTTTATACTAACTATGCATTTCAGAGAATGGTAAAACATGTTAAAATCCGGGAAAACATTTCTTGTTGTGCCGTAGACACAAAGATGTTTTAATTGGGCCAAGACTGTGGTGTGGTCCGTGTGGTGGACTTTTGGTAGGGTTCCGGTAAGAAAATTGTTTTGCGTAGGAAGAGTAGGAAGTGTTTTCAACCGTTTGATCTAGAAATTGATGGTTTAGATTAAAAGTTTAGGCTAGTTAAGATTATATTAATTATAAATTAATGGTTAGGGGTAGGATGGTCTAATTAGTGTTTTAAAAGAGGGTAGAAAAGACATTTTAATTTATATATCTACTAACCACTCCATGATTCAAGCATAATTAATAAATATTATCCTATTTTACTCATCCCTCTCTCTATCTCTCTGTAAATATCACGAAGGTCTCTCCATCTTCTTCTTTCTTTATCACTAACAAACAAATCAAAAAAACCTAATATCTATAGTGTTCTTATACAGATCCAACTCGTGGTAAAACAGAGTACGCAAAAGGGAAGGAAATAAAACACCAAAAATCCGTTCGTTTGATCCAGACTTAATCGGAAAAAAAAAACGAATCAAATGGAGGGAAATCAGACACCAATACACCCTACATCTACCCTCACAGGTACCGATTTAACTGATTTTGATTAATTTTTTTAATAATTAGGTTTTTTTTCGGGTGTTTTATGATGCTTGAGGTTGAGTGTGTTTCAAGAATCATTGTTAGGGGGAATCATGTTCTTGAGTAGGTTTTTTTTAATAATACCTAAGTTTTGGGTTTTAGATAATAGTGTTTCATAATAGTGTTTTATGCAGTGTTTATATATTATGAAAACATTATACGTTTGTTTCCTTGTTAAAACAGCTAAGTTTTTGGGTTTTAGATAATTTTGTAGATGATTTTTTTATAGTAGTGTTTTAAAAATAGTGTTTTATTCAGCATTTACTCGTTAGAACATCTAAGTTTTGGGTTTTAGATAATTTTGTAGATGATTTTTTTATAGTAGTGTTTTAAAAAAAATTACCCGAAGCGTTAAGGTCACCGTATGTTCGTAGACGGGTGGCTTTAGGAGCGATGTATGACCTGGCCGAGTCACGCGTGAGCACCTATGTATTCGCCGCTTGGGCTGACCCGTGGTAAGTTTCTAATGTATATATACCTTTAGTTTATAGTTTCCTAACTTGAAAAAACATGTCCATAATAACATAGGATACCTATCTTCAAAACAACCTGGGATTTGACGATTATGAGGGGCGCACTTGAGTCGGTTGCGCCGGGACAATGGCTTCAAGTGGAGGTATTGAGCGCTTGGGCAGCGGTGTTGAACTATGAAGAAAAGTATATGAGCGATGGGTCACCAAAATGCTTGTTCTGCCCGCCTAATATGTTGGTATGTTTTAAAACACTACCTTTAAATATCCTGTTTTAAAACACTACTTTCATGAATCTGTTTTAAAAACACTACCTTTTTTTTTTGTTACCAGGACCAAGCCGATTATGATGCACCGGTCAGGGTGAGGATAAAACACTTTGAGGAAAACATGGTATCGTGTTTGGAATGGACGGAGAGCAAAACGATCGTTGGGTTCGATCTAATTTTCGTGCCCATTTTACAGTCGAACCATTTCTACCTTATGTGTTTTAACCTCATGACACATGACACACTTGTGATTGATAACATGCAACTAACGGATGTTTTCAAGGCGAGATACAAACTTTGGCCAGAAAAAATGGTAAAAATAAAAATCCCTATTTGTACCCAATTGTACCCCATTATTTGAATTTACTTTTATCTACCTGTTTATAGTAACAGACTTTTTTTTACCAGACAGGAGCTTTCGCTGGTTACCTAAAATCAGTGGGCCACACTAGTGCAAATTGGGTTAAGCAAACAATTCCGTACCGGTTGAAACTAGCGTGGGAGACGGCCCATAATGATGTAGACTGTGGTGTTTTCGTAATGAGACACATGGAGACCTACAAGGGTAAGCCTCTTAGGGAATGGAATTGCGGCTTTTCTAATGAGTGCAACAAACAAGGTGAATTGTTGGGGACCCAAAAAAGACAACTTAATGAACTAAGGAGGAAGTATGTTGCAAAAATCCTACTAAGTGATGTCAATTTATACAGACCGGATGTTGAGTTAGGAGTGTACGAATATTACCAATTACCGGATGCTACTAGGCGGGAGTTGGAGAAGACCGCGGTTGATCGAATCCGTGAAAGATTGGGGCCTTCAATGGGAAAAAAATGACTTTTATTTTGAGATTTGGAAAAATATTGGTTTATCTTTATGTTTTGGATTAGGTCGATTATGTTTTGGATGATGTTACATTGTGTTTTTTGGATATTTAATTTAAAAAAACACTACGGTTAAATTACAAATATAGTGCAAAAAAAGTTTGTTATTATTGCAATTCTCCTTTATAAAAAAAGAAGTAAACGAAAGCATTTTAAAGACACTACTTGCTCGTGTAAAACACTACTTAATTGTATTAAACACTATTTATTCGTATAAAACACTATGTATTCGTACATTTTAAACAAAAACATGCCCATATAAAACGGTTATAGTTAAGGACTTAGAAATGGCTGTATTACATCCGGATCTTGTTTTTGGTATGAAGCCATATAGGTAAAAAAACGGTTCTATAAGACACTAGGGACTCATAAAGTTAAAAACGGTTCAATTAGTACTTCTTGCTAAGAAACATTAATTGTACTTCGTCACCTATAGTTTAAAAACTTCTGCCATCATCTATTAATTGGAAAAAAATTGAAGAAACCGATTGATTGTTATGAGATTGAATATTGTGTGGAAGAATTAGTTATTTTAGATAATTGAATCTCATTAAAATCCTTAATTTAGTTGCTAAATTTGTGGGTTTTTGATAATTAATAAAATGACACAAAAGTCTATTATGCCCTTGATCTAAATATTTAATCAGATTTGATCCAACGGTTGAAAACTCTTCCTACACTTCCTACACAAAACAATTTTCTTACCGGATCCTCTACCTATATATATATATATATATATATATATATATATACTAGTGGCAATGCCCGCGCGTTGCCGCGGGTACATAAATTTACCGATAGATAACGATTTGTTACAAAAAATTTGAAGAAGCATGTGATGGAATGCTTAATTTGGGATGAGAAGCCACAAAAATAATGTAGTAAATTTAACAACTAAAAGTATGTATGTTGATATTAACAAAATGCATATGAAATAACGTAGTGCTTTCAAGGATACAGTAGCAGTTTGATCTACATGAGGATCGTGGGCTTAAGCAAAAGTTTTGTACTAAAATGTTTGGAATCTTCAAAATAATCATAAAAAAAGCATCTTAAAGCGAACTTCCCAAATGACAGGTTGTATGGCAACTCTAGCATCCTGCATGACATCCAAATGTGATAATTAGAACCAAAACCTAAGTCAATTTAAATTCAAAATACTAAAAAAAAATCATATAAACATATAAATATATAATGGCACATCTTCAATACAAACAAATTATTGTTACTATTAGAATCAAACGAACACATTATAAAATGAGGGATTTAAGCACCACTGAAGAAATTGAAATTGAATTGAAATCGAATTAAACAAATTTCTCACTACATTCATAGTAAACTTGTGGTTTGAAATAAGAATGGCCTCACGATCTTCACCTCGTATAACTGTAGGTGACCACCACCTAACATGCTGAACATACAAATAAGGGTAAACAGCATCAGAACGCATCATGTTGATAAATATTAGTTATACAGTATATGCAAATTTTATCTTGTATAATATTGTTGAATTGTTTAATGCTCACTTCAAATACAACCGTAAAAGAACAAGTCACAGACCTCTATAGTTCCAGAAACTTCATAGCCTCCTATCTTTACTTTAATCCACTCATGCGAGACAAATGGACAGGTGGCATGAATCATAACACTTGAGACAAAGTTTATGAATATCTACATATACATATAACTTGGATAAGTAAAACTTCATACATGAATGACATGCTGACATGCAAGATATGTATTGTGAAACACGCCTCACGGCCAGCAAGTGTCAACAAGACCGTCCCAAGACCATGTGCAGGCAGCCATTTCCGGGTAGAAAAACCTAGCAACTTCATGAAAAGGGACACAACAGCAACCCAAACTACAGTGTATACGGATTTGCAAGCAAATTGGAATCCCGTCTTCTAACCCCACAACAAATATTAAAAAAAACAAGAAAATAAAAACTAATAAACCTTAGAAAAAAAAACAATGTTATGGAACATACATTTCTTGTATCGGTAGCATCATTGGTCTCCGTGAAAAAGCTTTGTGTTTGTCGAATTGCACTATATTAACAATTACAACAAAGGATTAGTTATAACTTACAAGAAAGCCAAAGGGTTTATAGTGGGTGGTGGTGTTAATATTCTACAGAGAAGTAAAGGTTAATTAAATGGGAGAATATAAAGTGAAAAATAAAGAACTCTTGAAGTTGCTCCATTGTTAATAATCATTAACAAATATTAGAAAAACAAGAAAATAAAAACTAATAAAGCTTAGAAAAAAACAATGTTATAGAACATACATTTCTTGTATTGGTAGCATCATTGGTCTCCGTGAAAAAGCTTTGTGTTTGTCGAATTGCACTTTATTAACAATTACAACAAAGAAATAGTTATAACTTACAAGAAAGCCAAAGGGTTTATAGTGGGTGGTGGTGTTAATGTTCTAGAGAGAAGTAAAGGTTAATTAAATGGGAGAATATAAAGTGAAAAATAGAGAAAGCTTTGTGTTTGTCGAATTGCACTTTATTAACAATTACAACAAAGGAATAGTTATAACTTACAAGAAAGCCAAAGGGTTTATAGTGGGTGGTGGTGTTAATGTTCTAGAGAGAAGTAAAGGTTAATTAAATGGGAGAATATAAAGTGAAAAATAGAGAACTCTTGAAGTTGCCCAATTGTTAATAACCATTAACAAATATTAAAAAACCAAGAAAATAAAAACTAATAAACCTTAGAAAAAACATTTTTATGGAACATACATTTCTTGTATCGGTAGCATCATTGATCTCCGTGAAAAAGTTTTGTGTAAGTTGTTTCCTTGATCGTTCGTTTATTAAATTCAGTCTTGTCGCCCACTTAACTTGATTTTTTCGACGTCATTTCTTTTCCATTGGTTATATATACATACATCTAGTGTATCTGTTTTAAGAAGAAGCAATAATAATAAATAAAATAAAATAAAAGCAAAGAAGAAGGAACAGCTGATTTTGTTGTATTTGTGAAGGAAGGGTAATTATGCCCAACCAAATTAATTAGAAAAAAAAAAGAAACGATTTCAAACACGATCAACAGATTAACAGAAAACGCATCAAGTCCTCTAATTCAACAATCACAAAAAAAAAAACCGGATCAAATACACAACAAATCATAATTAAGTTGAACAACCTTGATATGAATCAAACGCATTTATTAATTATTTGAAAGCCAAAACAATAACAAACCTGAAATTAGGGAAATGCATGCACTCCGTAGTTTTGAATGAAGCTCTGCTTCCGATGGAAATAAAAAATTCGGTTTATCTCATCGTGGCCACACCAAAAAACTATAAGATGATTGATTGGACTGAAATGGGGAAGACAAAACGAAGGGCATTCAATTGGAGGTCATCAATTTAGAGGAATTGGATTGAAGTCATCAATTGAGGGAAGTTGAATGTGAGGAGTTAAACCCTATGAGTTAATAAGAAGAACAACCTAAAGTGAAGGTGGAGGGTACTAAAGGAATAACATTTTACATGTTAACTAAAAACAAAATCTAAAATTACACTAATAGCCTTGTAAGTGTCTTAATTTACACCTAGATGACTAATTTACCCCTATCAAATAAGCTTTATTAAGTTGTATATGTAGCTACAAAATTTGTACCCATGTCAAAATTACAATCTTGTACATCACTCCTCCTTTATAATGTATTATAGATTATAGATAGTTGTACAATCTTGATACCTGAGGACCGTATAGTTGTTTCGTCCACACAGTAGCATTATCCTTGTCATAAATCCTATTTATGCACTCGAACTTAAAATGCCAACCCTCCAACTAAACAAGTTACAAACTGTAAAATCAATAAAAATGACAATGTGGGGCACTTGGTGGAGGCTTATGCCTCTTAGAGGAATTCTACAATCCACTCCATATCAGCCATTATCACATTGGATACACGACACAACCAAATATATTAGTTACCCATTTTGACCCACTTGGTGATGGTGGATAAAAGAAATCTATAGTTCATACGCTTACATAATTTGAAACCCGTGTGACTCAGCAACGGGGCGACTCTGGTATTTTGTTCCTACACCACATAAGCACATGGGTCGTGTCGTGTCACAATGTCACAAAACTATTTTTTGTATACGAAAGTCCCTAAACTTGTCTACATAGTATGCACTTTTGACTTCTTTTCTAATAAAAATAATGACTTGTTGACTCCTAAATTTGTCAAAGATTGTTAAAATGACATTCACGATTTTTGCAAAAATGAGAAAAGCTACACTTTTATTAAAGAGTTAACAAGTCATTAAAAAAAGTCCGTGCATTTATGTGTGAGGGTGACTATGCACATTTTTTCCAAACAATCTGATTCATTTTGCCAAATATGATTAAAAAAAAATTGGTAGTTGTGCATTAGAGAATAGAGATCATACATAACATGAAAGTTGTGGATAATCAAGTGGAGCATACCTGGTCATGGCCATGGCCAAAGCTTTCCTCTCAACTTCTAATTCATATTGTAACCGTATAATCTCCTGATTCTAAATTTCTGCATCCGTCCTAAGTTTGTTTATTCTTTCCTTTTCATATGATATTTCCACTTTATTACTCATAATTCCTTGCAGTTCATCCTTTGCTTCACACCTCAACTTTGAAAGCACTTCCAGTGAATCAACAGCAGCACGTTCTTTCAATATTTTAATGTTTTGTTCCTCTTGTTCCGCCTTTAATCGATCCAATTCTTGTCTTATTTCTTCAGCTAATTTTTCTAAAGAAGCTATTTTTTCCCTTTCTAGTATAAGGTCCTTTTCATAATATGAGTTGATGTCTTTCTGCACTTGATCAACAAGAGCACTATGTGCAGCAACAACTTTTTTAGCCATTGATTCTGCTTCTATGCATGCAAGTTCTTCACTAACTATATCAGAAGCCTCACCTTTTGCAAGAGCAATAGCAGCTTGTGCTTTTGTCACAAGTTTATCTGGCTGAAATAGCTTCGTGTTACCTGTGGAAGTGGAGTTAATATTCATTTCTTGTAGCAAAATAATTTGACAGATAGAGGTGACAAGATCGGGGAGACATATATCAGTAAAGGTAAACATGCTAGGTTGGGTTGAACCGGCATTTTTTTGTCCATTCTAACTTGTTTTATAAATTACGAACATGTTAATTATGATTACATAACAAATAATATTACTACAACAGTAATCTAAATTGTTAGATGAAGATGATTTAGGATGTATGCATCAAAAATGTACTTAGGATACTTTCAACCCGCATCTATTTGAGATAAAACATAAACAAATTGACCTGATTATAGTAACTAATAAGTAAACAGCCCAGAACGGAAACTCACCAAAAGCAAGGCTTACTATTCAGCAACAAGAGTGTCATCTACATTCTCAATGCTTGATGCATCAACCAAATTATCATCTACATTGGATTTTTGTAATTCAGATAACTCCTCTGGTAAATCTTGTTGATCGGAAACATTGTTCATCACATCCCTGTCTTCTATGTTGGTAAACTAAACAATAAATCCATATACATAATTATAAAGAGGAGTGGCGGTTACATATGATCTTCTATAGATGATAAACTGAACTATGTTGACTTGTTTGGAGACGAACTAAGCCTGAATTGACCTGCTTTTTACATAAATAGATCCACATCGTCATGTATTAAAGTACAAGCTCCGTGGTATATGAAAATGTAGAAAACAATACATGAAACAGAAGCACACACACTTGATGAGAAATGTATTACACAAACTCAAACTGTAAATATTGGTACCTAAGCCAAGTACTTCCCAACCGCAGGGCAGTCTCTTGATATTAGTAGAGCGCGTGATCCCGGATAATCGAATGGAATAGAATCAATTAAAAAATTTCAAATCCCCGATAGAAAATTCCATAGAAAACAGACAGAAAAATAAAATAAAAGAGGGAAACACAATCAATTACTGAGCTATTGCAATTAGAAACATACCTTCAATCGGTTGGTGTAGCTCTTGGAGTTTGTTTCCGAATCAGATGTTTATTGCTGCAATAATAAATATAACAGTGCTGGAATTCCATCTCTACCATTGTTTGGGTCTGTACAGTCCACGGTGACCGAAAATCCCTATGCATGCGAAAACCCTAAATTCCAGATAGAGAGACGATCGTTACAGAAGACAGAGACATCAAGAATTATTCAATAGCAAATTGTATGAATTGGTGAAAAGGTGGGGATTTGAAGGGAATAATATTAATCAATGCAAACCTTAAATCTAGAACTGTTCATATTCGTAACTACAAGAGGAAGAGGGTAGCGATGGAAGAGGAGGGCAGTGATGGAATCCTTTTCTCAAATCTCAATATAGAGTGCAGATGAAATGTCTAAACTACCCTCCTAAGTGTCTTAATATTCCACAAAGTTCCAATTATACCCTTATGATCTAAGCATAAATCACTTGTGCATGTTGCTTCTTAAGTTGTACGGAATTGAAAATTACTATCCTAACCGTCACTCTTCCTTTATAATGTATTATAGATTATAGATTATAGATAGTTGGGTGAGCTGGATTCAACCTACATTGTTATCAAGTCAAATAATAAAAAATCACACACAGCCGAATGGAATCTCTCCAATATTATTAACGGAGAAAAATACTCAAAACTCAATCTCTTTAAATTAACTCGGTCAGAATTATTTACCATTACTTGGTTACAGTTTGAGGCCCATTATGATAAACTAGATATATAACAATAAAACCAACTTGATTAAATTAGTTATATATAACTATTAGAGATGCATCAAATTCTTAGTGTTATTAATTGTATATTTTGAATATGTATTTTAAGTCAAAGTCTAAATCATGGTCATAGTCAAAGTGTATTATTACTATTAATTATAGGCTAGATTATATCTTTTCTTCGTTGTATATATATCTTGTATGAATTATGAATAAAACGTGGTTGATCATTCTCTTATATGGTATCAGAGCATTCTTGCTCCAACGAGTACCGATCCCCCTCTCTTCTTGAAACACTATCTTATTCTTGAAACACTATCTTATTTTTCTTAATCTAAGTCACAACTTCCATGCCAACTTTCAATCCCATCTTCTATTTTGCTTCAAAACACTCATGTGTTTTAATACCTT
This sequence comes from Ambrosia x helenae, assembly GCA_030844895.1. Taxonomy (NCBI): domain Eukaryota; kingdom Viridiplantae; phylum Streptophyta; class Magnoliopsida; order Asterales; family Asteraceae; genus Ambrosia; species Ambrosia x helenae. The sequence goes on along the minus strand of CM061224.1, from coordinate 3,131,242 downwards.
AGCCACTTATGTGCTTCTTACATCTTCTACTATGCCGTGATCACCACCACCCCTAAATTTCTTTAAAATATCGCCTACTATTTCTTTTAGTCATCTCTCCAACGTCTCCAAACTTACATCTACCAACATTTTCAAAACTCTAATCTCATCCCCTCAGCAACATCAACCTACCTAACTATTACACTTTGTTACTCCTTCAAAGTTCCTACATAACATATTCTCTTTCTACCTGGTTTTGCAAAACCTAAAATCTTTTTTTTGTGCCACAACCTTTGTGTTCTGGACAAACTGTATCTCTAATCTTCTATCACCTATTCCGTTTACCCTCTGATCATTCATCTCTATTTCTCTTTTATGGCTTTTAACCATCTCTATTTCATCCATATAAAGGATGCACCAAATTATCAATGATTCATGTTCTTCACCTGCAATATTAAACAAAAAAAAACACAAATGTATTTTCTCTTGATTCATCTGTTTAATCAACTTCATATTTGCTTACATCTTCAACTCCATCAACTTCTTCTCTTGCTCAAACAACGGCATCATCTACTTCTATACAAGATTGGACTTATTCCAAGGTCGTCCATCTTGCGGGGGCATATTAGAGATGCACCAAATTTTCAATGTTATTAATTGTATATTTTGACTATGTATTTCAAGTCAAAGTTTAAGTCATTGTCATAATCAAAGTGTTTTATTACTATTAATTATTGGCTAGATTATGTCTTTTTTTCATTGTATATATATCTTGTATGAATTATGAATAAAATATGGTTGATCATTGTTTTATAATAACAACTATCATTATCCAACCATACTCGTTTGGATCGCCTATCGCCTGTACTCTATGAGATCGGCCCAACCCAACCACATCGGCTCGTGATCACACAAATATTGTGCCTGATAAGATCAAGGGAGAACAACAATAGCTTGTACATCTATTCTTAAACTATGACTGTGCTAGATGAAAGATCACAAGTAACTATTACACTTGTATTACAAATTATCTTGATTTCTAAAGATAAATCACCAAATGGTACAAATGTTGTGAGGCCAAGTGGCAATGCTAGCTTGTGGTCAAACCGAACTATCCCTTGTGTTTTCAGTTATATTTGCACATAATGTATAGTTAATTTTATGATAAACCAATAGTTTTGTTGAGTAACCAAAGTGTGAGAGACATTTCAAGTGCGAAAATTGTATGCAGATATGTCCTGTCCAGCATGAAACCGAAAACTGTGATCCCAGCCTTGTTGTTCTCCAAGTATGTCACTACAACATAAATCATATTTAGAATATTGGGCGAGTTCAAAACAAGGTTTTTTTTTTTTTTTTTTTTTTTTTTTAGATTAATGTTTAAATGGATCTTACCTAAGGCTTGTCTCTTCTGATATGAGAGTGTATGTCTATAAATTGGAACTAACTTTGTGTTCTCCAATTTGTCATCGTCTCCTTCATCTTCGGAATCTGTCTGATTCAAAAGGTAATTATTTGTCTCTGAAGTAATGTTCACCGATGCAGCCTCTTCGTTAGGACCCATGTCATCAAATGAGTCAACGGTGGCACAGGTGTGCCATTTGGCTGCCAAGCTTGTCACGGACTGAGCCTTGTGTGTGATCTTTGCTGCGTTGCGTAGGCATATGAACAAACCACTCACAAGTGTTGTAGAGCATAGCTGCACCATAAAATGATGATGAGTTATAAATAATAATAATAATAATAATAATAATAATAATAATAATAATAATAATAATAATAATAATAATAGAGAAATTACAATGGAAAGGATAATGATAATACTAACAAACTAATGATAAACCTAACCAACTAATAATAATAATAATAATAATAATAATAATAATAATAAGAAGAAGGAATAATGGAAATAAATAATCTCAACTATTGACTGTTGGCCAATAACAGTCCCAACTACGAAAATTACCAATAGTGGTCCCAACTTTCGACATATTGGAATATAATGGACCCACTCTAACGGAGGTCTAACTCCGTTAGTGTGATGCTGACGTGGCATGCCACGTAGGATCATTCTGCCACCTAGGATGCCACGTCGGATGCCACGTAGGACCATTTTGCCACCTAGGATGCCACGTCAGCACCACACTAACGGAGTTAGACCTCCGTTTAGTTTGGGTCCATTATATTCCAATATATCGAAAGTTGGGACCACTATTGGTAATTTTTGTAGTTGGGACTGTTATTGGCCAATAGTCAATATTTGAGAGTATTTATTTCCATTATTCCTAATAATAATAATAAAACATCAATAACTACTATAATATTCAAACTAGAGATAAATAGTAACCATTATACAAGATTCAAGCTAAATGATAAATCAATTAATAATAATTATCGCAGATAGTAAACTCGCTAACTAGCAGAAATGCACATTCATCAGTTAACTGAACAAGAGTGAATTGAAGTGATCACATACCGCGAGTTCTCCAGCAGTGGAAATGTTGACAAATGAGCCAGCGCGAGTTGTGACAAGCAAAGAAGCAAACTGGCTCACTGTAACCAGGATGAGAGTGGATAACACAAAGCCGCGAAACCTATGACTTATGATACGTAGAGTTCTTCTGATTGTAAGGTGTTCCATCAATATTAAACCAACATCACCTTGATTCTCAAACACTTTAGCAAAATCTTCAAGCCGGAATATTTGCATAGAACATGTGAGCTTGAAGAGCATGCACACGAGGAAGAAGAGTGCGGTGCGGTACAGCCATGATCCAGAAGCAGTATGCAGGCCAATGTATGGCTCAAGTAAATATTGGATATGTAAGGTATCTGATGTGCTCCAGATATAAACCACCATATCTTGTAAATAGCATTTGCAATAAAACAAGGAATCACAAATGCACAAAAAAACTTCATTGCTCTCTGCATAAATCAATGTACACTCATCATGACATCATGTCAATTTGCATTAGGCCATACGTAGTGGAGATAAGACTTAGCGCCCCTCCCCTTCATGTGATTGGCTGCAAGAGTCAGGGCACAACTTCCAAGAAAAAAAAGGCGTTAAATTTTTAAGGCTTGAAAGTTGTTTTGAGATTTTAAGGCCCCTATGTAGCGGTGTGAAGGGCCTTAAAGGGTGCTAATTTTGTTTTAAGGTCCCTTTAGCGCTTGAGTACACATGGTCTTACTAAATAAATAAGTATGACCGATGTCTGATAAGGTTACCAACGCCCACATCAAAAATTGTTTGGGTGGGAATCTGATCGGAAATACAATCAAAATTACCAATAGACGACCCGAGGATTTTGGATGTCCTATGTGACAAGTAAAAAATGTCCCCTTAAAATAGTAACTTATATATAAACAAAATTCATTACTATGATAATAAATGTTATAATAATAAAGAAAACAAAATTATTGTTTATAATTGGACCTCTAGAACATGATATTACTATAAGTATTTTATATTTGTTAATCAACCTACGCTACACAAACACAAGAAAAAAAAAATAGCCCTCTTTAGAATATAGTGAAAAAAAAAAAAAAAAAAAAAAAATTGGCCCTTGGTCGGTAACTATTACCGACCAAATTGATGGCATTTTGAAATATAACGATATATTTTTTAAAAAAGGTTTTTCATCAGTAATTCCTGGCAGGGGCGGACCTAGTTAATAACTAGGTGTCGCGTCCGTTCCTGCTCAACTTCGCGCGCGTAGTGGAAAATTAGTGGAAAATTTCGTTTTTTTACGAAATTTGGAAAACGTTGCTACTAAAATAAAAAAAATAAAAAACGTTACTACTAAATTCATTTCTAGATCCGCCACTGATTACTGACCAAACATTTCAATCAGTAACTACTGACGAACATGTTTGTCAGTAATAACCATTTATGATACTCATTTGTTTAGTAGTGAATAACGTACATGAAGCTGATCAGAATACCCACGACGAACTTCATCGCTAACATAAGACATCTTATCAAGAAACAAAAACCGTCGGAGACCATACTTCCTAGAGAAAGACAACAAACTAACAAAGGAGATAGCCGACAACACAGAGAGAGACGATTGCACGATCAAGTCATAAGGCCGACGATGGTTGTAATCACATGTGGTACACTGAAACGCCAAGTGTGACAAAACCGGTACACATATGGTTAAAAAGAAAAAGATTGACCATGAGAGACAAGCTTTCCATGGGTTTGATTGGTCAACAAAAACCCATGAAAACCCTCTTGATTCTAGGGTGTCGATGATTCTGTAATTTGATTTTGTGTTGTTTTTTGTTGCCAAAAGTGTGTCTTTTGAATCAGCCATTGATATTGTATGAAGAGTTTGGAGATTGTATTTGTGGTAAATGGTCGATATATAAAAATATGCACACACGTGTATACATAGAGGACTTTATATGTTGTCTGGGCTTCCTAACAGTTTAACAAAGTTTTAATAATATTCACGAATTGATATACAAAAGTTGTATCCACGTGTGGGTGACAAGTGTGGGCAAACTTATTTTACAGGAAAAAAGAAGAAATAAAGTAATTACGGGTGATTGTGGTGATTTTTTATGTTGTGTCAGGGTTCATTACAACTCCTTAGAAGGGGATCTCCTAGTCACTCTACAATGGTCAGACTATGTTGACTTAACCGGGTCCACGCTGACGCGAGATTGGCCGGCCCACAAGTGAGTCAAGGCTGCGCATAAGGGGCACTAAGGCTTCCACCCGAAAATTTCCCGCCACCTGCCACTTGACAGATGTTGCACCCTCCACAAGAGGCAAGCCTCTCTGGAGTAAATGCACGGTAATAGAAAACCGGAGGGCCATCAGAATCAAGCCTCTCAAGTTCATTGTTTTTGAATAAGTAAAAAGTTACGTTCATGAAACTCAATATAGAGGAAATTTAAAAATAACTCTTCGTAACTTTTTGTTGCAATATGAGAAGACAATGCCCTAACTCATAAGTGCAATAAAAAAGATTTAAAGATCAACTCAATATAGATTTGAAGTTCAACTAAAACAAGCGATTATAGATTCATTTTTTAATAGACAATCTTAGAATTTTGAATATTTTAGTAATTATTAATTTATAGTTTCGTTTAGACTAATATATATACATTGGGATTTCAAAAAAATTATTATCTTATTATTTTATCGATTGAGGTCCAATTTTATACTGGTCTCAAGTTATGAATGAGCAAGTTATTAATTTTATCGAGTATTAATTTATAGACGTTTTGCTCTATTGCGATAAATAAAAGAGTAATTATCACCAACATGGTATGGTGAAATCTCAATTTTCTCTTAAAGTTTGAGAATTTACGCTATGTCCCTAGCTAGTGTTCAAATTCACATCATGTTTTAGGTGATGTGATGGATGACTATTGGATGTTTGAAAAATTACATGTTTGATCGTGTCTTAATTTCTTAAATTTTGGCTCACAACGAGTCCCGTTTTCTTTTCTTTGTATCCATGTGTTTTGGCGATATTATCAATTTCTTCTCTTTAACGTGTTCTAAATAATGGAGTGACGAGGAACGATTTATGCATCGTGTGTTGACTAAGGGGCTGTTTGGTTGATTAAGTGCTGAATCATTAAGATGAGCTGAATGGTTAAGAGGCTCTGAATAGTTAAGAGTTGAATCATTCAGCATCTCTTATTAGCTTAATGGTTTAGCACTTAATCATTCCATTAAGATGCTGAAACAAACAGTCTGAATGCTGAATAATTCAGACCTGAATGATTAAGAGGCTACCAAACAGCCCCTAAGTGTGTGGTAGGTTTTTGTGTTTAGAATGTTCAATTTTGTTGGATTCGAACAAACTAAAGCTTCCGAAGATGGAGAGGAGATGAGGGTTAGGTAACGATCATATGGTACATTTTATATTCTTTTTGTTATATCTATAGAAGTATTATGACGATCATTCTAAAGAAATTAACGTCCAAAACTAATTAACAGATATCCATAACATAAACGAAGAACATGACGATCAAATAATTAACAGTTAGAATAATTTTTTGAACCTAAGGACGAACAATAAGAAGACCCATGTCTAAATAAAATAAGCTAAGTGAGGTAAAACGGAGAAAAATTGTTAACCGGTGGACAATATAAAAATTGCTTTTGGTCTTTATCAATAAGTAAAGTTAAATATATTGATTAAAGTAAAAATAATTAGCTTAAACATATCAAACTAGAATTATATATAATGATCTTTACTTAATTTTATATTAAGATGAATAAAAAGGGACAAATAAATATCTATACGTAAGTGGTGAGAGAGATGGAAACCGGTACAATGAGGTGTAAGAGCCTCGTGACAAAAAGAGTTTTTGGTAGGTGGCAAGTTGGGTACGTGTGATGGATCCGCCGTTCAATCATTCTACATCTTTAATGTTTTTTTTTTTTTTTTATTTCTGTGGTTTACGTCTACTTTGCCTTCTTTAGTTTGGAGAGAAACAACATTACATAGTAACCTAAATTTGAAAATTATCAAAGTTTTAACCTGAGAAGGTAGGAATTGATAGATACTAAATAGTTGTTGAGAGGTATTTACGTGGATCAAATAAACGAATTAAATGGCTGAATTGACATAATAGGCAACTCATAAGACTATAAGACTAAGCGGAGTGGGGGCGGGAGGGGCGGGAACGCCGCCGCCGGTAGGGGCGGGGGAGTGGCGTGGGGCTTGGGGCGGGGGTGAGTTCACCGGCGTGGGGCTTGGGGTGGGGGTGAGGTGGCATGCGTGGATTGGCCAGCTTTTTTTTTTTTTTTTTTAACTTTAACACAATATAATATTATTTCCTTCCCCCTCTCTTCCCCTCTTCCCCTCTTCCACTCCCCACAATTTTTTTCCCCCTCACATGGGTCCCACAAGTGCCACATGGCGCTGCATCCCCCTCTTTCCCCCCACCACTCCTTAGACTATACGGTGTGCACTCGGGAAGCTAGATCGGGGAGCTGAGTTGGCCTCCACCCCGTTCGGGAACACCGCCCCCCCCCGAAAAAAAGTCGGGGAAAACGGGGAAATAATCCCGTTGGAACCGAGCTCTGTGATTGGTGCAATTTTTTGGAACGTTATAATAATGGGCCCCACCTGTTTGAAAGTTAGCCGTTTGTAAAAAAAAAAAAAAAAATCAAACATTTACTATATATATATATATAAAATTTACCCCACAATTCACAAACTCACTCAAATTTTTAAACCAAACCACCACATTTTATAAATTACTCTTCCAAATTTTATAACCAAACCACCCATGGATCCAAGGCGTTCAACCCCACAACCCTTTTACCCGAACAACCCCGCTACTCCTTCCACACAAGCTCCAAACTTTCCCTTCCCCGCTACACCGCTCGACCCTAACACATTCGGATTTGGCGGTTTTAGTCAACCACAAAATCCATGGCAAATGCAAATGCATCACCAACAACACTTTCATATGCAAATGCCACCCCCGAACCAAATGCCAACCGTCCCCGCTAGACCCGAAACTCAAGCCGAACACGACTTTATATCGTTAGGCGTCGATGACGACGTTATCCCCGAAACTCAACCAACATCTAAAAAAGACACAAAGGGGAAGAAACGTGCCACTACTAAGGCGGATAGCGTTCCATGGACTCAAGACGAGCTAGAGGCCTTAGCACGAGCGTGGGTGAACGTTTCTACCGACCCGATACGAAGTAAGTTTATTTTATTTTTTTTTGGCCGTGGGTTTTATGGATGATTTTAATTTTTTTTTTTTTATTTATCACGTGTAGGTACGAATCGAAACAAAGATGGCTTTTGGAACGCGGTTTGCGAACAATTCTTCATCTTAATGCAACGCACGCCTTATCGAACCTTTCATGCCGTTAGTACTAAGTTTAGGGAGATGAACGCAAAATGTGGAGAATTTGCGGGCGTTTATCAAAGATGTTGGAACAATAGAAAGACCGGTGAAAGCGACGAGAACGTGTTGAAGAATGCGCTTGGAATGTTTTGCAAAAAAAGGCTAGTGGGGGGTGGGCGTACATGAGGCCGTATGAGATTTTGAGAGCATGTGATAAATGGAGGGTGGTGCCAAACGAAGTGGCACAAGCAAAACGAACAAAGACGAGCACCTCGGGAAGTTATAGTGCGGGGGGGTCCGATGCTCGTTGTACTATAAATATAAATGATGACCCCGAGTTTGAAGATGATGCTCCCGCGCCCGATTTGGAGCGGCCAATTGGAAGGGACCGCGCGAAAAAAGCCGCATCGGGCTCAAAAGGAAAGGCCACCGCTTCGAAATTAAGTGTGGTTGATAGAATAGATTCGTTGATTTCAAACTTTAACGAGTTTAAGTCGGAGCAAAATGAAAGGTGGAATGAAAGAAAGAAGGAGAAGGAAAAAGCACTTGATCTAGAGCGGGAGAAGCTTGCGTTGGAGAAGGCACGGCTCGCGTACGAGCAAGAAAAGGTGGAGTTTGCGATGATGGACAAAAATATCGACGATCTTCCCGAGCAAGAAAGAGCGGGGTGGGCGGCGAAGAGAAACATGATCGCGAACAAGTGGCTTGGAAAAGATATGCTTTAGATGGTTTTTTTATGTAATTTTCTTGTTATTTTTTAAATTTCCATGCATTGTAGGTTGTAATTTTTTTTAATTTAATGAACTTTATGTTTAGTTTTTTTTTTTCGGTTTTATTTTTTATTTTTTTTAACTATTGCCGTTTAAAAAAAATAAATTATATGGTTTTTATACATTTTTTATAAAAAAATAATTATGAAATATAAAATATATAATTAAAAAAAAGGAAAAAGAATAAAAAAAGGAAGGGGGAATGGGGGAGTTGGGGGAAACCATTTCCAAAGTTTGGTAGAGAGAATGGGGGAAATGACATGGCGCTGATGTGGCGGTTGGGGGAGTTGGGGGAGTTGGGGGAAAAAGGGGGCACACCATATAGTCTTATAGTCTAATCTAAGGAGTGGTGGGGGGAAAGAGGGGGATGCAGCGCCATGTGGCACTTGTGGGACCCTTAAGGGGGGGAAAATAATTGTGGGGAGTGAAAGGGGTGAAGGAAATAATATTATATTGTGTTAAAGTTAAAAAAAAACTGACCAATAAAAGCATGCCACGTGTCCCACACAACCACCCACGCCGGTGAAGCCACCCCCGCCCCACCCCCCACGCCAGACTCCCGCCCCTACCGGCGGCGGTGTTCCCCCTTTCTCGCCCCCACTCCGCTTAGTCTAAGTGTTGAATTTCATTTGGTATTAACAATTTTTTAAACCTCAAATAAATTTTTTTGTATGTTTTATTATTATTTATTATAAAAGTTATAACATAATAAGTATCACAATTTAGCTACTTTTAGTTTTAGTTTGAGTATAGTGTTGCTATATATTTCCTAGCAACATATTCACATAAAATGCGTAATTACAGACATAGGTTAAGTAATTATTATACACTTTATTTAAATTATTTATACATGATGCATAACTTTGTGCGTAATTAGATATGAATGTTTGCATAATTATTTAACATTGTGTGTAACTATGGCACGTAGGATGGTCATGTGTTTATTGTGTCAGATACCTTGGAGGACATGCGTTGGTTTTTTGACAATTGATATATATCTGAAAATCTTGTGAACACTATTGAATTATTTTGGTAGTACTAACGGATATTAAATTGGAGTATTCTAAGAGAGATTAAGAACGAGTGTAAATCTGTTAAGAATTTCGTACCAAAATCCTAGCAAATCGATTTCTATTTATAGGGAGTGAACTGGTACAATAAGTCATCATAACCTTTCACGGTATGTCATGATAGTTGACGGTTATAATAGTCAATTGATATATAACTGCCGCTGGCCACCTTTTTTTTCTACTTAATAGTTATGGCAATGATAAACAAAGTTGTTTATGAGCATATTTGATGCCGATAAAAAAAAGTTAGGGCCTGTTTATTTGGGTCTGATCGGATCTGACTGGCAATCACGTCTGACTCGGTCAGACATGTTACGTTTGGTTGGATGAAGTCTGAACAAACATTGGGTCTGGCCAAAGCATTTATTCGGTAAGACTTGAAACAAAGTCCGACTGAATCAGAGGTATCTAGCTGCTGTTGTGATCGTCTGCAGCCCAAACCAAAAACTGAAACGGAAGTGAAGCTGCAGAAGTCCCTAATAACCACGAAAAAGAAAAACAGTAAAACCCAGCATCACGTGGACCTGGATTTTTAACCATTCAGATGTCCAACCAAACATTAGGCCTCTTAGGGGCTGTTTGGTAGCCTCTTAATGAGGCTCTTAACCATTCAGCGCTGAATGATTCAGCATTCAACGCGTTTGTTTCAGCTTCCGAATGGAATGGTTAAGTCTGAATCATTAAGATTTGGGATGTTGCTGAACCATTAAGCACTGAACTAGGCTGAACCTTAATGAGGCTCCCCTACCAACGTGGGACAAGAAAACTAACCATTAAGAGGTCCAACTTAATGATTCAACGCTTAATCATTCAGACATCTTAACCATTCAGCCTCTTAATGATTCAGCACTTAATCAACCAAACAACCCCTTACTGAGTTAGCACTTACCCATTTAGAAGTGGCCAAACGACCCTTTATATATTTAGTGCCAAGTTCTTTATGCATTGGTAGTTGTACATTGTGCTTGATTAACTTTTTCGTATTCTCTTCCCTTTCTCTTTTACTTTTAAACCCTATAACTTTAATCTTTTATAAATTATTTATTTATTTATTTATTTTTAATCATAACATAGTTCCACTTTGAACTTTGATATCCTATACTTTTTATCTTTTACAATGTTTTTGTTTTACGTTTTGATTTAAATTTTGCAAGTTAACACATTACAATTCGAGTGTGTGGTTTAAACGTTTTCGTACTTTTTTCCCGTTTAATGAGCACGTCGCAACGCGGGAATTCTAGGTCAATTTAGTTATTTTTTCTATGTTTTATGTTTTGGTTTAATTTTTATGCGTCAACATACCACAATAGGCGTGCATGATTTAACGTTTTTGCGCCTACTTTTTTGTCGGTTATGTAGTCCCACCGCAAAACGCGGGTCCTACGCCCCTTCAACACATAGGTTCGATAAACGTGTCAACATTACTATTTTAATGGTTTCACGCCCTCACCACAACATTGAGGCTTTATACTAGTTTGGTGTCAAATGCCATTTTTAGCCTGATCTCCATTCACTATTGAATATCAGTATTTTGTAATTTTTTAGAAACTTTGCAATTCGAAAACTTCCAAATCATAACACAAGAATATGAGAATGACGAATACTTGTTTAACCTCATCTAGGGATTTGTCCCTTAGGACCCCACAAGGCTTGCCTCCCTTGGGATGGTGTTGTTTAGTTGGTCTCCAGGAAAAGAGGAAATTCAAATAAAAAATGATACAATTTTTTGTATTTGAATATTCATTTTTTGTCCTAAGGTGTGGTGTTTGAAATCATAACATTCTCATACAATTGTGTACTCCATTTCTTCGATGTTTGATGATGATTTCTCATACGATTTGCATACCACGTAAGCAGGGGCGAAGCTTGGGTTTTGAATCAGGAGGGGCCGGACTCAATTTTTTTCGACCGGTAGCGTCAAATCGGCGAGGGCCGGACTTAACCCGGACTCAATTTACCTACGAAAATCGCAAATTTATACCACTGTGCCAAAAAACAAGGGGCCAGGGTCTACGGTCGATGTGTTTTGTGTACCCATGGGCTTGGCTCAATGGTGGAGCAACCTTGCAAGTATACTTCCTAAAATACAACATAAATGTTTCACCCAAGCATACGACCCATAAATCCAATAAGATTATTATTATCTGGATGTAACCTGGATATTTTCCATATTATTAATAATTAACTTCCATTCAAAATTATAAGCTTTAATCTTTTACCCATTTCTTTTTGGCTTAAGATCTGCCAATCTGGTCTTTTACTTGTCCTATTTGATCTTTCAATCTTCAAACTCATACAATGTGGTTTATCTAGAGCCTAGAGGTCATTCCACCTGCAACCACAATCGTCTCGCCGGTTATATATGAAGCTTCATCAGATGCCAAGAACGCGGTAGCTGCCGCCATATCTTCCGCTGTCCCAAGCCTCTTCAGCGGCGTCTTTTCCATAATTGAGTTTCTCTGACAACACAAACCAATGTAATAAGGACAAGTTTATTTCAAAATTTGAACCACAGTGTTTACTATCATTAGGACACTTACAATAGTATCATTATCAGTGATGAAACTTGCAAAGTGTGTGGGTACGGTCCCTGGTGCAACACAGTTCACACGAGTATGTGGGGCCATCTCGGTTGCAAGCGCCTTGGTAAGACCAAGAAGAGCGGTCTTTGTGACACCATACATGGCCATGGCGGGCGGAGGTTGGTAGGCACTTATAGAAGATATGAACACAATTGATGAACCTTTGGTTAAGTGAGGAGATGCATCCTGCAAAATTATTTCTAAGGTTAAAAACATAACATAAGTGAAACTTATGGCTATATAAAAGGCAATTTACCTGAAGAAGCAATATAGAGGTTTTGACATTGATTTCCCAAAGCTTATCAAGAGTTGATTCCTGAGTGTCGAGAATGGCGTCAACTGATGGGTTTGCAGCGGCATTGGACACTACCACATCTATTTTCCCGTATTTCTGTGTCCATAAAGGTGAGAGATTATTAGCAAAGCAACATAAACGATTTTAAAAGGAACCGTACACATGTGTAGATCGTAATTAGTAAGCGATGAATTGGAAACAAGACTAAAGGTTTAATATGGAAGCTTAGGCCTAAAACTGTAAGTCGCTAATTCGCTAAAAAGAAATCTTTAAATAAAGGTCCAAAAACAAGTACTTATCATTTATGAAGAAAATAATACATAAGACTATAAGAGAATAAAAATTAAAAACGAGCAACTATGGTCAAGTTTGGAGGATCTATAATTTCAATCTATGCTGTTTTGGTGGGACTTGACTCGAACAGATCATAAAGATTGCAAACAATAACTATTAGTCTTAACAATAATATCGCTTTAATAGGAATGACTTACCATATCGCATTTATACTGACAAGTGGTAGGACCATAGTTGTCAAAAGCGCTGCGCCCTGTGAGGTGCACATTTAGGCGCTGAGGTGCACTATCAGGACTGCTTCAAGCTGATTTCCGGCCAAATTCAGGCTAAAAGTTGCCTAAACCTCTAAAACATCCTAAATGAGCTATGAACAAGTCCTAAACAACCCTAAAACATCCTAAAGTAGCCCTAAACAAGCCTAAAACATCTCTAAAATCCCTAAAAAAATGTATTTTATACTATGCGTTAATGCGTCTAATTATAAAAAGCCCTCTTTTTTATGCGCGTTAGGCTCCGGGCTCGGCCTATGCGCCTTGAGTGCGCCTACAAAGGGTAGCCAAATAAAATATTCTAGGAGTACAAAAAGTTATTTTACTCGCTAGCATATGGGCTACAGATGAACGATTCCTTGGTATTTAACAATAGGGTGGAATAGATGTTTATAACAACTAGAAAGTACATCAATCTCCTCACCAAGATACAAAAACGAATTCGCCTCCACATATTTACTATCTACCTGATGGCGAACGAGAAACTAAAGAATGTCATTGGAAAATATCAAAATATATTTGATGCCAGAAGAAATACTACACATGCAGTCTTGACCATGAGCACAGGCATAACATAAACGATTTAAAGCCATAAATATATGGAAATCTCTAAAAGATACAGAACATAAAACTCTAAAAAATTTGGTTGAGAGAGTCAACAAACGGCTAGAGGTCAAAATCATTCTCACCTGAACCGTTTGTTCAATGAGATCCTTTCTTTGTTGAGCATTAGAAACATGGCATACCAACCCCAACACTTCGATTCCTTGTGCTTTGAGCTTTTCACTGCCTCGTCAACGTTTCTCTGAAAAACGATCATATGTTTAAAATGAAACTTAACATTAGTATGTTGGCAATATTATGCAATTAAAAAGATTTCAAAAGGTCGAAACTGGTGACCCGTGTCTTTAGATAGAAACATGATCAAGAAATCTAAAAAAAACTCCACTTTATTTAAGATATGGCAAACTCATAAGATTAAGGGGTTGTTTGGTAGCGCCTCTTAATCTTTGAATCAATCAGCATGTGGTCGATTCACCAGAATGACACCTCTGAATAGGGTAGCAAGCCTCTTACCGTTTAATCAAAACAATGTTAGCATAAAAATTTTACCCCTGTATATGCACCTGTGTTCATAACCCTCACCGGGCCACTCACACACCACCTCCTCGACCCAAACTACTACTTAACTAGATTAATGATACTACTAGGGATTTGGATCAACAAGATTAATCTTACCACATACTGATTACACTAACCATTTATCATGTCAAAATATTTTATTAAAACTACTAAACCCAAAAAAAAATTGCATTTTGACAATTGGTAAAAAAAAAATTTATAAATAAATGATTTTATTAATTAACACATAACCGTGGAAAATTACATTAAGATAGATAGCGGGCAGACGGGCAACAAGCTGCGCCGCCAACCCCTTCTGAATGGCAAACCCTAACCTACTAAAAACAAACCCATGCCCTCGTGGCGCCGAGACATTGCTATGAATAACCCGTTGAACTCTAGTCAGGAAACAGATGGCTTCCGGTGCCAGGGAGCCAAAGGTATCAAATGCCAGGGGGTACGAAAACGTGTTGGTTCTCCTCACGAGCTTTAGCATGTTTCTCAACTTTCTTCACCTCGGCTTTCCGCACCGCTTGCCCTACTACAAAACCATTATCCCTCAAACCAACCAGGGGAGATACACCTGTTAGGTCGACACAAGTGTGTTTCCCCCCGGCCCACCCAAAGACAAGCAGGTCTGCTGGACGTAGGGTGGATCTCCCTTCTGCGGGGTCCGAGAGGAAATTCACAGGCGCCTCCTTTTTTGCTGGTAAAATGTTTAAAATATTTTATTATCACTTACAGCAATGATTTTAAAGATTAATTTATTTAGCAAAAACTGAAGGAGATGATGATCATAAAAATGAATGAAAATATACAGAACAGGGGAATTATAAAGTAATACTCCCTCCGTCCCATTTTAAATGTCCTCCTTTCCTTTTTTGTTTGTCCCAAATTAAATGTCCCTTTCCAAAAATGGAAATGTAATTTCCAGTTTTGCCCATAAAAGACAAAACACAATCACCACTTTTGAGGATATTATTGTCATTTTACCATATACAAACAAAAAATTTCTTAAAATGTGTGTTTTTGGAAGTGGGACATTTAAAATGGGACGGAGGGAGTAATTCGGAGTTAATTAAATTAAATAAAATAGAAGAGAAGAGAAGAGAACCTGTCTGCGAGAAGAGATGACAAGAGAGGCGCCTTCAAGGCCAAGTCGTTGAGCAATACTAAAGCCTATGCCTTGAGTTGAAGCTGTAACTATGGCTACTTTTCCCTCAAATCTTCTCCCCATCTCCTTGCTTTCTCCATTAATTAAGCAGTTGTTAGGATCTTCCTTACAGAAATTAAATACTTTTTGTTGAACTTGCTTTCACTCGGATAGTCGCGCTATGTTCCAGAGTTTACTAACGAAGAAAAAGAAATAAATGGAATTTTGGAGCGAAAAGAAAGGGAAGAAAAGAAAATTCATGGCTTAATTTCGTGTTCCGAGTTTGAAGGAAAAGAAATTAAATATTTTATGTGTTTTCGAGTTGAAAGGAAGAGAAAAAGAATGTTTATTTTTACAGTTATACCCCCATTGTGTATTATAATAACTTAATTATGAGGTTAAAATAGTAAATGATAAACATTTTATTTGTTTTCCTTACTCTTCCTTCTACTTCCTTTCATTTGGGAGGAAAACTTTTATTAAAAGATTTTCCTTGTGCTTCCCTCCCCTTCCTTCTACTTCATTCTTCGTTAAAGGATGGAAGAGATCTCTCTCCTCTTCATTTCTCTCCAATTTCTTTTAAATTGAAAAGATTGAAAATCACCCTAAAAACCTCTTTATTATCCCTATCATTCTCTCTCTTTCACTCCTACAAAAAAACTCTGGAACACATTTTTTCCCCACTTCCTTCCCAATCATTTCTCTTCTCTCCTTTAATAAACTCTGAAACACACATATTTTTTTACTTTCTCTTCACTTTCTTGCAGTTCTTTCCACTTCTTTCCTTTAATCAAACTCGGGAACACAGTGTTAAGTAGGCGAACAATAAAAAAGCCTCCTATGTATATAATTAGGGTTCAAAATCATGGATTATCTTCAATAACAACCTAAGGCAGACGTGCTTTGACTCGAATCGGTGTGATTTTGGTTCGAAATAAGGTAAGAAGTTATACATGTTCAATTTGGTCCGTTCTTGACCTAATTTTGACTGATCAGGTCCATTTTTCGGCAATTTGGACCGATTTTGGGCGACTACCGATTAATAGTGATAAGCTGAAAATTAATCAGTAAATGATCCATCAGCGATTAATCAACAACTAGTCGGAGAACTAGTCACGATATTTACAACACTATTGTATTTCAATATCAAATCATGGTTAACAATTAGGATGGGGGCTTAAATGACCAGACAAAGGGTGCTTAAAGATCATGCAAATTATCTCCCAAACCAACTATAGAGCAAAGAATAGAAGTGATAACTTTCACATGACAAACTTTAGAGACAAAGGTCTTGTTCCAATACAATGAAATGAAAACACAATGGATAAGAAATCCACCAATAAACCTGTTTCTATTCATAAGGATTTTTAAAGTTTTTTAGGAGTTCTGGGATGTCATATCCGAGCATCTCATCCACAGCCTGAATCATCTTAGGCTTCAGCTTCTCAAACTTATCGATGTTGTACGCACCAAGAACTTGCCTAAATTCCTCCACATCCGGGAAATCACCCGCCGGTAGATGAAACTCCCTTTGAACCTGTGAAATGATATTGACATTAAAGGCATTATAATTTAGAAAGAAAGGACTAATATGTTTTGAATTATTACAGAAATGAAACCAACCTTGGCGAAAACGTCTTCAAGATTTTTCATGAGCTTCTGTTGAGCTTTAGATTTACCCATCATGGTAGGCATCTCTTTTTTCAACTGGCTGATTATGTAGGCATGTATCTTTGCAGCTCGAGCACGTTTAACAAATTCATTGATCTGCAAATGAATTCAATTGTCATGACGGCTAACTCTGCAATGAAATCTGTTGAAATTATGATGCAAGGTAAGCATACCTGGCGGTCGCAGGCCTTCTTTGGAATGTCCATTAAGTCAACAAGAAGGTCGTCCTGTTCTTTTTCGAATAGCTCCTTGCCCATGGAATCAAGTGATTCTGTATTCATTGGCTTGTCATTAAATGATCTGTTGCATTTAATAAAGTGAATGGATCATATATTTCTGAATATAATAAGAATGCAATGAGATTAGCAAGAAAGAGAGCATCAAATGGAAGAAAGAGCATACCCGACGTAAACACGCGTCACTTCAGGTGTGTTGAGTACTTTTCCAAGTGACCACATCAATGCACCATACACTCGCATCAGCTTCAAGGAACAAGCACGTATGTTATACATTTACGTCAAATGCATCAACCGAACAAAATGTGACAGCATCAATTAAAAGCCTAAAAAATGGAAAATTCACAATCGCTTGTGACTCTTACTTGTTGAGTATCGACTTGATCTGCCTTGTTAAGAACAACGCGAATCTTATCATCTTGACCATGCAAAGAAGATATCACCCGCTTGAATTCATCACTTATATCTAGTTTGTGAGGGTCAAACAGAAGAAGAATCATATCACATTTTTCTGCAAACCACTTTATCACTCCAGTGAAGTCATAACTTCTTTGTGTGCGTTGCTTCTCTCCCGATAGAACTCCAGGAGTGTCAACAAAAGTGATATGCTCTAGAAGCTGACATACATCAGGAATAATGTTGGTTATACTGATAAATACACTTAAATGCCATGATGAACCATTGGAGAAACCTAAGTTATGAGCTTACAGGATGCGGCATTTGAGAACACTCAAATTTTGATAAAAATGCCCCACCAAAAGAAGAGAGGGTTTTGAACGGCATATCTGCCTGTACAGCAATAGTGTTTCCAGGAACACTTCTCTCATCAGGTCCTCCCTATACAGAAAGCACAAGTAAAACATACAAATCATGCACCAACAGATAAACGCATCTACCCAGAGAAAATGATGATGAATGATGATATTACCATAACAACGATAAATCTGTCCGTTGTGGGTTCTGGTCCAATGTGAGCTCCTGTCCATGTAAAAGATTACGGTGTCTGTGTTGTCCAGTCTATGAAACGCTTGTTCATGTAGAAAATTCCACATTAATAGTTATGCAAAATCAACTCACCTGGGTAGTTGCTTTTAAGAAGATGCTTAATAAATGTTGTCTTGCCAGTTGAGTACTGACCCAAAAGCATTACCATAGGTTTCGCATCAAAGTCGATATTTGTCTGCATATGATGATCGGTACACTTAAAACATATTAGCACAAAAAGTGGCATGGAACTGAAGATACACAGACAATCAGGTTGCAGTGCAAACAAAAACATGAACATGGGCAAATGAGAATGAAAAAGAAAAAAGACTTGGCATGAACTTAAATAAACCAGAAGGCAAAAAAAGTACTGGAGATCTCACCAATAGAGGAGATGCAAAATCATTGTAACGGTAAGCAACTTCCAACGGCTTTAGCTTTTCGTTGTACAATCTCTTCAACCCATCAACTATAGATGTGACTTTACCAAGAGACGTTTGACAAGATGTCTGAAACGAAAAAAGAAAAGGGAAGCATCTTAGCATCCTCAATTATTAATAATCGAAAACATGCAAAGTAACTATAAGAGCACAATGAATCAATTTACAACTTAAGGTATCAACTAGAAGAGAAAATTCACCTTCTTACTAAGCATAGAAGTAAATAGACTCTTTGGTGGCGCATGCTGCACTGCCAAAACACCTTCATAATGTTGAAACAAATCAGATATCAAGAAATGGTATTATAAATTTCTACGACATAAACGAGGATAAAAACCAACCATTTGTTTCGTGAACACCATTGTTTTTTGAACCGTTATGCTTCTAGAGGTGACAAAAGAAAAAAAAACATCAATACAAGAAAAAGCTTCATTACATGGATAATAATTATCTATATAAAAATGAATGCTTACCATCAAAAGCAAATCCAAACCCTCCATCACTGGAGGTTCCAAAAGCTCCACATCATCTACCAAAAAACAAAGAAATAAAGATATGAAACATCTATAGCAAGGTCAGTTAGGCATCTGCCCATCTATCTACCAGTATGCATAAATAAATACTAATAAAGAAGACAACTTCAACAATTAGTATAAAACTGACTACCATACCAGTGGTTCTAAGTAAATCTGCACTTATTTCATATCCAGCTTGTGCCAGAGAAAGCAACTGTTGTCAAGCAAAATAATAACATCATGTTGGACAATACATAATCTAAAGATTGCAAAAAAATAGGAATAAATCAGGCATGCCTGCATTGCAGTGATGAACTCATTAAAGCCTAAAAACCCTTGACGCTTAGAATCCGCAATCGCCCAAACCTTCAAAAAGTACAAAACTACGATCAAAAACAAAATCTTGTCCTTACAACAATTATCTTCAAAAAGTACAAATAAACACGCCCGAGGCACACATAGGCGCAAGGCCAGCGCATCAAGATACACAAGGCGCGCGTACGTAATTTCAATATTAAAACATATATATAGTTTATATGTGTCTAAATATTAGGTAAATGACGCTAGAAACCTATAATAAACAAATAAAAAATTATATAATTATTAGATGCAAACATCAGAGTAAGTTACAAAAGTTCAGTAGCAATGTAGCATCAATCATATCGATATTAATATATAGTCAACAACAGATGAAACAGAATGAATGAAGTAAACCTGCTTAAGTTGAGATCTTTCGATATTCGATTTAGCGAAGAAAACCGTCGCATCATCGCCTGTTATCCTACCATCACCATCTACAACAAATAGTAAGAATTCAATAAAAATATCAATTCAACCAAATGTATACAGATTGAGATGATTTGTATAAAATTAGAACCTGAATCTACATAATTGAACCATTGTTGGTAGATCTTTTGATTAGCCTTGGAACAAGAAGCAATTGGAGCTGATACAGTCACCATTTCTGCTGTTAGTGAATAATATTTGCTTTGGGGTTTTATTATTATTATAGGGTTTTGGATAATAATAATAATAATAAACTAACATTTGGGGGTTTAAATTTTTGAAATTGCATAGTTTGCGCTTTCTGTTGCACTGATACGACGTCGTAGTCAGTTTCTACCGTTATGCACCGTTTTTTTCTTTTTGGTCCGTGAAGAGTCAATAATTGCAATTTTTTTCAAAATTCAACTCTTTTGAAGATTATTAAATTGTTGTATTTTTTGTTTATATATGAAAACTATATAATATATTTGTATTGGAATACTATGTGAGGCCGATGGGTGGGGGACGACACTGGCCTGTTGACCCCTGGCAAGAGACGGCCACACTGCCCCTCTTTGCTCCGTCACGTCGAAATCGCCCCAAGTCAGACGAAAAGGATGAGCCAATTTTCAATGTTTTGCAATTGAATGGGTATAAAAAAAAAATTGTCACTTGATCTACACATGCCTATATTATTTATTTTTATTTATTTTTTATTTTTTATAAAAGGGAGGGATGTCCATCACAAAAGAGACGGATGTCCATCACAAAAGAGACGAGGTTGCCCAACAATAACGTGACAGTTGATGTGAAGGATCATCCCTAAAGGATGAGGCTCCTCCACATCCACCAGCCTAATGTTTGTTCTCCACATAAAACCCAAATATGATGCTTCATGATTTAAATTTTGGAAAGTTTTTTTCGGTTTTTATAATCACTCAACTTGTGTTTCAAATATAAGTTATGTTTTAAACAATAGTGTTTTGATTCTTAAAATTAGAATTATATTTTATAATTTTGCCGTTCAAAAATATTATTATTATTTATTGTGTAGTGAACGTTGAAAATTTACTTTTGTGTAAAATACTTAAAAATGTTTTGAAAACGCAGATAATCAGTTTTTTAGGTTATCAAAATGCAATAATCTATAAGCAGCTCCACCCCTGCTTTTCCAAAACGCATAATATGTTTTGAATAATAATCTCAAACACCCCCTTAGTATAGTCTATTTAACGTAACATTTTAATTGTTTATCATTTACCAACAAATTATTGTCAATTGCAAGACTCGAGCCATCCCTTCCTAAGTTAATCGAAGATTAAACTATCGCATGTTCAAGAACCATGACCCGTATTTGTTATGTTATTTTAAACTGTGATCGTTGCGAAGCAACAATTGTTTAAAAAAATTAAGAGAGAATTAAAAAGATTGTCCTTTAATTATACTAGAAATTACATGTTCTGTCCTTTATGGAATTTTTTCACTCATTCTGTCCTCTGTTTTCTCAATTTGCTACACCCTCTGTCCTTTAGCCTAACTTAGTTAAAAAAGTTGTTTAACTTTATTTTCTAAGTTTATACTTTTAGCCCCTATAGTTTTGATCGAACCCTAACCCTTGATTGACCTCGAATTCGATCACGGCAATTAACGAAATCACAGGGGCTATTATAGAACATCAAATTCCGATCAAAACCATGTATAATAATCGTACTGGCCTGATCGTTTTCGAGGCTAAATCGAACGATTAAAGTTGCGACTGGTTGATCTTGTTCTTCAAATTACGAACTATTTGATGGATTTTTATGGTATATTTTTGCACAGAAACGGTCGATTAAGGCATAAGGTGTTTAGCATATTCCATAAACGTTTAAAAATGTATTTGAGAAAATAAAGGTCTTTAAACGTTTAAAAATCCACTTGCAAAACCGAGCCTCTATACCATAAATTGAAACCTATTATAACATCTTATGCCTTAGTCGACCGTTTATGTGCAAAAATATACCATAAACACCCACCAATCGTTCGCAATTTGAAGAATAAGATCAACAGCTGCAATTTTAATCATTCGATTTAGCCTCAAAAACGATCAGGTCAGTACAATTATTATACATGGTTTTGATCGGAATTTGATGTTCTATAATAGCCCTATGATTTCGTTAATTGTCGTGTCGAATTCGAGGTCAATCAAGGGTTAGGGTTCGATCAAAACTATAGGGGCTAAAAGTATAAACTTAGAAAATAAAGTTAACCAAGTTTTTTAACTAAGTTAGGCTAAGGGACAGAGGATGTAGCAAATTGAGAAAACAGAGAACAGAATGAGTGAAAATTTTCCATAAAGGACAGAACATGCAATTTCTAGTATAATTAAAGGACAATCTTTGTAATTCTCTCAAAAATTAAACAACGATTACGATTAAAAAATCCTTTTTTTTCGATAAAATGAATTGATTTATATGAATATAAGAAAGCAAAATGTTTTTTTGCTAACAAGCGGATCTGATATTCATTAATTTTGAAATGATATGGAACATGGAATTTGAATGATCGAATAGCGCCTCATGAAATGTCTATTGAGTGGTGCCCACCGATATTAATATTATTGTGAAATAGTTTAGTGAAATGATTCATCACTCTATATGTTTATTATTTATTTATTTTGAAATCCATGTAAAAGATACTCAACATTGAAGATGCACACACTGTTGACAGGTGACCTAAGAAATGACCCAATTATGAATGGGGACTCAATTAAGATTTGAAACTTCAAACATTTATGTCATGGACCAACCCTTATTATTATGTTAGTGCATAAGTAATTAATAAACCACACAAATAAAAATAAAAGAATTTTGGAAACTTAAAAGCTCAATATGTTCCTATCAATCATGCATGATACAATGCATTTTCTTTAGAGTGTCTCCTATCATCAAGGGGCTCATAACCTAAAGGCATCAATGTGTGATGTAAACGCACCTTACCCTTGAAAGTTCTAGTCCCATAGTTAACATAGTTAACAGTGTAGAATTAGTGGGGGTCTGAGTTAACCATTCTAAAAAAATTTCTAATCGAAAAGCCAAAAAAACTCCAATCGAAAAGCCAAAAAAACACCTAATAGGTAATAACACCTCGCCCCACTCCCTGTGATATAAAGATGTTGGGGTGTTAAAGGGGAGGATGAGAGTTTAAGCCTCATAAGAGGCAAAGATGGAGAAATTAGACGTTAAAAAATAAAAAATAAAAAGGTAATAACACCTCACTTTCAACATCAAGTCCCCCCCTTTCTTTAAAAGTGTCTATCTCCTCTCTAGTGATTCACTATCACGTTTTCATTTACACTTTATATTGGTTAATTTTAGCGTTATTTTACTAATTTCGTGAAAATAACGTTAAAAATGACAAACGGTTAATCATGCATCATGTGGTGGCATTGATAGCCAAAAGACAAGGGGGTACATGCACCAATCGGGCTTGTCCCGATTGCTAAGTGATGTGCCTTATGTCCAAGGCTTGAAACAAAACCACTATCGAGCCTGGGGTCTCACTGAAAGCAGCCTCTCTATTCCTACATGGTAGAGGTAAGGTTGTCTACATCTTACCATTCTCAGACCCTACCTTAGCTTTTGCTATTGGTAAGATTAACTGAGTATGATGATGATGATTGGTCAAATTATATATTACACTAAACTTTTTTATTTTCAAATTCGTATGTTTTGAGCTAATAATTTTACAAAGGATTAAAAGATATACAATTTTTTTTAAATAAACATAAATCCCTTTTAAAAAATATATGTAAAGAATAAATAAATCTCAGACAAAATAAATAATCAAAATTTTTAAGTATCACCAGTGGTGACTTCTAAGAATACTAATTCATCTGCTGCAGAATTGGTAACTTTTGTTTCATTATGAATGCAGACATTATTCATTAAACACAAAGATTTGGGTTGGCTGTTGCTGCTTTTGCATTATAACCATCCACAAAACACAAGAAATACAGCGCGAGTGGCGTTTATAATAACTTCTTTCCGACATCTATACATACGTTTTACCTGAACACTTGACCCGGTCTCATCACCATCACACACCTACGAGTAGGAGCGAGCTCTCATTAGCACCGAGCTCTCATTAGCAGCTAGCTATTCTTGCTTCCTCTTTTTAAATAAATATTCTGCATGTGCAAGTTCATAAAGCAGAAAGTTGAGTTGGGAATAAACACCCTGCTTTAGACAGGTATGACATCGGCGTTTTGACTTTCATCACAAGTCAACACAAGACCTTCGACGTAGGAAGGGAAAAGACCACAACTCCACTGACAGCCTGTGGATATCGGGTCTGTTGGTGGTACGATCATCAGCACATTATCATGTCGCCTTACAACGCCCATCACACTAACTGTACTCCCTTCTTTGATGTATCTGTATTAATATTGTTTTGTTAATATGCCCGTAAAAGGAAGGTCGTATTATTCTAGTATGAATATATGATCTTCCTTGTAAGTCATTACGCGTATAAGAAACTTACCCTTCTTTAAGGCGCATAACACGGTCATCAGACGAAAGGCTGCGCTCTGCGAGCCACGTTACAAAACTTGGGGACGAATCTAACTTCTCCTTGGTTATGTCAACCACCGTTGTTTCTTTAACAAACGGAGCTACCTTGGCTCCATAACCCGCTTTCACCACCGCCCTTAACCCAGACTGGAAATCCGATATGTAAAAATCAGCCACGTATTTCTGGAAATCAAACCAAAACACCAATCCATTAGTTCGTTTTACAATTATAAACCGCCAAACCAGCCACGACACTAACCTCAGAATTCCTGCATCCCCAAGTGAAGCAACGGTGCTTAGGATTCGCCGCTCTCCCACCCCACCCTTTGTACTCATACAACTCCGTCGAAACATAAACACACCGCGCCACTTTCTGGAACGACGATTCTAGCGGAATACTCCCACATGTCACAATCTGCAATATCAACATAACATTAACATTTATATACCAAACCCAAATGTTGTTATTACTTATTATTCAAATGACCCACAAACATATGTTAATTAAACCAAACACACCTATAATTCCTTAAAATATACATATCCAAGATTCCAATCCTAACAATACAACAATTAAATAATAAATCTAATACACTTATGGAAAGTCTTAGTATTAATATTATAACTTATAAGTTTATAATAATGTGTTAATGTGTTAATTGTTAAAGGTTAATTACCCCTGTGACCTTAACAAACTGGCCATCAACAGCACCTCTAAGCTCAGCATCAGGGTAATTTCGTAAAAACGCCATAATATGCCTCTTCTTACAAGCAAAATTCCACATAATAACAACACCACCCAACACAATAACCGCCACAACCGACACAAGAATCAACGGTTCCTTCACCGCCACCATTAAAAACGTTCCGACCATTAACCCAATCACCACAACCACCAACAACACCCACATTAAACTCCTCGATACCTTAAACCCTAACCTCACGTCATCATACCCTAACGTCGTTACACCCGACCCGTAAACCGTCTTCCCTTTACTCACACCACCCGTAGTTTGTCCCTCCAGCTGACCCGACCCGGACTGACCCGAATGAACAAACTGACCCGACCCGGATTGACTGGATCTCCGGCCGACACTGGATCCGACAGGGCCGGAGGTAAGGAGTAACCCGGTTGGGTGGAGGCCGGAAATGGGACCCGACCCGGAAGTGCGTTTGGGGATGGGTCCGGATCCGGATTTAAAGGAACCGGAAGAGGAGGAGGAGGGACGGTGGGGTTTAACAAGGTGGTCGGAGACGGGGATGTCGAACATTTTACCGAGTTCGCCGGAGTTTTTGACGTCGCCGCCGGTGTAGGGGATGGAACGGGAGAGGAGAGTGGGTTGGCGGTCTTTGTGTGGGTCGGGTCGACCCGAAACATATAGGCCGTTGCTGAGCTGGTGGGATGGAATTCTGCTACCCATATTTTATAAAATAATAATAATAATAATAATAATATGGGTAAAGTAAAGTGGTGACGATAAAGAAAGGAGAAAGAAAGAAGATGGAATTTGTGTGTGAAATATTGCGGAAAGATGGGATTCGATAAAGTGGTGAGTGTGTTTTAGAGAGAGAGAGAGAGAGTGAGTGTGTGAGAGAGATGAATGTGGTGATAATGGAGTCCGTGGAGGATTGATTACAGAAGGTAACGACGATAGTTGGGGCTACTAACAGAATCGTGTCTAGAGTGCATTAGCTACTTGTACGGTACAACTGTTTGAAGCACTATCTATTTATTTCTTTTTCTTTTAACAAGCTGTTATATTCATTATTTTTTTTTAAAGACCAATTAAGAGGGGTGATCTTTTAAGGGGCGGGAGGGACGGCTGAGCCCCCGAATTTCCGTTCAAAATTTTTGATTATATAGTATTCGTATAGAAATTTTTTGGTATATAAGGTTTCGACCCCTCGAAACTGGTTTTCGACCCTCCTTTGACTTCCGATTGCATAGGATTCGTATAGAAATTTTTTGGTATATAAGGTTTTGGGTGAACCATGGCACAGGCCGGGCGAATGTGGTCGGTCTATCATGGACGGATTGGTTCACACTTTTACATTCATTCGTTCTTTGACATTGTGCTAGACTGCTAGCAGCCTGCGCCATGGTTCACCCGATGTGGCAACCTTTTGCGCCCCTTTGAGCGTCATAAAACAGTCTTATACATAAGTTTTTTTTTATCATATTACAATTAAAATGGAATCAGAAAGGAGATTGAATAATCTAGTAAGATTTTATTTAATTTTAACAACAAAACCAAATACATGTTTCATTACAGAGAAACTGATCAGAAAAGTTTAGGGTTGGGGGAGACGTTATGAATGTTAATGAATTAATTTGTTTTAAGAGAGAATTATTATTTGCGTCTCTGTGTTATAGTGGTTTTAACAACTTGAATCCAAAGTTAAAAACTTTAACTACTTGCGTCCTGGTTGGAAATTAACTAACATCTTGAGTCCATATTACTAACGTCGTTCAAAAGTCTGTTAACTTAAAGGGCATTTCTGTCATTTACACAAAATGTACAAGCCTACAATGCACAATGTATTTACAGTTTATTTTTTACGTATTTTATAATAATTATTATATATCTTGTCTTATACACACACTTAGCACATAGAGTAAAACAACCCCTCCCCCCATCTCTTTCTCCCTGACTTCAACCCTACTGCACCACCACCACCGCCGCCGCACTACACCACCACCACCACATAATTGCACGAAACCCACCACCATCTGATAAACCCACCACCATCATTACCGTACCCAACGCCCAAACCCCTTAATAATCCCACCATCATCACTGTCAACAACAAAGGGAACCAGTGACCACCATAACTAACCACCACCAACCCAAAATTAAACTACCGCTGTCCACCACCACTTAACTCACCGTCACTATACCACTAACCACCACCACAGCCGCAGCTGTCACACCACGCCAATGGCGGAAACACGTGGCGCGACGGTTCAAGAGCATAAAGCCAAGATTAACGCAAATCATAAGTAATTAAGAAAATGGGTCATTTATTTAAGACGCCGAAACCATGTTTGATGTTCACACATAAACGAAAAATTGTTTTGAATACATTAAAGTGGCTTCTCAAATATATCCCAAATCTTTGGGAATTAAAGTTGAAACCCTTTTGAAACACCCGACGCCCATATGAGAGATTCCCCTGACCCAGCTTGCCACGTTGTCCATCATCTATCAATTACCTGAAAGATATGTTTAAAAAAATCGTCAATATATAAATATTGGTGAGTTCACAGGTTTTAGTTTATCAAACTTTATTTCTTGGGAATTTCCATGTTATGACAATTTATAGGAGTTGCAAGTTCCTACAATTCTACTTGAGCCTATAACCAAACCAAGACAATAATAATGCCCCGCTTCAAGTCGTTACTCGGTATCCTACGACTTGATTTCAGAATACGTGCACCCCAGGCATACGCCGATGCATAATCGACGCTATCGATTAGGGGTGGGCCTTGTCAGGCACCAATAGTACTATTCAAATATTCCTTCGGTTTCATTTCCCTGAATTAATGATTATAGTAGAGAGGTCTCAACCCCGAGTGGCGATCACAACTCAAGTACTTAACCCGTCAAACATTTCCCTAACATATCTTTCCCCCGAAAAACATAAAATAGTTTAAAATGGGGCCGTGAGACTCACCTGAATCTATGCTTGGCTCAAAAAGGAAGATAGCAAGTTTTGTGGTCTCGCACCTACAAACGTCCTAGGCGTATAAGTCACTACACCTATAGTGCATGTGCCTTGGCAAGTTGTACACCCAACTCCCCGACCACGTGTTGTTCCAATTCCCGTTTAATTAGACGCGTATCCTAGGTTCATTGGCGATGGATTACCCCTTTTCTTACGAGTTATGTATTATTCTCGTCAATACTCTTTGTAACTTGTATACTATTATTCTCGACACGACTCTACCTAACGTATAATTATTTTCCCATTTAAATAATTATACTTAGGATCGTATCGTTCGATATAATGTATTTTTAATACCCGACCCGACTCACTTTGCCGCATATTTATTTTCCCATTTAAATAAATATGCTAAGGTCTTGTCGTTCGGTAGTATATTCTTAACGTCCGACTCAACTTACCATGCGGTACATTTATTTTCCCATTTAAATAAATATACTAGGATCTTGTCGGTATTCACATGTTCGTAGATATATTTTACCTACTCATCTCGGTTTTCCTTCTCGCATATCTACTTTCCCATTCAAATAGATATACTAGAATTTCGTCGAGACGAGCATGTATACATACATCAATGTGTGAATTTTCCTTGTTAAGTCCATACGTTGTTTAGCGTTTTTAATTCTTTACGTTATGCTTTCTCCCACGAATATTCTCTCTAACACTTAGGAAAGTGTTATATAATTTTCACCCATGTTATATATATTTTACTTCTTAAAATATATATATTTTCACGTTTTGCCGCAATGGCATTTTTCTCTAGTTTGTCCGTTTATTCGCTATAGTTAGTTTATGTAACTAAGTCCGATAGTTTAAATTTTTCCAAGCTTCTTCCAATATGTGTTCAATAGAAATATTATTTATGTTCTAATGTCCAAACACATATTACTTGGAAAGATATACTTTAGTATTTTTAGTCCAACTTGTTAACTTATATTCCAAAAATGTTCCCGACACTTTTATATTCCCATTTATATAAAAGTATCCATTTTTGTACAAGTTTTCTCAAGTTTCTACTTTTGTCCAATATTTTATAAAAACCTTTATTTTTATAAAATCCTTATGTTAATATAATTCCATATTTTTATAAACTTCCATTTTTATAAAAATACACTTTTCATAAAATACACATGTAGGTTACTAGTGTTTACCAAACTATACTTGGAAAAATCATTATTTATGCTTTTGACACCAAACTTTCCGTTAATGTATTTTTGGACCAAAGTTTCTAAAATATCTATTTTAGTCCATCAACTTTCAAAGTTACCACATTAGTCCCTTAACTTATAAATGTTGCATTTTTTCATCCTAACTTCCAAAGTTAGCATTTTTCTTCCAAACTAGTGGACTTTAAAGAACCATCTTCTTCATGTTTGGTTATTTTTACATTATTCCACTTCTAATAGTCTTATATTTCATAAATAAGGTTACTAACATTTGTGTTTGGTGTATTTGTCCATCATATCCAAAGTTCACTCATCTAAGTGAGTAGACTTTAATTTTGTAACTTTTTCATCTATGCCTTTCTAACATGTTCCATCTTATTTCATACTTTAGATAGTTATTTTATGATGATTAAAACCATCTTTTAACATATTCAATCTTCTTTCATAAATCATGCCCAAATCATCATCCATCTTAAGTGTATGCACATATTTTTATATTTTCTTGAAATACCACATTACTAATATCAAATCCATGATCTACCCATATTATTATTCTTCCATTTTACTCTTGTAAAACATATTAAGACTCGTGTTTCAAAACCACATTTTACCCAATAATGTACAACTTGCTCATAAGAACACATAATATGAACATTAATAATCAAAGCAAGGTTAAAATTTACTACTAGCTCAAGGCTAGGGAAGACAAAAACCTTGGATTTGAGTGGGGTTTAGTGTGTTCTTCCAAGTGATTAAGCTCCAAGCTCTTGAAACACACAATGGGGTTTTGAGAGATGAAGATTTAGAGATGATTTGGAGATGTAAAACTTGAAAAGAAAATGTGTATGGAGGGGGTATAAGCTACGGCCAAAGGGGAGAAGAAGAAGAAGTTTTTGGCTTTTTGATTCAAGTATGCTCACTAGATTGTTTATAATATCCCTTCCAAATCTTTCCAAGATCACCTAATATCTTTCTTAGATTATGTAAGATCAAGTGGGGATTATGTAGGATATGGAAATATTTGTGGAAGATTATCAAGAGGGGTGTTTGGCCGTGAGTTTTTAGAGAGAGAGGAGAGGTGATTTGGTGAATTTTGTGTCCAATAATATCCCACGCAATCCAATGATTAGTACTAATTATATTTGAATTAGTGAGAATTGGAAGGGTTAGCCACTTGGGGTGGCCCTAGGCCGGCCCCTTGGGGGTGTTTGGGTGGGGCCCACTTTGCTAAATAATACTCATTATTATTATGTTTAATTCCCTCTCGTTCGGGTACCGTTCGGGTATTTTTCGGGTTTTAATCGCATGTTGTCCGGATATTAAAAATACTTTCAATACCCTTAAACATAGTCCAGTTTAAGCGTTGATAAATTATTTAGGCTTTTGCCGGGTGAAATTATAAGTTATGCGCGTATCGGGTGCGGTACGCGCACTTTATTCGTTACCGAGAGATTTGTATAACAAGCTTTCACGTATGGCTTTGGAGTTCCAAAACCCATTATATTTTGTGAAGTTACGTTTTATTTTATATCCCGGGTGTCCGGGATCCGTTTCGCTTATTTAATTTTTTACCGGGTAATCGCCAGTGTCCATACCGGATAATTTACTCGCACATGATCCTATCATGTTTTGTCATTAAACATATGCATTCCTATGCATTATTTGGGAATTGCTATCTTTCTAAGGCCTCAGTTAAATAATCAACACATAATTGCATTTAATTACGTTAATCGCGTATAGTTAATTAGTACGGAATTACCTTATTTTTGCCGGTTGTTACAGCAGCCCCAACTCACCACCGCGGTTGGGTTAGGGTTCCGATTGGCTAGGATTCCAATCGGTGAAGATGAATCGAACACTGAAAAACGATCTCAACAGGTATTGGGTGATTGGCATTTAGGAATTATTACTATTTGCTTCAGAATTGTATGTTATTGATCAAGACTGTCTTGTTGAAGCTTCTGAGTACTTCAAAGAAATGGTTGAAAGAGGTCTTTCTTCGACCCCGCAGTATGGGCTTTTGAAAGATCTGTTAAATTCTTTGTTAAGAGGAGAGAAACTTGAATTAAGCAAAGATGTATGGATTTGTATTATTAAAAAGGGGTGTGACCTTAATGTTTATGCGTGGACGATTTGGATTCATGCACTTTTTGCAAAAGGGCATGTGAAGGACGCGTGTTCTTACTGTTTGGACATGATGGATGCTGGTGTAATGCCACAGCCTGATACTTTTGTATGGTTTATATTGGGTTTTTTTTCTGGTCTGTTAACTGCTTATAAAGGGTTGGGGCTGGTGCAGTGGTGCGGTTGGGATGGGGCTAGTACAGTGGTGCATCAGTGGTGGTGGCGCTAGGTGTGGTGTAGTGTAGTGGTGGTGTAAGAGGTTGAAGATGGTGGAGGTGGGTGGGTGGGTTAGGTTAGTAGAGAGGGTTGGGTTGGGTTTGTATAGATTTTTTTTTTTTTTTTGAACGGTCGAACGGTGCACCACCTATAAGAACAACACCCCCCACGCAGGATCGATCCCTGGGCTACCCGAATGTGCCTTTAGCCCCCCTAATAACGAGTGAGATTCGAACCTGTGACCACCCGGGTAGGAAACCCTAAGGAAAACCTTCCCACCTCTCCGCAAACCAATTGGTCTGTGGGTCATTGGCATATAGATAATTCTTTTATTTTTTTAATAAGTATGGGTACTTTTGTCTTTTCACTAAAAGTTAACAGACTTAGTTAGAAATTTGGACTCAAGATGTTAATTAATTTCTAACCAGGGATGCAAGTAGTTAAAGTTTTCAACTTTGGATTCAAGTAGTTAAAACCATTATAACACAGGGACGCAAATAGTAATTCTCTCTTGTTTTAAATAAAATTTAGTTGAAAATTGTGAATTGTGATCCTGTTAGAATATCAACAATAAGAAGCACTAAAAACCCTTAAAAACCTGTCCAGTCAGCTGCCCAGTCAGCTGTCACATCAGAAAAACACTTATTCTTCAGAAACACTAAAAATTCACCCGATATATATTAATATGCTTTTTATATTAAGAAATTGACAAAAAAAAAATATGAATATTTTACATGCATGAATTTGTTGGTTTTGTCACATATGCTGAAAGGACTTTTAAGGAAGAGAAGCATCCACATCTTGAAGGAAATGTTACTATAACACTATGTATAAACTAAAAAGATTATTATCTACAGTGGCAAAAGGGGAATAACGGGTAAGTTTTGATGAAAGTGACATGTGTCTCCACTTGCTAGTAGAACAATTTCATTTTGTGTTAGCTGCTTCAACATGCCGAATTTACCAAAAAAGCCTTCCTTTGTTTTGGAATATTGTTTTTAGAAAACAAAATTAATATTTAAACGCTGGCTGATCGGACTGTGGAGTAATGAAGTTTGGTCGGTAGTACATCAAGTATGTAGGCCTTTTTAGGCGTCGGCATGATAGCATCCAAGGTAAACAACACAAAAGACCAAAAACCCCATGCATGTTTTAGTAGGGGAGGGACGCTGATAATATTATTTTTTTCGTTTCACTGGTTTATTTCACTGTAACACTTTTTTTTAGGCAACACTTCATTATTTTTTTTTTCCATTTAAATACAAATCTAAACCTTTTTTTTAAACTTCATACGGTTTTTATAATTTACCCCCTAACGGTCATAGTATGATTAACTTCCATAAACCGTTTCACCCAACACGATCAAAAATATTTATTTGCATTAAAATCGGTCATATCTAACCGTCAGAAAACATTCAATACGGTTGGATCTTTTAGTATATAAACCACCATACGATAGTGGTGAAAACACACTTCAACATCAACACAACATCAAGAACACCCACACCCTTCAAAATGACCCGTTAGACCGAAAATGATGAAATGGCCCGGGTTGTGTGTGTCAAAGACACACAAAACGACCCATACTTGCAACGACAATGCCTCCAAGGCTCATGTGGCAGGAACAAACGGTCCTGAGACCGTGTTTTGGCCGACTTCAACCAACAAGTCAGCCAAAGCGCCCGCACAATCGAGAGTCTGCTAAAAAATGGACCGATCTAAACAACAAGTGTAATCGGTGGACGATATTGTACGAGCGCACCATGAGCCGTCACCCGGGTATTGGGCCAGAGATTGCTGTGGAGATGACCCAGGTGACCTATGTGGGTCGTTACCGCGGCACATTTGAGCATGTCCAGACGTGGCAACTCATGCGCCAACTTTAAGCTTTTTTTTTATGTGTTGATGTATTTTTATTAATGTTTAATATTAATGAATTATGTTTATTTTTTTTATTTAATTTTGTTTTAATTTATTTTGATTATTTTTAAAACACACGGTTTAAATTATAAAAACAATAACACAAAAGTGATAAAAACTGACAGTTATAATAAAAAAATTGAATTGTATTAATTCAAAAATAAATAAAAAACACGGTTATCAGCCCGTTAGATAGAACCAGAAAACGGTTCACGTGACCCCTACCAACACTGGTAGCGGCGGTGTTACCGTGCTGGTTGTGGGGTACCGTGCTGGTTATGCAACAAGATACAAGCATACAAACAGTATCACAACTTTTTTGGGGTTTTAGGCACGTGTTGGGTTGTCAACGATGTGCCATCATGATTGTAGAACCCAAATAACCTTTCAACGTCCTTTCTTGCCGCCTCTTGATACTTGGCAAATTTCTTTCTTTTTTCGTCGATCGAGTGCGGAATACTTTTAACGACTGTAGAGTAGGGTGGGTATATTCCATTAGCAAGATAATACTTGCACCTGTATTCCACCCCCGATACCGTAAAGCTGGTATCCGGACCAGTTCCTTTTATGACGTTGTTGAAAACCTCTGATTGATGACATTAATGTCGTTATTTGAACCAGGAACGCCAAAGAAAGCAAGCCAAACCCATAGATCTTGTGAAGAAACAACCTCCAAGATTATTGATGGATGTCCTTGATCGCCTCGTGTGAAAATGGTGCGCCATGCATTTGGGTAATTCCGCCACGACCAATGCATGCAATTAATGCTTCCAAGCATTCCTAGAAAACCATGCTTTTCGTGGTGGAAGTGATACAATTGTTGGGTCTCACTGGAATTTGGTTTTCGCAAATAGTTTTTGTTGTCTAGCTTCACCACGCATGTGCTAAACTTGTACAAACATTATCATGTAGTTCTTTCAGACATCTTTAAATATGCGTGCCCCGTGCGCTAGTTGGCGAAATGCCGCTGTGCATTTTTGTATGGTGGTGAAAACTGGGTGAAAACTCGACACGTCATCGGCTATACGTAAGAATAGTCTCCGACTCATTCAGAACCTACACCTAAACAAGACTGCCGAGTACAAGGGTTCGTCGGCAAAATAATTTGCTACCAATATATCATGGACACCTACACATATTTGTGAATATAAATGTAATAAACATCTGCAATCTAAAAAAAATATAAATATAATAAACATCTACAATCTAAAAAAATATAAATATAATAAACATCTACAATCTAAAAAAAATATAAATATAATACACATATAAAATCTAAAAAAATATATAAAACTAATCTTGTTGGTCTCTGTTTATAGCCGCTTGCCTAGTTTGTGGTACCGAGTCGACTTCCTCTCCTTCTTCCTCAGCAATGATATGTGCCGCTTGCGCCACGATTTTATAAAAAAAATTACTACTTCATGTGTAGATGAAAAACCCGACGAAGATGAAGAATACATTGTTTGAGGGTTTGGTATTTTTTAGAAAGAGTGATTTGGTGTAAAAATTATTGTGAGAATTGTACGAGATTTGGTGCAAAAAAAAAAAAAAAAAAAGAGGGGGGGGGGGGAAATTTCTATTTGGAAAATTTGAGGGTTTTTTTAATCTAACCGTTCAACGGTCACTTTGACCAGGTGGAGACTCGTCTTGTGGCAGCCGCTTATGACAATGGCGCGCCAAGGGGACGGTGTAGCCGCCATTGGCTTGAGCTCGTTGTGCCTATGCCCCCCCCCCCCCATAACATCCAGACTTGGAAATGAGTTTTTAAAAAAATGTTTGGATTAGCTTATGTGGTGGGGAAAAACAATAAGTCAATAAGTTATTTTGTAAAAAGTGTTTGGTTTAACTTATTCAGATAAGATAAAATGACCAAAAATGATATAAGGATAGTATGTATAAGTACATAAGGAGGCATGTAGGTAAATATATATCAAGTAGCTTTGATAAATCACAAATCCTTACTTTTTCAAAACAACTTATCAAAAACCAAATGAAAAGTTAAAACAAAAAGGATTTTTGGTTTGTCAAACACTTTTTTCAACTTATTAACTTATTGGAGACCATTAACCGCCATCCTTAGTGTAATAAGCTCTTCAATTTCTCTCTCAAAATTGAAAGACCGCTTGGTCTATTGGAGTAATCATTCCACCCGACGATGATGATATATTTTTGATGGATAGTAGGCTAGTAGCTTACAATTTTTGACGGATCATGCTTATTTTTGCAATTGAACATACCAATATCATCGTCTCGATTCCCTCTTTCAAATCCCGTGAATAATTGCCAATAATTGTGAGTTTCAGCTAACGGCGTCAGTGTGAGTTAACCGGGGGGGGGGGGGGGGGTCAATTGATAGCAAAATGTCTGAAAGGTGGGACTGGTGGAGAGAAAAACTCATGTGGGATTATTATCGACCAAAAAGCGAAAGGTTGGATTATTAAAATCCATTTTGCCAGTTAAATATATGTTTGTAGAATACGCGTTATTATATGTAGTTATGTACTTATGCCCAATATTTCAGATCCGGATTGGACCGGCAACCATACAACAACTGTAACACCCCAAAATCATCCATTACGCTTAATTACGCCATTAGGCGTTATTATCAAAATAAAAAAACGAGGCTAAACTCATTACTAGAAACTATTCTAGTTAATGTTATAATCTAAAAATGAACTCGAGACTAAACTTGAGGGGCCTTGGTTGCTAATATGATAAAGAGGGCTTTATTTATAAAAATAAATCAATAAAAACACACACTTAGTGTGTGTGTGTGTGTGTGTGTCGTGTGTGATGGTCAGGAGATCATCTCCTCCAACAACCAAACCCTAAACCTCAAGCTCAATCCAAGCCAAAATCAAGGGGCTTACAGTGCATGAGCAAGAAACGGGTCATATAGGCCCTAAAGAACATCAAGGTACCTTTTATTTGGTAGAAATTGATATTGATTTCGTTTATGATCTTGATGAAATTCTAGGGTTTTAATAAACGTAAATTTCTTAGTCTCTATGGTCTTCTAGGTGTTAGTATATATCAAGGAGACTATAAAAACATGGTAAATCATAATAGCTTGTTGATTCATGAGAAATCATGATTATGTGATATGAGTAAGTAGTGGGTTTTTACCCTAATCATGAACTACACTAGTATGTGGAATAATCTTGCAATTTCTATGTGATTAGTATCATGTATGTGTGCTAATTGTTGAAATGATCATGTGCCAATGGTTAGCTAAGCCCTGGCGGAATCTAGAAAGCCTTGAACACCTAAAACTAAAATGATGAAGATGGTTCATATGAGGTGTTCGATAAAATGCTTGAATGAGGAAACAAATGTGTAAAACATATATGAACATGAAAACTAGAAATGTAATGTTGAGCTTGAGGTAAAATGAATACATGATGCCATGGATAATGAAAGAAATCCATAATATGTGTTCTAACAAAAACAAGGTTTGACATGTCCCTAAGTAGGTACAAGAACTAGGGATGCAAACGAGTCAAAACGGAAGCAAGCTCAATGCGTATGGAAGCAAGAACAAATATGAGGTAAGTAATACTTACACTACTAGTCTACAAATACAACTCTTGTATTGATATAAGTGTTTAGACTTTGAAGTGAGACAAAGGTATGACCTCAAGGGGTGAAACCTATTAATCGGGTGATTTATGCGAATTCATGTCACAACAAAATCATAGTCATAAATGAGTCATATAGTGTTGATCAAATGATGAAAAACATCAATTGGGTCAACCAATAAAGCCATGTGGTAAACAAGAGTATAAACTCAGGATTTGGATAAAAATCACATGAATAAGGAAGTTATGTAATCATGAGTCTTAATGGGTCGGATGGGTGATTCCCTCACCATTCGAACTCGACATTAAAAGCCGGTTATCTAAGATTTAAGAAACTTGGGGATAACGGTCAAATGGTAAATGCATTACCATTGAGTCCCAAGAGACTAATGTGGTCAATCTAGAGTGTATGCAGGAGGACACTTGGAAATTGGGCACTCGTTGCCTAAGTAATCCATATGGGTGCAAGGTATGGGTCAACCCCATATGGTAAGTCCGTAGCTAAATGATGCCTTCGGGCGAAGCAACGTGGGTGCTAAAACTACTCACATGAAGTGTGGGTGCCAATCAAGTAAGTTATTTCCATAACTATGTCTAATGCGCACTAATGCGCTTATAATTGACTAAATATGAGAAAACTAGAGAAATGGTGGAAATCTAAGTCCGGAAGGACTTAGCGGTTTTTAAACAAGTCATCGAGTCGAAACCAATGGGTTTGAATCAAAAGTGTCGCCATAGATGGCTAAATTTAAAGATTTGGCTATAAAAGGGCGTTTTGGGAATTTAAAGATTTACTAAAGGTTAAATCTAAGAAACAAGTCATCATTACACAAAACGGACAGTGCTTTTAGTTGAACATGTGTCTAATGAGTTGACAATATGATTTCAATGCCTTTGGTGTGCTTAAAAAGTGTCTTGTAGAGTCCAAGGCCTTAACAGGTCGATTTTGGTGAAAAACATGTAAGTAATAGTTAAGCCGAAAGGGGTTATAAACCACCATAAACGGGCATCTTTCAAGCCCAATAAAGGGTATCAAACAAGTCCCCAAGTGCCCTTAGGAAGGGCCTTGAACTTGGTTTAAAAAACACCCAAAGGTTGGGGAAAAACAAGCAAGGAAACAGAGGATGTTTGTCCAGACCAGAGGATTGATTAGACTAGAGGAAAAATGAGCAGAGGATGTTTGCTCAGACCAGAGGATTGTTTAGACCAGAGGAAAAATGAGCAGAGGATGTTTGCTCAAACCAGATGATTGTTTAGACCAGAGGAAAAATGAGCATAGGATGTTTGCTCAGACCAGAGGATAGTTAGATCAAAGGAAAAACTGAGCAGAGGATATTTCCTCTATTATTGACAAATCACTAACCATTCTTTGTGTAATGGTGCTAGGTATTCATGTGGCGGGACTTCCGGAGCAAAGATCAAGTCGCGAGAAGAACCGAACACACCCGAACGCTCAACTAGCTTCCGCATTTTAAGTTCCCGATTAAAACGCAAGCTTTAGTACATGTTTTTAGTAAATCTAATTATAAGAAAATTTGTTGGGACCTATAATATAGAAATCATAATGGGTTGGGTTTCATAAATATCAAAGTTCGAAATCGGGAGTGTTTACTCATTAAGACCAAAGCCCGTAAGTTCTAAGGTTAATCGCGTGTTTATGGGTTAGGGTCTTACAACAACAACAACAACAACCTTACCCAGTAAATCCCACAATTAGTAAAGCTAAAGTAGGGTCTAGGGAGGGTGAGATGTAGGCAAACCTTACCCCTATTATTGCGGATAGAGGGGCTGCTTCCAGAGAGACCCACGGCTTAACAACACACAAACGACAAGCAAACAACCCTAAAAAGGTAATAAATAGCTACTGAAATTAGAGAAACATTGAAAGTGTCACGTAGTAAAGCAAAGGTATATATATCATCAAAAAACAACATAACCCATAAACATTCAAATACAAACCACCCTTACAGACCTCCTACGAGAGAGAAAACGTCTAAGCTCCTATAACCACGCTACAATAAAACCAAACAAACCCTTCCTAATAATCCTTAACCTTAATCTTGTGTCTTCACGAATCCATATCCTCGACTATGTCTTCAGAGAGGTGCATCTCTATTAAATCATACCTAATCCGCTCATCCCAAATCAATTTTGGTCTACCTCTACACCTCTTTCCCTCTACAGTGAGGGTTTCCACTACTCTAACCGGGGCCATCATTTGCCTCCTCTTCACATGCCTATACCATCTTAATCTTCCGTCCTTGATCATTACTTTTTTAGGGTTGTTTGCTTGTCGTTTGTGTGTTGTGAAGTCGGGGTTCTTGATCACCTCTATATCAACCAACCTCTTCTGAAGGGTCACGGTTGAATAGTTTTTTTTTTTTTTTTTTTTTTTTTTTTTTTTTTTTTTCGAATTAGCAAATAGGTAGAGATGAAGAAAAAGGCAATAGCTTGCATATCGAAAAAGTCACGGTGGAGACGAAGATGAATTTTTAGTGAACAAGTTTCTTTTTAAAGTTGACCCTTAATACTTTCCACTTTGAAATTTTAGAGATCAAGCTTCTTTCAAATAATGGGTGTTGCAGTCACTTTCCTATCCTCTTTATTATTTTAGAGATAAAGCTTCTTTCAAAATAATTGGTTTGATAGAAAAAAAAATTGTAATTAGTTAGATTTGATGGTGGCTTGTAAAAAAAAAAAAAACCTTTGAAAATGTAAAAAGTAGACATATTTCTTTTCTTTATTTTGTATTTGACAATTTTAGTTTTTATTTAAACTATTTATGAGATTATATGTTACTTAAAACCGATACAACCGCTGAACAGTATAGTACGTCAGTCCAGTTTAATCACCGGTCCAGTTTTTAAAAACATTACTTATACCTTTACCGAGACGGATCCAAAAATGAAAATTTAATTTGATACCTAGCTGATATACAACGTACCAAACTAGTCACATGCAAACTAAAAAAAGATTCACAAGTCAAGCATGAAATTATATACAACTTATAATATAAAAAAAATAATGTTACCTACGTAATTAAATTAGTAAGCTTAATTAGGAAATAGAATTGAAAAGAGTAAATACAAAAAAAAAAAAAAACATTTAATTTGAAGAACTTAATTAGGCATGTACAGGTATGGAATTAGAGTTGATAGCCACACAACGTTTGAAACGATCAAGTATTGCGTTTTTACTTATGAGTCCTGTGTGAGGAGTTAGTGGGAGACCTTCCCTCACACACTCATCGTACTTCTCTAGAGCCTGCACGATCTCCGTGAAATCTGGACGCTTTGATGGTTCCGCGGCCCAACACCGCTTGATCAGGTGGGCTAGGGCCGGTTGGCAGCTTGCAGGGAGCGGTGGTCGCTCGTTCTGTATGTCAATACAAACACAAAGTAATCAAACATGGGCGGCTTAAAAGAAGTTAAATAAAGCAAGTGCTCTAGGCCTTCACTTCCCTAGGGTCCCAAAATATAAAAATTAAATAAATGTAATTTACGCGTAGGTAGTTTGTGATTGTTGGCGATGAGATTTGTGGATTTATAATTATGCATACGCACAGATGATATATGAATTACACAATTGTAAGCAAAATGAATTTTCTTTTTGTATGTAAATTAAAAATTTTAAGCCTCAATTTTATTATTCGCTTTGGTCCTAAAAGACCGAGCCAACCTTGTGATCAAAGGTTAAAAAAAAAAAACAAGCATAATTCGACGAAAACAAGTAAGGCTTGCTATTGGCTAACCTTTTCGGCTACAGCAAATGCAGCTTGCACGGGAGTCATCCCTTGGAATGGGAGCAACGCGGTTGTAAGCTCCCATAAGACGATCCCAAAGCTATAGACATCCACTTTACGAGTATAAGGCTTCTCCTTAACCATCTCGGGAGCCATCCAACGATAAGTCCCCATATTTCCCTTTGATTCTTGTGTTTGTGTTTCAAGACACGACGTCCCAAAATCAGCCACCTTTACTCGCATTTCGTCATTAAGGAGCAAGTTATTGGACTTTAGGTCTCTATGAACCACCCCTTGAGAATGGAGGTACTCCATTCCCCTTGATATGTCCAGGGCAAGCCTCAAAACAGTCTCGGTCGAGAGGGAGTAAGGCTCTTTCTTGTTTAAGTACATTCTAAGAGTTCCTTGTGACATGTACTCCGTTATGATACAATACACTGGAGGCTTTTTACAAGCCGCGATGAACTGCATATACGTAGACAAACAATTAGTGTCGTTGCAAGCTATGCATCGCCAAACCTACTTAATTTCAAGATCATTGAAACGAAGAACAAAATGATATTGGTAAATAATATTTTTTTGTTAATTGAACAAATGAAAACCAAAAGTCCCTATATAAAGATAGTTTCATTATTATTGCAATGAAAAAGATAATG
Source organism: Ambrosia x helenae (assembly GCA_030844895.1). Taxonomy (NCBI): domain Eukaryota; kingdom Viridiplantae; phylum Streptophyta; class Magnoliopsida; order Asterales; family Asteraceae; genus Ambrosia; species Ambrosia x helenae. The sequence goes on along the minus strand of CM061224.1, from coordinate 3,089,583 downwards.
ATAGAAACCTAATGATAATGATAACATGTTAATGACTTTCCTAATATTGAAACTTTAGATAAAACAATTATTAACAAGCTTAGAACTTAAAGATTAATGATGAATCGATTAATAATAATCATAATGGATAATAAATTAACTCGGCTAACAATCATCAACTAATCGACCTTTTTATTTACTTAAGGAGTAGAGTGACATGCAGGTAAACGGACCACAAGTTGCGTCGCTACCCTTTTTTGTATTGCAAAGCCTACTCGTTGTAAAGTGTGATAGAGCAATTAAATAAAAGATTAGTTAAAATTTACCTGTACTATGTTGGGATGATATAGTCTAGAAAGCAAAGCAACTTCTGATTTGAATTGTTGTTCAAGCATGGCTCTTGTCTCATCTTTATGAGTTGGGATCCTTACCATCTTGACAGCCACAGCCCTTTGCTTATAAATCCCTCTATAAATCCTACTATGGGCACCAGAAGCAAACTTATTCCCTATGAAAAGCTGTGAAAGATCAGCAGTCCATTCTTCTTGATCTTCCTTAGCCACTTCCCATGTTTCAACATTTTCCGAGTCCAAAATCATGGACCATGATTCGAGGCTGTCGAATCTCTTCCTCTCCATGTTCTCCATCTCACTTTTCCATGGCGCTTTCGACGGGTAAGGAATGGGTTTCTCCTTCTTCTTCTTGAACCTTAGAGGGTTGAAACAAGAAATACCCATTGCTAGTTGGAGTAGGCTAAATACGAATCCGATTCGTGACTATAACGTACAAAGTTGCTCATGAAAAGCTAACAAAAGTATACAAGTAGATCAAGAGGGGGTGTGGATTGAATTTTGAAGGTGAAATTCCAAGTAAAAAACGCCGAAAAGAGCGGATATGATCATGAATGAACCAACATAATGAAAGATGAAGGAAGAATGATCCATAGTAAAAACTTGATCAATGATTTGTTTACATGATCCACCCAAAGGAACATTGTTTAGAAAAAAAGGTAATAGTTGCATTGCAATAAAGGAAAAGGAGAAGAAGTCATGATAAATATAGGTAAATGATGAAAAAGGAAATACTCACAAGGCTTTTCTAGTCCAGAAATTAAGAGAAAGAGAAATAACCTTATAAATGGGACAACATATATATACAATCATCATGCATGTCGATTTTACTTTATGTGGCCTACAAAAACCGCAAGAAATTATTTAAAACATAACACATTTTATTTAATTAAAAAGGAAATTAACCTCTAAAGTATGTTAATATAAGTTCTAGCTTCACAATTGTCCACAAGTTATGGTCGAATATGTTCTAGCTTCATAATTGACTATTATCCACAAATCATCACCAATAGAGAAACAATATTATGATGGTGTTTGAGATTGCATTTTGAATCTGATTTTTAGATTATTGCGTTTTGAAAACGTAGATAATCAGTTTTTAGTGTTTGGGATTGCGTTTTGAAAACACAGATAATCAGTTTTTTAATCTACCAAAACGCAATAATAAGCAGTTTCACCACAGCTTTTCCAAAACGCATAATCTGTTTTGAATAATCAATCCCAAACACCCCTTATATAAGACCAAGCGTAGTGGGCGGGATTTCATGCCCCCTGCTCCAATTTAAATGCATTTCATTGGTCATCAAAAAAGGAGCCCATTCCACACTGTGAAAACAACACACGCCCAAAATCATTTTAGACCAAAAACGTCACGAGGGCGATGTGGGGGCGTTTTCAGGGCGTTTTTTTGCCCCCTTCCACGCCCAATTTCGTTTCCATAAGGGTCTTTGTTTTTTCTTGAAAAGATTGAAGATTTAATATTTTTAATTATATATATATATAAAAAAAAAAAGATGAAAGGGCTTTTTCTTGCAATGTGGGTGACCCATGTAACTTTATGGGTGGATGATCAACATGATCAAGAAAAGTATGAATATTTTCAAGAAGACGAAGTGAGAGTCTCGTGAATGATCGGTTCATAGAAAAGGTAAAAGATAGACAAATTGCTCCACAACTATCTCTTTATTTATTTATTTTTTTCTTCTTGTTATCATTCAATGCTTTTGCCCTGGCTTTTGATGGTGTCAAATCACACTCATACTTCATATAATTACTAGTGAGAATGTCCGCGCGTTGCTGCGGGTATTTATATTTTTTTTTGCCACGTGTTACGAATAAAACAAAAATACAAAAACGTGTGCACTGCGTCTTAATAAGTACTCATAAAAATAAAAATGTGCACAACTACCAAATCACTTAAAACTGGTTGCAGTTCGTATTCATTGTCAAACAAATCTTGACAAACCAAAGATAAGTAACATTATCCATGTTCTCAAAACAAAAACTATAAATGCAAAGATTTATGTGCCTTGATCAAACCAAACTCTACGGTCATAAAGCTGTTGCAGATGCAAACCAGCAGTCATAAACTCGTTTGCTTTTATGGTTTACATTATACTTCTGGAGAGTTGTTGATGCAAGAGCTCTAAATACAGGTTGAAGAAGTTTCACAACAATGTTCATAGTAAGGCTAAACTCATCGTGCAATGTCATGTGGTGATCACATGGTTTCAAATTCATAAGCTACGATGTGTGTATTTGTTTCCACACAGTAATCACATAGCTCAACAAGATTTTTGTGCTTCAATGTTTTAGCAGGGAGAAAAACATTAAAAAGGAAAGAAAAAGATAACCTCAATTCGAACAGACAAGCGTAGAGGTGGCAATATGAATTTCCTATAATTTCATCACATTCTACAAAAGCCCATCAATGACCATAACCTTAAAACCTCCTAATAAACAAGATTGTTTCTTGACTACTTCAAGCGCAACAGATCAAATGCATAACCTTGGACTAAATAATCTAGTCAATACGCTCAAGATTGAATTTGACCATTCCCTCGAGGGCTAACCGAAATGCACTATGAGGAAGGCACTGCATTGCCTCATCAGCTTTATGTTTAGCAAGCACTCGGCCTCTTTTAATCCCGTTACTATTCATCACAAGCTCAATAGCTTCGTTTAGAGAACCTGTTTCACAAAACTCTGATGCGGTGAGGCTTCCTTTCGCCACGTCACTACCAGTTGGCTTTGTCAAAGTTCACGTTTTAGCTTCTGTTTTTTGTTTAATCCTTTTGAAGCAGAGGTGAGAATTTCTAACATGACAGGGAAACACAAAAGTTGACACGAACCTCACACGGAATTTGTGGGTTCGGGCCAAACCCGCACACACATTTAGTTAAACGGGTCGCATTGGTTGACCTGGTAGGTCTCTGGCTATGGGTTTGACCCGTTTAGCAATTTCATATTATAATTTCTTTTAAATTAAATTTTGTCATAACTTAAATGGATTGGTTATTTTATGCTAAAATACAATAGATTAAACAGAATTGACAATTAAGTTTTATAGATTAAATGTAATTATTTTATATAGAAATTTACTTTTGTTTGTAAATTGTTATCTAGTGTATTTAATTTGAAGATAAATATAAAATAAAACAAAAAAACTTCGGGCTAAACTGGATGTTCTTTTCAACTTGCGAAAATTTGTGTTGTGCTCAGGCGTACGTGTCAAGACACGATCTTCAGGTTATTGTTGTGTTCGGGCTGGTGTAAATTTTTGGGTTTCAATCAGCCAACTCGCGAACACGACCCATTTAACACTACTTATACTAAAGTATAAACAATGCAATTATATACCTGGCTAATAAGCTTTATGACCTCAAGGTTTTCAAGATTCGCGAGATACCATGATGATTGTGCAAACATAAAGTCACCAGCTAGTACATCCACTCGTGTTCCATATAGCTGATGGACAGTTTCTTGGCCTGCATATAGAACAAAAAATGCTAAATTTGTAAAATCTTTCAAGGGACTGACGGAAAAAAACGAACAATGGGATTTGACCTTTAGGGCCATGCCAGAAAAGATCACAAGCTGTTTGTATTTTGTAGTGATTATGTGATTTTAACGAATTAGAAGCAGTAATCAGTAATAACAAAATTGGTTGAAGATGCTAGATTATAGTCAATGGGTGTGCTTCTACTGTTTGAAGTTGTAATAATCAGAGGATGTTTCAATGTTTGGGGAATTCCAACCAACATGGTCTTAAAAGGCGTGATGCACTCCGAGGTAGAGGTGTACGAAAAACCGGAAAAAAAACCAAAACTGTTTTTTTTAACAGGTTTTTTTACAACTGGTCTTTTTCGGTTCCCCACTCTAGGAAAAAAACTGGGTTTTTAGAAAAAAAATACGGTTTTAAAACCGATCCCAACCCGTTATACCGATTTGGGGGCTTTCTAAAAACACAGGTTTTTCCTCCACATATATATAAACAAAACCGATGTGTAACATAAACGGCTTTGGTTTATAAAAAACGATTTGTACACCTCTGCTCCGAGGCACTATTGCCTTGCACCTCAAGCACACTTTTCTAATCGGTCAAAGACAAATTGACTATATATTGTGAAAAATACAGGTGGTTCATGAAACAGAACATGTATAGAAGTTTTTCAAAACATGTTTAAATTAGGTATAAATTAGTAATCAGTTTTATTGCAGTTGATACGAAATTGATAACCAAACCCCTAAAAAACCAATAGCATAATCCATTTCTCTATTAGTCTATTAGATACCGATAACTATGACTTAAAGTCATAATATCTTATTATCACTTCCAAAATGCAAATCCAAACACCCGCTTAGATGAAGCTTTTCCAAAAAAATAAAATAAAAAAATTGACCACTATTAACCTACAAACAATAGAAATCATGAAACATCTCTACGTGTCTGAAAGTTTTTACCTCTTCTCATGTCACTCTCATCCAACACATCATCATGTATTAAGCTTGAAGTATGGATTATTTCAATGATTTCTGCCAAGCGCCTATGTTCTCATGTGAGTTCCCTGAGCCAAATAAAAAACAAATTACATTACAATTGAACCATTTGATCCAGAGTGCTTCCCGCCTGCAAGTCATGCAACATCACAATTAAAAATGCTCTTTGATATCAGCATTAGTAAGATTATTTAGATGTAGATCACCTACAAACTGTAATTTTTTTACGGTGAAATAAGCTGGAAGCAGAATCTGAGGTCGGATTGGTCAGCGTCAACTTCCAAAGATCTCGGTTTGGATGAGAATAAAGACGAATGTGAAGAGGAATCTGCGGCGTTTAGAAGTGACCCACTAATCCTTTGGTGCACGTCAAGAGATAGCGAATGTTTGAACGTCTTACCAAGGAGGTATCTACATATTGTACAATATTAACGTCATGTTACTACCACAGAACCATATAGGCATGTTTATGGTTTTGGAATTTATTCTTCACTATTCATGCAGATAAGCAACTGTGCGCCTATAACTTGCAGGAAGATTGACCTAAGGTGCTAACGAATTTTCTACCCGACACACGCGATGTTACTTCTAAAAACGTAATGGAAATCATTTGACATAGCAAAGTTATATAACAGTGATCTTTGTGAGGGCTAATTAACCTTTCGTGCAACCAGAAGATCATGACTCCTGTCTATGTAGCAACAATAATCAATACCTAAAAATAATACGCAAAGCAGCAATGTCAAACTAAAAACCAACAAGAAAAAAACATTTTACATGAAAATATTATGTAATCAAGGATTCAAGGCCCTCAAGCTATTAAATAGACACTGGTTAAATAAAAAAACAAACTCACTCGATGCAAATACATAGGGCATGGTTGTAAAAATCGCGCCTAGGCGCCGATTACTTGACGACTGATCCCCAAGTACTCCCCGCCTGTGGACATCCAAGAAGAAAACCTTATTTCCATAAAATCTAAACTTTTTTTTTTGTTAAGTTAGTAACTAAAACCATTGAAATATGAGAGATTGTACTCACCGAGTAGGGCATAGGAGCAGTGACCAATATGCTGAAATGTTGCTACAAAACGGCAAGTGGGGACGGCCGTAAATCAGATCAGAATTTTTTACATTCAAACCCTTGGAATCGAATATTCAGTTCTCCCCGAATCACAGCAGTGTATGGCAGTTTCGTGATGGCGTTTGGTGGTGATTATGTGGTGGCTCGTTAAAAACAATTTCTTAAGATGAAACCCTCATCGAGATGGCTTATATTGCCATCAGATTAACCCACAACCACCACCACCGGCGTTACAGGTGGCACAGCCATCGGAGCCGCCTTGCAGAGTGAGAAAGAATAGAAAAACAAGTTGGGAGAGTTTTTGATTGAGATATTAGGTTTAGGGGTTTGAAAGATTTGCTTTAAATTCCTTAAGAAACGCACAGTGAAGGAATATGGAAGAGCCAAGGGTAACTTATCAGCCGGAGTGGGTTTCTTCATCAATGAATCATTCAAGAAGAAGGCAAACGAATGAGGGCAAGGATGTGAAATGAAGGGTAATATTGTAAATTTGTTTTGATATTGCAAAGGATGAGGTGGGTGAAATGTCTATATTACCCTCCTAGGTGTCTTAATTGTCACAAATATGCCTATAATACCCTTAAATTTCTTGCTTAAATATGTTGTACATGCTGCTTGTTAAGTTGTACGGAAATGCAAATTACCAATGTGTACATCACTCTTCCTTTATAATGTATTATAGATAGGTGCTTCTAGCTTCATTAAAATCAGCCATATAAATTAATTAAACTTCAATAATATATCAAATAAACAAGAACTTTAATTTACAATACTTTTTTATATTATATCTTGACATAAATGTTATACTTGACTTGAAGTATAATTTAATAAACAACTTTTAGGTTTATTAGGTATTTAAACATGTGGGTTTGTCGACAGCCAAAGCGGAGGTGTTACATGGTATTGTTATCATAGCATGTTGGAAGAATTGAAAGGTGAGGAACGATTGGATCTTCTCGGGTAAAAAAAAGTAAATTTGGAGATATATTGGCGAATGTGAAATCGATAAGTTTTCTTTGGTTAAAAAATAGGTATAGAAGGAAAAGTATAGATTGGTGTAAATGGTGTGATGTAATCGCTCGTTTTTTTGGCGTCTTCCCTTTTTCTCCTCGAAACAGGGGGTTCGCCTGTTGGTGTTAATGAACTTTACTTCTAAAAAAAGGTATTTAACGTCATTATAAAAAAATTAAATGAAACATTTTTAGACAAAATTGTAACAAATACTGATCTTCATGATGTATTCATTCAGCTAGCAAACCTAAAGTTATATCTCACTTAAATTTGTGTTGTTAGTATGTGAAATTAATTTTCGGAATGCAATGATGCACGGTCTGATCGATAACATCTTAACATGACGATTTTTACAGAGTATACTCATGAAAGAAACACAGATTTAGAGCAATCCGTAGACGTACGTACAATGAGGTTAAGGTCGTTGTCTCTGATGATCTAGTTAATTAATGTATATATATATATATATATATATATATATATATATATATATATTAAATCTCCAACACAAGACATCGATGATGGCAGCATGCATAGCTACCGAAAATCCCAGCTTTGAGGTTATATTTTCGAAGAAAGATGCATGTGATGTATTCTATAGAGTCTTAAAAGGACACACAATGAAGATGGATGCACATGCATATTACATTGTTATGTTTAAGATTTCGTTATCTCGTTCAATCAAATACCATATGTATAATTACTAAAAATACAAGTCTGCTATTGAAAAAAACAACCGCAAATATGCTATAAATGAACTACGGATTAGCTACAAACACATTTTGCTACCATTTAGCTATGGATATTCCATCATCCACAGTGGCGGATCCAGAATTTTTTTTCATGAGAATCTTTGCTCAAAAACCATAAAACATTATTCAAACCAAAACCCAGTGTTTATGAGCAACATTAACAAGAAAAAAAAAGATTAGATGGTTAATGAAATAAAGAGTACAGAAAAGGGAATTAACAAAAGAAAAAGAGGGATAAGGGTCTAAAGGTTAGCTGAATTTAATGTGAAGTCTGAAAAGTAAATAGGTTAAATATGTATTTGAAATACAAAATACAAAACATTAATTAAAACACTGCCTTGAGCGCCGGACTCGAACACGAAACCTTCAAGTTGGAAACAAATGCTTTATCCACTGAACCAGTTTGATTTAATGTTTATGGGTTCACCTCCCTTTAATTATGGGTTCATTCTAGTATTGTTATATATATTTCTATTAAATTTTTGAAATGCAGTGGGTTCACGTGAACCCGTAGCAATGTAATTAGATCCGCCCCTGATCATCCATCGTAAACAAATTCCTTAGCAAAATTGAGGAAATGATTATAGTAAAAATAACTTAGTAAAATCGGTAGCAAAATACGTTGATTATATATAAGGCATGAAAATAAATATATTAAAATTAACTAAATAAAATCAATAGCAAAATCGGTAGCATAATTGAGAAATAAATATAAAAAAAATAACTAAATAGAATTCTTAGCAAAAAAAAAAAAAAAAAAAAAAAACATGCGTCTGGTATGGATCTTTGCTACGGAAAAAAATCAATTGCAATTTTTTGCGACGGATTAGCTATGGCCACATTTTAGTACAAAATAGCTATCGATATATCATCGCTAACGAAATCCGCAAATATAGTAAAAGTAACTATAAAATTAGTAGTAAATCATGCAAATAAATATTTAAAAATTAACTCACAAGTTAAGTAAATTTTATATTTTTATAGCAAAATCTGGAAAAATGTATTAATAAATAAAGCAGCAACATACATAGTAGAAGCCATAGCAAAAATAAATAAATAAATATTGAAAAATAACTAATAAAATATATGACAAAATCAAGAACATTAATATTTAGAAGAAAAAAATTACACCGTTAGTCCTTATGGTTTTCATTTAATTTCAATGTAAGGTATTAAGGTTTTATTGTTTCAGTTTAAGGTATTAACCTTTTAATTTGTTTCAATGTCAGGTATTAGGGACTAACCTAGTTAAAACTTAACTGAGTTTGAGGGATATTATGGTCCATTCACCTATATATTCAGTTTTTAAAAAAATTGTAGCTTGGGAGACTCGAACCTGGCCTCTGGCCGGTTCTCATTCTTGCAACATAACCCCAAATACCAACCGCTCTGCATGTCTTTTTGTGATATTATTGATTTCGAAATTTTATTAAACAATCTCTGTTATACTTCATCTTCCCCACAGTTTCTTCAATGTGCATACTAAAGGTTTCAGGATTAGCAGTGTGTGAGCTAAAACTAGCAGTGGGTGGGCCTGTTTCGCCCCTTTCCATACGCGTATTACCAATTTATACACGTAATCCATGCTCAATTGGTCAAATTCTAACCATATTCAAAGCTTTCTAAAAACAAAAATTTAATTTGTTATATATAATCGGTTTTATCCCAATTAATCTCGCATACACACCCTAAATATGCCGATTAAGAGATCCCCTCTATCATATCAACCTTAAGAGCTTCAAATCCTCCATTTTCGAGGCTTCTTGGCCGCGACCTGTATGCTCGGGTTTCACCACCATCTGTTACCTTTTAATCCTGATTTTTATGTTCATTAGAATCGTTTTTTTAGTATGGATGAAAAGCCCTATGATTTTCGTTTATTATCTGTAACGATTCGAGGTCAATTAGAGATCTAAGGTTCGTATGTTAGATTTGGGGAAGATGAAGTATAACAGAGATTGTTTAATAAAATTTCGAAATCAATAATATCACAAAAAGATTTGCAGAGCAGTTGGTATTTGGGGTTATGTTGCAAGAATGAGAACCGGCCAGAGGCCTGGTTCGAGTCCCCCAAGCTACAATTTTTTTAAAAACTGAATATATAGGTGAATGGACCATAATACCCCTCAAACTCAGTTAAGTTTTAATTAAGTTAGTCCCTAATACCTGACATTGAAACAAATTAAAAGGTTAATACCTTAAACTGAAACAATAAAACCTTAGTACCTTACATTGAAATTAGGTGGAAACCATAAGGACTAACGGTGTAATTTTTTCTATTTAGAAATAATCTAAAAAGTCCAAAAAAAGTATTTTTTTTTTTTTTATCTTTCAAAGAGAACCGATGAATCAAAGTGAAACTTGGTTAAGTTGACGAATAATGTACGGGTTCAACAATTTTGGTAAAGCAAAGTCACTAATATTATTCAATCAAAATCATTAATTGGTCAATCAAAAACTAATAAGTCAAAAGCTTTTAGCTAGCTTTCACGAGCTTTTAGTTTTAAGGTTTTTTATAAAAAAAAAGCTCTCACTCAAAATAAAGCTTTTGGGAGCTTTTAGCTTGAAGGAAGCTCACTAGTTTCTTTATCGTCCATTTCATGGTTGAAGGAACAAATAGCAAATTTGGAACGAGATGAAGTATGCATAATGGAGAGAATTGAAGAAAACAAGTCATGATACACTCAAATGAAAGAGAGAGTTGTCACAAAATATGTCCTAAAACTTTCCAACAAGTTAGGATATGCGTTTATATAGGGTTTTTTTTTCATTAAAACACCAAACGAAGGCTACCTATTACCAAGATGAAAATAGGAAGCCGAAATCACAAAACAATTACATTACATCAAAAGAACACAACTACTCCCAATCGACTACACCTCCTTTAAATATATGCTTATACCACAAGAAACCCAAAGCCTTAATATCCGCGATCATGTCAGCTACCTTCGTTTCCTTATTCGAATACTTTTTCGTTCCTCGCTTTCCATATCCGCCAACAAGCAATTATAATGATCCAGTGAAACACCAACTTCTTATTCCCCAAGAAGGCACAGTGTTCGTGCATTTCCACCAAATCATTAACATGAAACAAAAACATACCAGGAATCCTACACCATCTAGAGATCCCGTACCAAATGCCTGTAGAAATACCAAAACCTGTAAGAAATGTGTTTATATAGGTTAAACATTATCATTCAATTGTTATTGTATTTATATTGGATATTTTGGTTCTTTATAGTGTGACATTTGGATGAGTTAGGATATTTTATTCTATATTCAAATGTCATTTTCGTCCCTCAAGTTTAGTCATTTTTAGCCACATCTGTTCAAGAAGTTTTTCTTCTATTCAACTAACACTCTAGCCTGCTAGATAGTGCACCTCTATGTAACAATTTGTTATACAAACATACAAACATTTAAATCTACTAAAATTGTTTTTGGGCTTTGGCACAAACAGATGGGTCATTCGGGGTGCCTAACCTAATGGAGTAGAGGGTAAAATTCTAGCCTTCTTAAAAGGACTCGGCCCATACATGAACCCAAATGTCACATGCCCATTATGAGTTGTTTTGATCTTAGTGGCATGTGCATATTTATTAGTACACAAATAGGTCTTCTCGTATGCTAATGTGTTAGTTTTAGCACATAACATGTTACATTAAGTCATTTAAGTGTTAATAACATATGTTAGATGACAAGTAAACTAATTGGGACTTGATGGACCTTGTCGTGAGTTAACATGTTATTTCAAGATACATAAATTCATAGCACGTTATAATAAGTCAGTTTGGTGTTAAATGACATGTGTATGAAGATTAGTACATTAATGTGCCTTAATAGACCTTTCATTAGGTTATTTTAGGTTACACAAGTCATATTAGATCATAACAATTTATTTTAAGGTTAATAACACATGTATGATGATTGGACATAATACACTAACGTGCCTTGTCAATATGTTAGTGTGTCAATTTACCATACAACAAGGCATGTTAGGTCAATTTAGGTGTTAATATGTTAGATGACAAGTGCACTAATTGGGCCTTAAAGGGCTTAAGCATTTGTTATTGTGTTGTTCGATGCTTCAAATTCATACAAGGTTATAACTAGGGGTGCAAACGAGCCGAGCCGCTCGCGAGCTACTCGAACTCGGCTCGGTAAAAAGCTCGAAACGAGCCGAGCCTTATCGAGCTCGAGCCGAGCTTGAGCCTAAAACAAAGCTCGTTTATTTATCGAGCCCGAGCTCGAGCCTGACGTATGAAACTCGTTAGGCTCGTCGAGCCTTATCGAGCCTATGTATAATATTAGTTTTTTTAATATTTAATCATATTTACCCCTTGTTTAAAGTTGTTAAGTTAACGAGCCCGAGCTCGAGCTTCACTTATCGAGCTCACGAGCATAAACGAATTATTATTTACATTATTTTTATTTAATAAATTAACTAATAGATAACAAACGAGCCGAGCCCGAGCCGAGCTCGAGCTTGAGAAATTACTAACGAGCCGAGCTCGAGCTTTGAAAACAAAGCTCGAATCAAGCCGAGCTCGAGCCCGAGTTCTTATAAGTTAATCGAGCTCGAGCTCGAGCTCGAGCCTGGTCGAGCTCGGGCTCAGCTCGGCTCGTTTGCACCCCTTGTTATAACAAAATATTTTTGTGGAAATAACACGTGTATGATGATTTGTTATTGTTTCGAATAAAAAGATAATAATCAACATTATTGGCACATTTGTAGTATAGTTTAAACAATATAGTTTTCATCATTAACCATCACTATTTCGCTTTAAATATCAATAGATTCATCATTCCTTACAAATACATAGGTTATAAATAAGAACATGTGTAATGGGTATCATATGGGCATTAAGAGGGTGACACATTTCTAGTATAATGTTCAAATAGGATAAAAAATATAAAAAGTAATAACTAAAAAGAACATTAAGTGGCTTTAACCATTACACATTTTTTTGAAGGGCTTTATGATAATGATGTAAACGAAAATGTCCCCTAAGGAGCATCAACCATTACTTATGGTCTAACTATGCCCGTAAATACTATATAAAACGTACAACTAGTTATGGTAATATTTCAAATGGAAAGTCTTGCAAACTCCTTATAACCTTATCTATATCTATATTATCTATATTATCTATACTATACTAGCTGATTATCTCGGGAGGGTCCCGGGGTTGAAAAATCTAATTTTACGTGATAACCTATTGCAAATAGTTTAAGTTAACTAACCACAAAATCTCTCAATCATTGCATTTTCATAGTATTCTAATAAGTAATAACTCATATTCTCTAATCTAAAACATAATCAGTAATCATCTAAAATCTAAATAATCACTTATGCAAGCTACAACTATTCAAAAACTCATTACATCTCTCTAATTTCTCACATTCTAATGGCTCTTATAATTCCTAACCTAATCAACTAAACAAACACTTAAGTTTGAAGTTGTAACCATTGCATCTCATTATGCCACGTGGCATAATCAAGAGATGGTTGATGCCACCATTGAACGCCACGTCAACAACTACCAATTCTTCCCGGGAGCGTCCCGGGGTTGAAAAATATAACCATTCTAATAATACTAATACTAATAGTAATAATTATTACTCTTGTAATTAAATAAATAAAAAATAACCTTACTATAAGGTGATACCATGTGTTGCAGTGTTGCGCGATTGTTTCTCTTAACTTCTCTTGATGAAGTATACCTAGTAACATTCCAATGATAACATGACGATTGGGCTGATTTTCAACATCGTAGATAAGAACCTGGTTTAAAAGAAAAAACATGATTAATGAATAACATGAACACTTTGTGTGTTTTTTTCTTGTATAAACGAAACCCCACAAAAAATAGTCGAGTTTTTCTCCATTTTTATATAGCACTATGGTACTCGTTGGAAAGATAATAAAACACTCGTTAATTTGGTGTAATTTTTTCTTTAAAAAATCCGGTATATAAAATATATAAACGTTTAAAAATTATGGGAAGAAACATGAGAGAGAAAATTTTAAATTTATTTTTAAATTCTTTTTTCCTAAAATAACTCAATTTAATTTTAGTAATTGAGAATTTAGGGTTTAATGTTTATCTTTTTTTAATTAAAAAAAGTAATAATTCAAAAACACTAAAATCTTTCAATTATGATGCCACGTGGCACTCTCAAAGGGAGGTTGAGGCATCCATTGCTCGCCACGTCAGCATATACATTTTCTTTTATATATATAGATAGATTATAAAGGATGAGGCATGGGCAAATATGTTCAAATTGTTCAAAGTTAAGATGGTATACCAAAAGTTTCTTTACAGTTTTCTAAATTTTACAACTTTTCTTCCCTAAATGCCCCTAGAAAATAATCACTTATATTAAAAATTAACTCCTTATCTTTACAAGGTTTTTGTTCCAACCATTGACATGTACGGCTACTTTTTTTTCTTGTGATGGTTAGAAGAACACGCAGAAAGATAAACGAAGCAACTTTGCAGAGCGTTAATGGTGGTTCGAAGTGACGCACACACAACGCCAAGTAGTACGGTACGTTTTGATTTGCAAAGCGTTAATGGTGGTACGAAGTGACGCACACACAACGCCAAGTAGCACGGTACGTTTTGATTTTCTGTTGATAAGCTTTTTTTATTTTAATTATTTAATAATAACGACAAGGTGCGACCGAGGATGCTGAAGAGAGTAATCATGTTGTAACGAATCTAGCAAAATGTCGATACAATCCGAAAGTGGACTGTATCTGCAAGTTCATCTTCCATGTTAAACTTGATTTGTTTATTAAAATAAATGTCTTGTTGGTACTTCTTTACTTCTCTGTTTACTTGTTTGTACTGATATAGAATGGTTGTCTTTTGGTTTATCTGCTCTGTTTTGGTTTCTATGCTCATATTTGGCTTTGAGTTCATGCTTGATAATACGTATCCATATGGTGGTTTGGTCTAAATTTGTGGAAAATTATATAGAAAGATTTGGGAATAAAAATTATTTATGCTCATATTTGGTTTTGAGAACAGTGCCGATGACTGAATTTTGATGGTGAAAGAAGTTCATTTTCATATATAGTGAAATCTTTTTTTATACTTGGGTATCATGTGTACACATCATCCTTTATATGTTGGAAGTTAAGGACATATAGTTGGACAATTCAGATAGTGTGGCAAGAAACGTTATAAGAACTTATATGTTGGATCTAAAAAAAATATAGTTTCTTTTCAAAGTTTAAACAATGAAGAGAAATGGATTAATTTCATATACATCGTTTTGCATTCAAAGACAATTTCATATACATCGTTTTGCATTCAAAGACAATGGAAGGAAGACAATATATTTTTACACTTTTCCTACAATTTGGTGGGCTAACACGGCTACGCTTCTGCATTGTTTAAAAAAATATATTTATCTTAACCGTCCTGCAGCAATACGCGGATTTCCCACTAGTTCTTATTCACATTTAAGAATCCGAACTTATCTATTAAACTTTGTAAAAAGAAAGTTGCCCCTTAACCAAAATTATAATCGATTCTAGGATTTTATTTGTATTTTGTTATGTTGTACGTCGTGGCTCGCGATGAGCACCGTCGTGAGCCATCGACGTGACCCGGTTACGCTAGGGTGTTGTAGTTAGGGATGAGCATCGGCGCGACCACAACCTACAAATCCAACACAAATTCCTTCTTCGCGCCGTGAGCATGCGCGAGCCTGCTTGCGTTGACTCTCTCACATCGGGTTAGTGTAGGGCTGTTGTGGCTGCCCGCGTCGGAACACTCGCATTTCCACAACACAAAGTCTTAGTTCTTATATTGTTTATGTTTAAACAAATATTACAACTACTTTCTTTTCTTCAGATGTTCTCTCTACAGAATATAGAACCCTGCATTATTCCTGTTTTTAGTGGCCTCGTTTAGGGTGACACATCACTAGTAAAGTCCACCAGGGGCAAATTGGTAAAATAACAAAACATGCCCAATTTACAAAGACATAGTTTCCAAGTCGCATGTTAAAAGTTTAGGGATTTACGCAATTTGTCGTGATAAAGTTCCCTTAATTTGTTTTACTTTCCACAAATATTCGTTTTATTTTTTTTTTTTGATCGGCGAACAACTGTGTGGCAACCACCCTTGCGGGGCGCCGTGCCCAAGAATCGACTACTCGACCTCCAGCAGCCCCCGCCTTCTCCCGATGCGCGGAAACCCGAGCCCCACCCGCCCGAAGGCACGACAGTGTTATAGAACTCGGTAAAACCTCGCCGCCCGTCAGATTCGAACCGGCGCCACCCGTATTCGATCTTCACCCGGATACCAAACCATAATGTTGGAAGTGGGAATTGAACCCTTGATCACCTAAGTGAACATAAGTCCTCTCCACCACTCCAAAAAAAAAACATTTATTTCATCCCGCTAAGTTTGTTTTTTTTTTTTTTTTTTTTTTTTTTTTTTAACGGAGAAGGAGATAATATTATTCCACACGCACAAAACGGAAAATAGAACGAGTTCAAGTACATAATTTCCTAAACAGAGGTTAGAAAACCGGAAAAATGAAACAACATAATACAAAAGATAAACACTCGCCAATCGAAAACGAAAACTTTAATCTCCAAAATACGAAACTGTGATCGCCAGTACTGGAATCGCTTGACTATAAATCCGTAAGATGATGAGCAACTAATACATCAGCAATTAACTCGAACATAATCCCGCTAAGTTACATACTGTCTAATCTTATTCTTTAGCAAGACTTGAATCATCAACCTTATTAAGAGGACGGGGTACTGATCGGGTATTTTCACTCCGCTACCGTAACCGACCAGCAAGGTGTATTTCACCAAAATCATGGAACCGTTGAGTTTGACTTTGACGTGGCAAGATGGGGTTGAATGGGACTAAGCAACTTTACTAGAATACCATGACCCCCTTAGAAGAAAATTTTTACTATCACACATTATATCGCTAGCCTATAAATTGTTTTGGTAAACAAATAATACTAATTTTATATTCGGGAAACAACACATGTTTAAGGCTAGGGCTGTTCAAAATCGGATAATCCAAAATTCGAATCCGAAAAATCCGAAAATCTGAATCCGAATTATCCGAAATTTTGGATAATCCGATTTTCGGATATCCGAAAATCGGATTATCCGAAATTTCGGATTCGGATTCGGATCCTGATTTTGAAAATTTTCGGATAATCGGATTATCCGAATCCGAATATTAAAAATATATATATAAATATATAATATTATATACACTACATAACACAATACACAATCCTAAATCCTTAATCCTTCTAACTCTAAGTCCATACTCCTCTAATCCATAGTTGTTGCTCCCTCTTCTCTCCTCTATAACAGCCCCCGTCCACCTCGTATCCGACCTCCACAGCCCCCTTCCATCAAAATAATAACTTTTTTATATATTTTTTGTTCAAATTTTGTTTATCTAACTTCGATTTTTGTTTTTTAATAGGTTCACGTTTTAGGCATAAAGGAGAACGTTTTTTATAGTTTTTTTTATTATTTTTTATTATTTTTTAATTTTTTTTTAAAGTTTCGGATTATCCGTTGGATGATCCGAATCCGAATCCGAAATTTCGGATATCCGAATTTCGGATATCCGAAATTTCGGATTCGGATTCGGATCTCAATATTGACTATCCGAAATTTCGGATTATCCGAAATTCGGATATCCGAAATTCGGATTATCCGATTTTGAACACCCCTATTTAAGGCTCCGTCCCTCACCTCATCAATTATATATAGAAAAAAAAAAAGCCTATGGGGAAAAGCATTTTATAATATAACTTTGACTAGGGCATTATTCATTCATGAATCATGATGATAACACCGAATATAATGTGTTGATTTGTCGTAAAATATATTAGTAAGTTTGGTGCAAAAACAATACTTATTTAGACATTGTTTAGAAAAGATTTAACACACTAATTCGTCGTTGGAATTTTTATTTACTTGAACAATGCATGGGATCAACTATTATGAATTAATTTCTTATACTATATATCTATTAGGATTCAAGTGTGACATTTTTTAATTATGCTCTTTTGAAATTCATAAAGAATATAAACAAATTTTGTTTATTTATAAAACATACACATGTGCAAATATGTGTAGGCTATATTATCTACACATAAGATACATATGTGTAGACAAGCATTCTAAGGTTACAATGTACCTAACATATAAGGCAACTAACATGATGCGTTTAGGGACGTTTGAAAAGCGACGCAACAAAGATGCACTAACTAGTTCTCACGTTTGTTCAGAAAGACAATAAACTTCCTATCCATTTAGATAGCTTTCAACCAAGCACCAAATCTATATATCAACCTAACTAACTAAACACCGTTGATATGGAACCAAACAACACACGTAAACAGAAATAACTTTTGAGGTGGAGATAGAAGCGTAATTGAAGAGGTATAAAACCTCACGTCCGGACCACAAGCCCTTTAGACGTGGCACCACCTAATGGGACGCAGTTCACCACGACACGTGATTAGAATAGCGACCGGAGGTCACTAGTTCCGAAGGTTAGTACACCTGATCGAAGGAAAGTACAACTATTCTGACTAGTATAAATACCCCTTCAAAAGTACGAGTAAGACACGTTCTGGCATACTCCGAATCTCTCTCTCTACTCTCTTTTCTTCACCAACAAATACTTATCCTCACACCGGAGGGTGGTCACAGAGAGACCCTCCCTACCCCCTTGTGACGAGCCTAACGGCTTGTTAAGTTTTGCAGGTCATTTACCCCAAGATCTAATCAAACTAGTCATCTTCAACCTCTCTTAAGAGGTACGTCCAGCTTTTGAATCTTCAGTAATGGCTCAACCGAGGGAGAGATCAAATGAGATTGGGGCGCAAGGGTGATTTCGATGGGCAAGTATAGACCGGTGTTTGTGTTAGAGTTGATCATGTAAAGTACGGTGTTTGGTGCTATGTACACTTTTTTAAGAAAAAGTTGGAAGTCATTTATAAGTTGATTGATAAGTTTAAGAGTTGTGATTGAAATTACAATGGTAAAATTACTATATAAAAAATATATATACATTTACTAAAGCTTTGTTACTTTTATATATAAAGTATAATAATAATAATAATTTCTAGTACGTCTTTTTATAAATAATGAATAAGTAAAATAATAATTGAACTGCCCTACAAAAATTTACTGTTTGGATGGTTTTGTGAAATCTTTTGGGTGCTTCTTTTCCTTATCTTTATATATATAACATATTAGTAAAAAAGACATTACAATTCATTCATCTTTGATTCCCAAAAATCTTTTTAGGATGTCGACAAATTGAATGAGTTTATTACAGTTCTCAAAAAAGCTTTAATGAGTTTTTTGAATTACACTATTTGGATTTTTTTTAACCTTCCTTACACAACCCTTCTTAAAATCTACTTTTACAGATTGTTTTTAGCTATCAACAAAAACCGGGATGACAAAAGGTCACCTACGTCCCCAAACGCTTGATGACTCGGCCCATCACCATTTCAGAGGTAACACGCCGCCAGATTGCTTACGATTGTAATTTCTTTTTATAAAAGAAGCATTTTACTAAAACAAAAAATAGCAAATAATTCCTTAATTCTTTGTAATAAGAAGACAAAAGATAAAATACAAACAATTTTTTCGTACGAACTGTACGAATCAAAGGAAAAACACGGAAAAACACGCGGGTCGTATATAACTAGAGTAATTATATAATTACTCTAGTTGTACACGACCCGCGTGTTTTTTTCTTTGATTCGTACAGTTCGTACGAAAAAACTATTTGTACGTGAACCTAAACCGTAATAAGAATCCCTCCATATAAATTAGTTGCAAATTATGTAGATTATAGTTTCTAATATTATATGAATAAAATCAAAAATATCCAAGAGAACAATAAACACTAACATTAACCGCCAACTAAAAATTAACAAATAAAGTACCATTTGTTTACACTGTAAAAAACCAAATGAAAATAATAATAATAATAATAATAATAATAATAAACAGCTTAAACTTTAAACAAAAAACAAAACAACCTTGTTTGGACTTTGAACTATCAATTACAACCCCTTATCCCTATGTCCAAACACTCCAAATCCTTTCACCAAAAAAACTCACCATCTTCCTCATCACCCCTCCTTCTTCTTCACATCCCACCGATTCACACTCGTGCTGACTCACCTCCATCGACCGAGTTGACTCAGTTCCATCATCCCCTTCACTTTCATCACAACTCTTCTCATTATTATCATTAATATTATTATTAGTAGTAGTAATATTATTATTATTGTTAGTAGTAGTAATAATAATATTGGAAAAGGGTTTCTTTTTTCTATGTTTCTTGGTTTTTTTAAGATGGGTATGAGGAAATAGAGCATGATCTTCAACAGCATCAATGATTTGATGGATGACGTGGCGGTTAGGAGAGGAATCCCAACGGACCCAGTAAGTGAGGTAGCAAGTGAAGCAGGTGCAGGTGAAGAGAGGAGGAGAGTGGTGATGAGTGGTGGTGGTTTTAAATTTAATAGAAAGAAGGTAGGCTAAGATTTCTTTGTCTTCTTGGGATAAGGTTAGAGTCAGGGTTAAGATGGTGGCTGGAAGAAGAGCTAGGTGGCTGGATATGGGTGGGGATGGTGGGGTTGGGTGGACAGTGCTGGTTTTGTATGGTTTTTTTAGTTTTTTCATGGTTTTGGTGTTTGTAGTGTTGAGGGTTTTGAGTGAGTGAGAGTTAGAGTGAGAGTGATGATGGGTGGTGGTGGTGGCTAGGGTTGGGGGGTTTTAAGTTTGGCGGTTTTGTGTTTATTGGTGAAATAATTGTTTGTTGGTTTTTTTATATTGTTATTTTTAAGAGAATTCATCTTGTGTATCAGACTATATGGTGTGCCCCCCCTTTCCCCCAACTCCCCCAAGTGCCACATCAGCGCCACATCATTTCTCCTATTTTCTCCCCCAAAGTTTGGAAATGGTATTCCCCTAATTCCCCCACTCCCCCTTCATTTTTTTATTATATAAAGTTTAATTAAAAAAAAATAAAAAAAAAATGGACCAATCATGATGCTCGGTTCAAACGGGCAAAATTCCCCGTTTTCCCCGAAAAATTTACGGGGGGGGGGGGGGGGGGCGGTGTTCCCGATCGGGGGACTTGCCAAGTCACCTCCCCGATTGTTATCCCCGATGGCACACCATATAGCCTCATACACATATTTTTTTTTTATTTTTTTTTTTGAATTTGACTTTCTTTTACTTTGTAGGATTCACAATAGCTCCCGCATTTTGATGTGAGAGTAGCTCTCAAATTATATAGGGTGATTTTGAGGGTTTGTGAGTGAATAAAAATGAGGAATCTACTGTTGATTGGTATATTTGGGGTTATTTGAGAATCTTTTGGGGAAAACTGGAAACTATATTTATTTTTTAATATTTGTTGAAAGTGGTTGTGAGTGAAGGAGAGAGAAACTGTAATGATTTTTAATGTAATATGTGGTTGTGATTGGTTGTGAGTAAATGGGAGATGGGGAAGCTACCGTGAATGCTCTTAGGCCCTGAACCTCCACACCTCAGTCTATGTTGTCTTAATCGGGTTTACATTAGAGGTTGTGTGGGTTGTTAACGGCTTAGCTCGGAAATTGTACCGCCTCTACACGAGCTCAGTTTGATTGTCGCTTGCTAGAGTAACAACCGGATGAAAACCGGATCAGCTTAGATTCTATGCACATAAGTTTAACCCACATTAAATGACACTAACATCTAATTTAAAGAATTTAAACCCACATTTTCTGCAAAGAAGTGAACACGACATCTGCTTAGCAGCAAGGAATGATATGTAGAAAAAAATTTGTTGGTAGACGATGGGTTTCAGGTCTGTCTTTCACTATACAAAAGCAGCAAAGGAATAATATAAAAGGCTTCTGTCTTCCACCATAAAAAACGTTTGCATTTTTAGCAAGATGAAGTGAATTAGTCTGAAAAGTGTTCTTTTCATTAAGATTGAAAGTGTTCTTTTCATTAAGATTGAAAGATATCATCAATCATCGACACAACTCAATAGTCCATAACTTTAACCCACATTAAATGACATTAACATCTAATCTAAAGAATATAAACCCACATTTTCAGCAGAGAAGTGAACACGACATGTGTTTAGCAGCAAGGAATGATATGTAGAAAAAAAATTGTTGGTAAACGACGGGTTTCAGGTCTGTCTTCCACCATACAAAAGCAACAAATGAATAATACAAAAGGCTTCTGTCTTCCACCATAAAAAAAAAACGTTTGCATTTTTAGCATATATATATAGGATGAATTTTAATATGTGTATGATAAAGTATTTTTTTAACTAATTAATTTGAGAGAAAATTATTAATGTAAGAAAAGTTAAAGTATTTAGTGTTTTCCCATTATGCTCTCGCGTTATATACTAATATCCTAAGACCATTTGTTATGGTTTAACGCCCATTGCCAAATTTGACTCTTTCACGCCCTGACACCGCCCTAAGGGGCGTTATGCAAAATAAAAATGGTCGTCACAGGGTTGGGCGTTAGCCCGCTGACGCCTTCAAACTCAAAGTATATGCCGAAGGTGGGTTGCTTTAATTACATGTAGCCATTAATGTCTTTTTTATTATTATTTCAATTAAATGTTATTTTAATAGGTAGAGAAACTTTATGAGACTATAACACTTAAATATGAAAATAAGTGAGTGAAAACTCATGTATTCGTGACATTGAGGTGGAAAGAAAAAAAATTAAAACCATAACAAATAGCCTAATATGTATCAATAAGAAAAAAACTGGTTGCTTACGAAGCTACACGTTCGTTCTATCGAGAGCTAGTCTTATTTCACAAGATATTCAGAATTGAAGAAATATGTCTAATTCCAAGATTTGGATTCAACTAAAAAGTTTGTATATACAATATGTTTTTGATTAAGATTCAAATGTGAAGGGTATTGTTGGGTATAATGGTGTATTTGTTTGTATGTTTATGAATAAATTTATCTCCACAAAACTAAGGGTTAAGTATCACTAAAGCTAAGTTTTGGGCTAAATGAATTGGTTGAATGGAACCTGAAAACTGAAATCATTCTCAAATATGGGTCCCTATAATAGATAGGTTTGGTGATTTTTAAGAGTTATCATTTTCCACAAATAATAATACATTGCTTTGGTTTTTTTGGTTGCAAGTGATTTCTAAGTTACTAAAAGGGTGGGGACACACAGGCCAGGCCCTGTGTCAAGCAGGTACTCTTTTATCATATTTCATGCAACAAAACAAACAGAGCAATTCATTCATGCATTGGGCTGTGGTGGGCCACTTACACTACTGTTGTTTTGTCATAGTACAATCTTTAATATTTTAGGGCCATTTCTTGTTAATAACAATTGGTCATGGAAAATACCTTATCTACATGGTAGTTAGATAATTCTGAAAGAGGGATATCACATAACTACAAATTATGTGTGTAGGGGCAAACCTTGAGCAACGGTATGGTTGCTGCCATGTTAACTAGAGGTCACGGTTCGGAGTCGTGGAAACAACCTTTTGTATAAATGCATGGCAGGGCCGGCATCAAATTTTATTTCCTTCTTAGGTTGTAGTCTAACTATAGAGAGAACAAACCTCTTGGGGGAGGTTGGGAGTTCAAATCCCACAAAGTATGAACATATAAATGGATAAAAGTTTGGAAATTAAAAAAAAAAAAGTGTTTCATAACAAAAATAAAAGTTAAAAAGGAAGTGAAAACCAACCGGTAAAAAGCAAAAACAACTATGTATGAGCTCTCTTCATTTCATCTTCTCTAGACCTGCACTCATTAATAACCCTGCAATTTTTTTCTCAAACCATTTCAATTTCTTCTTTAATTCTTAGCCTCTCTCAAAATTTCTTTACTTTCTGTTTTATATAAACTAGCCAGCCCGCCTGCCTGAATACCTCAACTTGCTTCATGATTTTCATCAGTTGTTTCTTTCATCCCCTTCAATTTCTCAAGAACATATTCAATTTTCTCGCAACAGATTTCATTTGAAATTCGTGCAGCGTAATCACAGTTCTCAAATGGACGATACTCGCACGCACTTTTAATTTCTTCCCTCAGAGTCACTTGTATATCCTATTTAAGCGAATATTCAATTAAATCAACATGATGTAAAAGAACAAAATTCAACTGTGAAAAGTTAAAAACACCTTGATTAATTGCATGAACTCGCTGCAGCGATTGTTGACCAATTCCTTCCTGCGTTCACTATGGTTCGAGAATTCTTCCATCAACGCACTAGCGAGTTCCAGTACTCTAACAATCCTCTGAGAGTAACACCGTCACTTAGAATCCATCCGATGTAAATATCTTAGTCCTATTCAATCGGTAAAGTAGCTTACCCTCTCAACAGTGTGGAGATGTTGCAACGATGCATTTTGTTTATGCGAATCCATTCAATCGCGTGCTGCATAAATAAGCCAAGTACGATGGGTAGATAACAAAACATTTATGTGCTATAGAAATTAGTCATAGCTGGAATTCTAATTATATGTGATGGTAGGGGTGCATACAAGGAAGAAAGCCGAAATTGTTGATCAATAGACAAAATGTGTATCTGTCTCTTAATGTGAATCAGGATCCAGAGGCGTCTCTGAAAATTGACGTACCCTATCCGAGCGATTAAAAAATAGGTCCCTTAGGCCCAAGTTTAAGTGTTAAATGAGTTATATAAAAAAATATATACATATATAGGTTTAGGATCCTGTACAAAGTACATTTTTCGTGAGAAGTGTGAGAAGGACTAAGAATTGACATGTTGACATCATGTTTTGGATTTAGGAATGATTTTTTAGGTTGTTTTAACTTGAAAAACACCAAACACAACAATCTAAAACACAATACAATGTATTATAGTCATTAAATTTAAAAAACAGCTAAAACACACTACTTAACGCTTAAAAACACACTGCTAATGTTCTTAGCGTGGTGTTTTAAGTTTTAAGCCTAAAATACATTGTTTTCGTTTTTTAATTGTTATGTTTGGTGTTTTTATAGGCAAAACAATCCAAAACATCATGACTAAGTTCAAAAAATGATGCCTAAGTATCAATTTTTAATACTTCTCACACTTCTCACAAAAAAAAAACACTTTGTACACGATCTTGACCCTACATATATATAGGAATTTGTTTTAAAAATAAGCCCCTAAGATTTATGGACCTTGTCCGGTTGGCCTCCTCAGACCTCCACAAAGACGCCCCTATCAGGATCCATATCCGAGAGTTGTCAACATTTCTCAACAACACTAAACAGAACGAAGGTTCACCGACAAGGTATAAAACCGAGGCGCAAAGCGCAAAAGTGGTGGGTTTTTCATACGCAAGGCGCAAAGTAATTATATAATTTTTTTATATCTTATAGGTTTTAGCATCCCCTACCATGATTTAGCTATAAATAAGCTTTATATATGTTTTAACTTTTAGCGTGTAAACGAGAGGACATCTACTGGTCGGGTTACAGGTCAAAACAACTAGCTAGCGGTACATATGATGTGAAATAAATAAAACAACATAGAGTATGATGACATAAAGAATTGGTCAGAACTAAAAACTTAACAAACTATATAAATGTTGGTACTAGAATTTACTTACAATTCGAAAAATAGAAACTCATTTGAACGAACATTAATAATCATCCCAAAATAAAAAATAAATAAATTTCAGAAATATTTATAAAAGATGAATACCTCAACTAGAGTTTGGAGGTTTAGAAGGTAGATAACGGAGAATGGAGCCTAGACAAAATGCTAAACCGCAGAGGAGTATTTTCGACAGCCAATAGTCCACAGAGATTTTACCTTTCATGGGCTGGGCTGGGCTGGGCACTGCAAGACTTGGGATGGGTTGGGTTGGGTTGATTGCATCTTCATCTGGCGGTGTACAAAATTTTACCGGATTGGGCCCGAAGAACCAGTTCAGAGACCAATTTGGTAGTAGCCCCAAAGAAACCAGTTAGGGCCCGGCCCCAACATGGTTTTGTGTGTCGAACCGGTTTCACTCCAAACCGGTTGTTTTGGGCCCAACAGGTTTTGAATCGATCCAAACGGTTGTTTTGTGCAAACTGTTTTTGAACCGAATCCAAATCGGTTTGAGTGGGTTGGGATTTTCAACCCTAAAATCGGTTCTCAATCTGAACTGATTTGGGCCAAACCGGTTTTATACACCTCTAGCTTCATCTACTTTTTAACAAATTAGATTAAAATTACACTGGATTTAAGGAAAATAACTTGCTCTATTTCACATCTAAAAGATAGATTGAGCTAGCCCCACATTTGCGGATATATCTAGTAATTACAACCTTTGTTATTGAGCTTTTAGTAATGAAAATTAAAAAAAAAAAAAAAAAAAAACCCTTGCTTTTGAGTCCACCATTACAGGTTAAATTTAAAAGCTTAAAGGTGTTTTTTTTTTTAATAATAAGAAAGGTATTAGCTAACAAACCTTCTCGTTTATATAATTGACAGGTTATAAGTTATATATGTGATATAACTGATTAAAAAAACAAGAAAAATACATAACTTGAGAATACATATATAAAAGGTGGTAAAAAAATATACAATTTCAGATGTATGCAAACACTATGCAGTCTTCCTATGATTTTGTCTTTTAACTGGTTTGTTCATAGCTACATCAACATGATGTCAAATAACTAACATGGGATATAACTTATTAAAAAAAACAAGAAAAATACATAATTTGAGGCCTTTAAAGTTTTAACCCACAGCCCTAGACTCATTTTAGAATTTCACAGCAATTTCAAAAAAAAAAAAAAAAAAAAAAAAAAAAAAAAAAAAAAAAAAAAAAAAAAAAAAAAAAAAAAACTGAACATTTTCCATATATAAAGAGTAGAAACTATCATTCAGAATTCTTTTAAGTTCCAGTCTGAGTCCAGAAACATTTCAAATCAGTCAAAAGTTGTTCAATTGCTTTCTATGTAAGAAGTGTGCACATTCACACACTATTGATAGTCCAGAATCTAGCTCACAATCATTTCTGTCTGGTATTTGTTAAAAAAATAATCGCCAGCTCATCCCGCATCTGGCTATTCGCTCACTCCATCCAATCCACCGTCATTGGGTTGCTCTTCTTCTCCATCAGCGTCACCATCATCACGGGCATTCAAATTCAAACTTAAACCCACCGTGCTTTTGTTAGCGTCTGCATGGTTACTCTCAGAAACCTGAAAGAACAAATAGCTCAATTTGACCGGACATACGCAAACACTATGCAATTCAAAAGGCCCCTCACTATATATGTTCTAATGCCACCACTATATACGTGTTCATGACTCTCAACAAATCGAGCATGTGAATGTCAACAAAGAACTCGATAAATTTTTATTTGTTTATTCTTTTACAAATGCATTACCTGATTCTCTTCCATTGGCACATCATTCATGTCAGGTTTGGAAGCTGGCTCGGCTTCTGGATCAGTTGGGTCATTCTCAATGGATTTGGCTTCATCAGTCTGTGCCTCATTATTTTGTTCCTCCAGTAATGCTATCTGGTCACACATCCACAAGAAACCATCACCCAACATAAAATAATCCGTTACTGTATATGTTATAATACACAACAATTCGAAACTGTACAAGTCCAGCAATGATTCGAGTTGAAGTGAGAATAAATATATAAAGGGTACTAAGAGATATTCAATTTCAGGGAATATGCAAACACTATGCAATTTTCCTATGATTTAGTGTCTTTTGTTTGCTTTGTTCATAGCTACATACATCAAGATGATGTTAAGTAACTCATATGTGTTTAAAAATGATGGTGATTCTAGCCTAACATACAGATTTCAGAATAAAGCCAAGTGCCCGTGAATCCGTGATCATATATTACAGCCTACTAAAACAGCATAAATAAGCCCAAAGAAAGTGAAAAGGTACACCGAATGAACTAGTGCCATAATGCTTTCACCTTCCACAAACAACGGGCATGCACCTCAGGTATAAGCCCCCCCCCCCCCCCCCCCCCCCCCCAATATTCGCGTTTTGGCACCTTTAGTTTTTACTTTAGGCTTCGAACGAAAAAAGTGATTGCCCTTGAGCCTAGGCGCACTTTTTAAAACCTATGTTTTTTTTTCAGTTGTTTCCAAGTATGCTCTAACGGAAAACAGGGATGGGTCTAACTGGTTGAACCACCAAGTCCAAACCAGACAAGTGGCTAAATGCATGCGGCAAGAGGGTTTGTACAACTCCCGCTTGAAATCTTGGATTGGTATTAGTCTATTAGATTAAAATTAAAAAATACAACAGGGAAGTGAAGTAAATGAAAAAGATGGTACATCCTAAGCATCAAGCACCACAACATCAAAGGAGACTATGATAAAGATTTTCATTGTGTCAATTCTAAGCTTAGCAAACCATCAAGAAACACTCAGCCATCCTTTAAAAAAAACACAGGCTATCATTCATCATGATCCACAACACCCTCAACAAAAAAGGAGTAAACCCCTACACCAAACCTCCGTTGTCAAGGCTCACTCAAGCGCGCACCTAGGCCCACTTTTCAAGCCCAACACAACCTTCTCGCCACGCTTCAAGCACATTTTTCTGGCTAACTTCCGATGAAATTCGGCCAAAAATCATTTGCACAGGCTTAAACAGATCTAAAACAATTATACCCAACCTAAAGAACCTAGACTAGGGATGAGCTCGGGACGGTATCGGTACCAACCGATACCGATCCCGAAAACTCCCAAAACCCAATACCGATACCGAAAGCATACGGTACCTGTATGTATCAGTATTTTACCTTAAAATACCGATACCATACCGATCCCGTACCGATACCGAAAATACTGAAACCGAAAACCTACGATACCGGTATGTATCAGTATTTTACCTTAAAATACCGATCCCGTACCGATACCGAAAATACTGAAACCGAAAACCTCTAAATGTGAGTACCGATACCCGAACACCCTCAGTTCGGTACGGGATCAGTTCAGTATTCGGAGCAATATGCTCATCCCTAGCCTGGACTCAACCTAAGCTACCCCTAAATAAACCTAAAGCATGTTTTAAACCCCTAAAAGTTGTATTTTAATTATATTATACTATACGCCCCGCCTTAAAAAGCCCTCATTGTTTACGCGCCTATCACTTAGGCCTAACGCTCACCCTTTGCGCCTTGAGCGCGCCTTCAACAACCTCTTATTTAAATAACAAACTTTCAATTGGCAATATAACCTAACTTACAGATCTGACATCTGTATAACCCTACTATCAAAGCCATGGATATTCATATCCAATATCTAGTACCAATATATAAAATAATTGTATAAAAAGCAGATCGAGTGAAGAAATACCGGAATATACTTCATCTTACGACGAGGCGGCTCATCATCAGCAATATTATCATCATTAGCATTAGCATCGCCATTACTATCGGTATTATCGTCGTTATGTGTTTTACGAATAGGCGTCCACTTGTAAAGCAAGATATGAGAAGCGGCATCATTATTATTATTATTATTATTACCATTAGAAGAAGGATGGTTTTTGTTATTATTAATATTATTATTATTATTATTATCAGTAGAGGAAGGTGTGACGTGGATCCACTTCTTCTTCCACTTTCGAACCGGGCCTGTAAAGACGGTGGTTGTTCCGTACCGGCTCGAAGATCGGCCCAATCGAGCCCCGACTCCTTCCATTATGTTATTAATTAACACGGATCGATGGTTTGTTAGACAAGGGTGGCTCGCTCGATGATTATTATTATTATTATTATTATTATTATTATTAATCTGTTTCACGACTCTCTCTGTTTGGGGTTAGTTTTAACGTGTATAAATTTTCAAAGATGGGGATAGGATTAGGTGCGGGGAGGTGTACGTTATTTCCGTGTGGATGTGAATTAGAGCCGTCGATGCTTTCCTGATTAGTGACTACCGCGTTAAACGTGAATAAATTATGAACTTTATTGAAAGTTTTCAAATAAAGATGAAAGTTACGTGTTTTCGTCTAAAAAAATTTATAGATATTGAGTTTGGTATTTGTTGTTTTAAGGGTCATGTGACATATGTTTCATGTGAAAAAAAAGAATTAAGGTTACTGGTAACTTTGTATATGTTGTTTGATATTTTCTTAGGAATTATTGTTGTGTATATTCAAATAGGAAAAATGGAAATAAATAATCCTAATTATTGACTATTGGCCAATAACAGTCCCAACTACGAAAATCACCAATATTGGTCCAAACTTTCGACATATTGGAAACCAACGGACCCAAACTAACGGAGGTTAACTCCGTTAGTGTGTTGCTGACGTGGCATGCTTAGGTGCCATGATGATCCTACGTGGCATGCCACATGGCAAAAAAATTTTATGTGGCATGCTACGTGGCATGCCACGCCAGCATCACACTAACGGAGTTAGCATCCGTTAGTTTGGGTCCGTTGGTTTCCAATATGTCGAAAGTTGGGACCAATATTGGTGATTTTCGTAGTTGGGACTGTTATTGGCCAATAGTGAATAGTTGGGATTATTTATTTCCATTATTCCATTCAAATAATATATTGTTTAGAAGGTGTGTTCGAGTCAAGGTGTCGATGTTATTTTTACTATAAAAAATACTATTTTTTTTTAGTATATGTCAATTCATGTTAATGTTATAATTAAGATTTAATTTAGCTAAATTATTGTTTAATATAATTGTTTAACTAGATTAGAATCACATGTAATAGATGGGATGAATAAGAAATTATGTCTTTAAATACTTGTGTATTACATGAATTGAATAAATCTGTGTATTATACGAGTTGAATTAAATATAACGTAAAAAAATAAGTTTATTTAAAAAATTCATGATTAATTTCATTTTAAATCACTTGTTTAATAAATATAATAACTATCAAGAAGAGATGCCGGCCAAAAAAAAACTATCAAAAAGAGAGATGAGGGAAAATCAAACACTAGATAGCTTAGAATGATGATAAATCCTCTAATATTTTCTTTTATTAAATCTATTGCTGATGAATAATGATTTCCCTGTGAGATTCATCCATGTGGAACCACACCAGCAAATGATATTTTTTTAGTAATAATATTTCACTGATAACATAATTTGATTTTTCATGCGTTCGTTAATTCTTATAAAAGTATAAATACACAGTTATGTTTAATTTTTTTCGTCAACATTTTAATATGAATTTTATTGAAAATGAAGTTGTTTTAAAAAAAAATAAGGTATTACTTTGCATTGTAAACTAGAGATAAACACATTTACCGAGTATTGGTATTGTACCTAACCAATACCGATCAATTGTTACCGATATTCATATTTATGGTTTTTATGATTTTTAGTTTTGAGACGAGTAAATTTTGATATTTTTAATGCAGAAACCCTCATAGTTAATACTTAATAATAATCACCAATGATTTCATAATCTTCTGTCCTCAAAGTTAAGTGCTTGTATATATATGGGAAAACATACACATGATAGTTTACTTTTTAATCATGATGACATTTTGTTTGAGTTTAAAAGATTTAAAGTGGTATTTCTTTTAGATCAATTATTGGTGGACAATGTAAAATTTTTGTATGTGTAACTTGTAAACTAATATATAATTCTATTTGAGTTAACTGCCAAATTCGTCTATGAGGTTTGGTCAAGTTTGCTGCTCAGTCCAAAAAAGTTTTTTTTTTTTTCAATTGAACACCTGACGTTTGGATTTTGATGCTATTTACATCCATCATCATATGCTACATGCATGTTGTAGTATTTTACACATATATAGATTGGTTCTTTACATTAACAGATCATCAAATACAAGCTCATCTAACAGATCATCCACAAGCAACTCTTCAAGCTCAATGCCTACAAACTCTGCATCACCTTGGAGGTTCATCCAACCACTCCCTTTGGCCAAATCAAGGCTCACCACATCATCTAACGACGTCTGCAATTCGGGTCTCAAACTCAAGTACATGTTAACAAAATCCCATACCTGTTCTAGAACACATCCCCCTACAGGCATAGGCCTCATCTTCGAACGATAAGTCAATGGATGTGGGCAATAAGTGTATGTTCTATTATGAATCTCTAATAACGCCTCGTTGATTAAATCGAAAAGAAGAAGGTGGTGATCGTTGATAATCCTTTGAACAACCTCCTCGTCCTTCATGGAATCCAACTCGTCGAGAAGCTTGGTTTGAAGGAAACTAGTTTCTACTTCCTCAAATAACATTGGGTCGATCGGTTGGTAACTAGAGTACCATTCTCCAATAAGTGCATTATTCATAAAACCTGACTTCTCCAACACTTTTTTTACATATTGGAATTCGGCATTGTCTTTAACTGACTCTAGATCCAAGTGTAGAAATCCGTTGTTAGCCATTTCGTCGGCTGCAGTCATGTCCATGATAGGTGTAGAGAACATGTACTGTTTGTTTCCATCTGCAGCCATCAATGTAGATCAATGTTAGGAAATTTTTATGTCCGGTTTTATGAAATTGGAACGTCTAAAAACAGTGACACCACTGGAATAAATACCTGGATCCGCCACTGGGAATATATATGCCGATAGTTGAGTTTTTTTAAATTGGCTAGTGACAATGTGAGGAAGAATATCTTCCAACTGAGAGTTGGGTATGTCAATCAGCGAAGACGGGTCAAATCCTGAATCTTCTTTCTCAACTCCTAGGTTTTCAACAACCTTGTAACCGGGTGACGTATCTTCTACATAGTGAACACGCTGGCCAACTTTGTCAACCGCAGTGTTCTTGGCTACCTGCTTTCGTACAACATCAGTACTAGACTCATTTGCATAGCTTAGTTTTTCATCAGACACCTTTTTGAACATTCCAAAATTTCGCTAAAGGACTTGTCGTTCTCAACTTGTATAGCGACACGAGGCTCCTCTTGATGATTGGAACTCTTTAGATCAATTCCAAGATCTTCATCAACAACACGCCTTTGGTGATCATTTCGTTCTTGAGATTTATGACTAAGATTTTCTTGATTGGCTTCACTTTTAAATCCAAAATTTTCATCTAATTCGGTTTCCTGCTTGCCTGGCACAATTCTTCTTTCTGGATATACGAAACGATCTGTTGATATTTGATCATCATACTTAAAGTTTAGATGTATGTCCGGTTTAACTGGAAACTCTTGATTCGGCATGAAATCATAGGGACTAATATTAGGTAACGAACGCATTCTTTTATATGTTTTCCGATTCCCAGCTACAAACAGCCTTGGTTTATGATCAGTACTATGTTGCTGCGATAACTTATCATCTCTAATCGATGTTTGGCTAAGTAACCTACGATACTTGCTCATTGCTTCACTGGTGGACGACGTTCTCTTAAGATATGTTTTATCAACAGATGAGTTTTTGCTGCTTTCAAGCTTGACAGGGCCAACTTTCTTTGGATCTTTGGAAGATTTACGACCACCGTAAGGGACCTTGTGAAAAACGGCGTCCATAAGTATCCTACGCGTCTCCTTTCTGCAATCGACTTTCATGACCAACCCCATCTTTTGTTTAAGGCTCTTGGATTGACTTGCAGCTTGCTTTTTCTGATCCTTTGAAGTCGAGGCTTGCGGTTGTTCTAAAAGATTCTGGTCTTGTTAGCATTGGTTTTGGCGATCCTGCCTGTTGGTTCATAGGTAGAATGAACTTGTCCTTCGTCGTCTGTATATCTGTAACGCCCCTCAACTTATGTTTAAGTTCCTGCAGCTCGGAATCGCTTGTTTTTGTGTTTGCAGCAAGTAATGGAAATGAGAGAGACTTTATTAGTCCAACATTTCTGGACTCTATCTGCGCTGGCTTTTCGTCTTGAATGTGGTCGGCTGCTTGTTGTCTCAAGTAACTGACGGTTAACATGGCTGCACATATATCAAATTTTATCTTCTTCTTAGTGGTTGTCACGCTTTGACAATTTGTGTTGGTGTTGGAGTTGGCTTTCGTTTTTGGTGAATGCGTGGAGGATGAGGAGAAACGTCGCCATTGATCCTTTCCCCTTCGTTTAGCCATTTCTTTTGATATTAGAGATTTGATTCGAAATTTCTTGGAACGAGTTTCTGCACTCTCGTGTTCATTGATCTGCATATAGATTTTATCAATCAATGAAGCCAACTAGCTAGAACTAAGGTCGTCCCCAAGAATCCCCGAATTTTTTTATTATTATTTATTTATTTTTATTTTTTTGGGGGGGGGGGCGAGTAGAAAATATTTTTTTTATTTTTGAATTGCGGCCCCTAGGTGGTCGCGCACCATGCCCCTCCTCTGGGACGGCCCTGGCTAGAACATGCATCTTGCTTACTTTGGGGGGTTTGTTCTTTTTAGGAACTTCTGGCGGTTGACTTGTGCTGGCGGTGGCTTCGCTACTCCCCCCATCTACAAAATTCTTCAAAATTGATTTCACATGCTAAGGCAAGATAAGGAACTCAATGGAGTTGTATGATGGTTGTTGAAACAATAATAAGTTGATAGTTACCAATAATATGCTTTCCAGAGCCGTGCCTCATATTGGGCAGCCCCTTGCGGACATTTTGCCATTGGTGGCGGCGATGAAGCGCATCAAGTATCTTATTCACACGTTTAGAGTTACCATTATTTTGTAAGAAAAGTTTCGATGAATGCAGCCGCATGCTCTTTCCCATTTCGTCTGTTCAAAAGCTGGTCCAAAACAAACAAACATGTTAATATAACAATCTACAATATATTAACATCGATCACGCCTTTAATGAATAAAAGAGCGGCGATAATTGAGAAACATTTCATTTGATTTTGTATAGATTTTTTTTTTTTTTTTTTTTTTTTTTTGAAACAATACATGTATGAAATTGCAGGGACATATAAACACAAAAAGAATTGCATACAATGTTAGATGAAATTAAGGTTTATTGATCTTGTTTTGATGATAGAAAGTGTATTACTTTTGAATATGGAATGGAGAAGTAACTAACCAATCTTGATTCTTTGTTTTTTTACCCTCCCATCCATCCTCATTTATATGTTTACCATCCATTTGCCCCCTTATAAAAATTTATATTTATATTTATATTTTATTTACTACTTTGTTTCAAACATTTTTCTTTCTAAAACAAATATGTTTATTTAATATATATTCAAAGCAAGGTGTGAGTGAGGATAATATGATCAAAGTAAAAAAGCCCAATTTTATGCATCTCTTGGCAAGCCAAATGAATGAATATCCTATTATTATTTTTGTAACATAACAATAACAATAATTAATAAAAATCACAATAATACTAATAATGATATGATAATAATAATAATAATAATAATAATAATAATAATAATAATGATGATAATATTGATAATAAAAACAAATTACAATCATCCAATAAGGGTTTTGGCAATATAAGCATCCACAAAAGTGGCATACAAACAAAAAACTCAAAACTGAATATACTTTCTTTATCTATTTGTGGGACAAACTGAAAATGATTCAAAAGACGCCTGCCTACATTCTCATCTACATCTTAAAAACTTAAAGAGAGATGGGTTGAGGGACGAGAGCGACGAAGAACAAATTTTACTTCAATCGACTATACACGCGCGTGCGTCTTAACTGTCTATGTCTATGCAAGACCAATACAAAAATTCCAACATAATATGAAGTTATGAACCACTCTTCAAGATTCACCATACTGCCGATCTCTGATGATTTGCCCAAGCTTTGTGTACAATGCTCGTTGCTCCTCGTAAGACAAGTTCATTACAATCTGAAATATTAAAACGCGATCAGAGTTTTGAATTCCACAATTTACTTCACTTTTATTTTTCTAAAAAACTAGGTATAAGTAATATATACCTGGTCGAAAATCATCCCAACTGATACACTTTGAGCCACGATAAACGACTGGTGGTAAATGTATGCAAAGACAGCCATTACCATCTGCATGGGTGAAAAGACTAAATAAGTTTACTGGCGAACAAACACTTTCTTTGTCCGTTATTTTCGCTCACCTGACAATCCATTCGGTCTGTCATTCCACCGTGTCCAGGAATACTATCCCCAAAATCCTACAGCAATGACAATAAAATAAACTAAGGACATGTGCAAATGTGGCATGAATCACAAAGCTTAAAAGATTTGGACATGTTGCACCTTGATCTTGAAGGCTCTTTTAAAACCACTAGCAAAGAAGCCTCCAAAAGGTGCAATAATTGAAGCGAAAAGTCCAAGAGCCAAAGCGTGCCATTGCACAGGCAAAACATGTATTTCTGTCCATGGAAACTGCATAGGATGAAGAAACAAAAATTATATTATGTATATGGATCTACCACAGTCCTATCTACAAACTAAGCATTGGCCAATGAAAATCGAATACAGCCAAATGACATATGCAAATTATAGAGATGGATCATAATCTCTATAGACAAAGGGTTCTTCGGGAGCATTAAGCCAGATATGTAACCAAATATTTATGACCAGAAACCAAGATTACACTTAACACCAAAGTTTAAAAGAACGGAAACGAGCCTCGAGGCGAACCGAGGTGTAAGCTCGAGGCGCAGTCAAAAAATAAATATAAAAATTATGTCTATAAAAAAATAAAATACTTGACCTAGAAAAGTCTAAAACATCAAAAACACACATCAAAAATAAAATAATTGACCCAAGAAGTCTAAAACACCAAAAAAAAAAGCACATCAAAATCACCCTAAACCACCTGAGGCGCACCCGAGGCGCACATTTCTTAGTGCCTCAGCCCTTAGAGGCGTATGCGTATGTACAATCTAAACCCCGTGAGGCGCGCCTCAGACTCGTTTTCTTAGAGTTTCGCCTCGAGGCGCACCTCAAGGCGTACGCCTCACCCATTTTTTTAAACCATGCTTAACACCTCAACTACATCACCAATTGCACGTCTCTTAACTGTTATATAAACATTTTTTTTAGCTTCAACATAAAATAGACTGCTGCTTGCTTAGAATTTCAGTTGTACATACACATCCTACCTTTTCGGATGAACACAGCTTACTGAAAAAAATACGGAAAAAAATGCAAATACAGGATGGTAGTTTGCGTCTATTGTTAGTGATTAGGTTTTAACTTTAAAACTCGTGCTAGGGTGGATAAGTGAGATAGTTATTTCAATTCAACTTACCCACTCAGGAAGCCATCCGGGTAAACTAAAAGTCTCGGGTGTAAACAGCGGGCCAGGGTCACATTGAAGCCAACCTGTTGAAAGGTCCTGCAGCACAAGTCTTAAAGTTAATGTCTCAAAATTAAAACTTGTTAATGCAAAGATAATTTCTTAGTTAAATGAAGAACCTTTCTGGGGCATGTTAACCACTGGAAGCGACCCAAAAAATTAGCAAGCTGCAGATGACACAAAAAAATAGTAAAATGATGGTAAAAAGAGCATATAGCAGTTTTTTTTATTATATGAAAAAAATAGTAAAAAGATAACATAAATAGGCAAATTTATGCTCACCAGGAAGGCGGATATAATTGTTGTAACTGATGCTCAATAAATCCCTCCCAAGTCTTTTTTGGGGATAATTTGATCAACGGGGTTTTTCCAAAGAAGAAGCCAAAGATGTAGGCAGCAATATCATTGATGACGATCAGTGATGCAGGAAGAAGAAACCTGTGTTACAATTGGATTGCATTCAAATATGTGCATCTGAAACTTGAAATAAGTCTTTGCTGGCACAACTAATGTGAGCCAGGAGCAGTTTAACTATAATAACACCACAAAGCATAACTAAAGAATGTAAGGACATCTGTTTGTTATATTACCAGAAAATCCCTTCGAAAATATTGGCTACAGTGAAAGAGGACTGCGTGAACACCACAATAAGTATCATATGTGTCCATGCATATTGGCCAAACTGAT
Source organism: Ambrosia x helenae (assembly GCA_030844895.1). Classification (NCBI taxonomy): domain Eukaryota; kingdom Viridiplantae; phylum Streptophyta; class Magnoliopsida; order Asterales; family Asteraceae; genus Ambrosia; species Ambrosia x helenae. The sequence continues at coordinate 3,052,008 of CM061224.1, read as the reverse complement.
ACTTGTACATCTTCTTCTTTAACGAAAGAATGAACCATACAAAACCTGACCAACGCAGTAGAAAAAACAAAATCCAAATATTATTCACAAATTGTTAAAAAGACAAGCTAGTATTTAGTCGCCCAATTTTACTAGGATAATGTGAAAGGATAATACCAACCTGCTATGTACAAGAAATAGCAGGTAACCATATGATATTTGATAAGGTTAGCCACAATTTTGTACAAAAACTTGTCTGTTGTGACGGTATTGACAAGCCGCTGACTAAGAATGCGACCATATACAAACAGCATTGCCGTGAAGAAGAAATGCCTGAAAAGAACGTTCACTTACATCAATTTATAAACAAAACAGGGGTTTAGTTATAACGAGTGAACTCCTAACAAGAGCTAAACCTACCTACTACCCTAGAATAATATTTCTTACCAATTTAAATGCTTAAATCCGGGGAGTTGCTTGTCTTCGTTTGCTTTTCGTAGCAGACCAAATAGCTCTTTCGCCATGAAAATTTGGATGACGACAACCATGGCCCATATATAGAGATGCCCCATGTAGACAACAAATATAAAACCACCAATCATCCAAATACTTGAATAAGCACGAATCAGCATTGACCTGTACTTATTTTGATCATTAACCAACAACTTCTTTCCATTAGCTTGCCCTGCATCTGCTGGAACCTGGTATATAACAGATAAAAAGCTCAATCAACCTATAATTCTTATTTTAAAAAAGGTTTCTACATGGAAGGACTTATAGCATATACAGTAAATAGACTAATACACATGTTGAAACATAAATGGATGTTCTGAAAATAAAGGACAAATGGAACACCTATTATGATAGGAAATATGACAATACGTCGAGCTGTCGGAACTCGGAACCACTCTGGCCTCCCGTTTTAGGTGTGGCTAACAATGAATAAAGAAATGACAGGTGTCCAATATAGTGATAATTAGATATTCGGGTGAGAGCTAAAAATGGACTTGAAAACACGAGTTTCAGCTTTCTGTTTGAAAAAGTAGCGCCAATATAGCTCTATCAAACTAGATAGGATTTAGAAAGACATATTACAACCAAGGTTTAAAAAGGCTGAAACGGGCCTCGAGGCGTTGTCCGTTAGCCTCACGAGGCGTAAGCCTCGAGGCGGACCGAGGCGTAAGCCTCAAAACTTTTACAACGTCTTAATTCACTGGATTTTGAAAAGAGGTTGTTTCCATGTGCATAGGTTTTGTATTAATGAAATAATGAGTTTAAGGACACAAGCAACAACTTTTACAACACTAAAAGTTGAAAGTTGTTGTGATAGCACTCTTGTACTCGGCGAGTACTCGGTCCTCGGAACCCCTCCGAGGCGACTTTCTCCTACTTGGCCAAACTAGTCGGCGGCGGTCAAACTCGGGCTACTCGGCCAACTCGGCCTTGTACTCGGTCAACTCGGCCCTGTACTTAGTGGTCAAAATCAGTCATCTTCGTCCTACCCAGCCCAACTCGGCCCTGTACTCGACCTACTCGGCCTTGTACTTAGAAAATTTTGAACTTTAAACATGTATCCTTAAAAAAAACATACGTATTTGACATGAATTATGCTTATTTTGACATATATATTATATCCAATAATTAATTTTCTTTATATTTACCAGGTCCGAGTACTCCCCCGGTATTCCCTGAGAGTACACCCAACTCCCCAGTCAGCCGACTAGGGACCACCTAGCGACTTTTGCAACATTGCTCTTACTTGATACGACCTGCTAGGCTTTACCTTGAGAATGAAAATGTAACTATATCATTAATCAATTACGGTTACAGTTACACGCTTACCTCATTTGAACCCTTACGCCGTCGCATCCGTCCGGCATGTGTAACCTGGCTATTACTACCGTTCTCCTTTATCATGGTCCCACAGCTACAATTCCGTACTTAATCAACAACCCTAAACAACATAATACAACAAAACGAGTCTTGAGTTTAAAATACACTAGTAGGTGATTGTAAATATGTAATCACATAATTCCTGCTACAAAACTAGCATTGCCTATTGCCAAGGTCATAAACAATCATACTTAGTGTGATAACAAGTGACATATTAAATTAATTAATAATAAAAAGAAACACAATTTCATATGCACAAACTGTTAAAGGCTAAAACAAAACCCTAAGTGTGTTTCTGATATCAATTAGACAATAGATAACAATAAAGATGCATGGATTAAGTGATGATGATAAAGAAGCAAACCAAGCAATCAGTAGACTTTAGCAAAATCTATCTTCGATACTTGCAGACTTTAGCAAAATCTCTATTTAACATTTGATTGCGAGTAAATAATAATAATAATACTTATTATGTCCCAAGTTTTTAGAAATTTGTAAGTTTAGTCCCTTACTCACTCGTCACAAAATATATATATTTGGTTTTTGGTAGTGCTGCAAACGAATCGAACGAACATGAACAAGGCCTTGTTCGTGTTCGTTTGCTAAGGAAGTTATGTGTTCACGAACAGTTCATGAACACTTACCGAACGAGATTTTTTGTTCGTGTTCGTTTGTTAAGAAAACACGCGTGTTCGTTTGTTAAGGTTGTTCATGAACGCACACAAACATAAACGAACATTAATGAACACAAACAAGCGTTCATGAACAAAAAAAATTGTTCATGGGCGAAAACAAACACAAATTGACATATATTAATTTTCGAATAAGATCGAATTCACATATATTAAGAAATTAAGTAGAACTATACTTAGTACATAACATAATATTGATAAAACATAATAAAGTAGTGCCTCAAAAAACTAAGCTCTCATCTTAATTTTGAAGTCTTCATTTATTTAAACTAGATGTCTTACATACTTAGTTCACATAAATTATTTATTTCATTTAGTAAAATAGATAAAAAATAAAGAATATAAAATAAAATTATAAAAATTAAAAACTCCATTAAACTATCGAACATAAATGAACACGTTGCCGAACGTTAACGAACACAAACGAACGAACGCGACCTCTGTTCATGTCCGTTCGTTTAACTAAACGAACTTCCCGCCAAACGGTTCATGAACTGTTCGCTGAAAGTTCAGTTCGTTTGCAGCCCTAGTTTTTGGAGTTGTTGATTTGTTTTTCTGTGTTAAACTGGTTTTATACCTCGTCTGTGTTTCGACGTGTATAAGCGAATCAATCTCGAGTTGTTAAAATGTAGGTTTGTGTTTCGATTACTTGTAAATTACTAACTATAACATAATATGAAGAAAAATTGAATCAAGACGTAGATAAAAATATGCTCGTAAAAAATATAATTAAAGTTTAGGGATTGTAGAGAAACAAACAAAATACGGGACGTGATTTAAACTCATGTCCCTTGAAGAACCATCAAACGAGGTAGACTCTACCACATGCTCTTTAAATATTAGAATTCGCTTTCAAATGTCAATATATCATATCAATGATGGGGTATGTTTGAGGTGGTGGTTTTCCTTGTGTCGGATGTTAGCGGTTCGAGACCGCTTATCTATATTAATATGAAAACTATAACAACTAAAAATATAATAAAGAACCTTAGTGGATGTCACATAGCATCCATTGATTGGTTGACCGTCGTTGTCCACCAATGAAAGACAAACACTATTATCCCTCATGACTTTTAAATATATTAGATAACTAGATATTTGCCCGCGTTGACACGCAGTTCAACAACGTACGATTATTTGGAGAATTATAACGTATAAGAAAAATACAGTAGAAAAATTTTATTAAAATTTAAAAGCAACGAATACACATTTATTCAAATATCGCTGAAAATTTCCTTATAAACCATATTTTTTGTTTTAGTCATCACTTTCCCACCAGCATCAGGTATAAGTAACTTCACGCCTGCCCTGCTTTTAACTCTTGACAATGCGACATAAAGCTGGCCATGTGAGAATACATGGTTTCTTAAATACAATCCAACCTGAATAAGGCGACTTAAATGGTATGTGTTAAAAATAGACTTATGGCATATTCAACAATAAGAAAGTAATAAAAATAAAAATAAGAAACTAACTACCACCTAAATTTCACAATTTAATTTGACACGTCTGAGAAGATGAGCATTACCCATATCGACCCGCTAAAAAAGCTTCGAGCACATTTTATTCTATTTGACACATTTGAAAAGGCAAACATTACCCAAATCGACCCGTTAAGAAAAGGGAAGATTGCCCCAATTCACCTATGGCCTATGTATAAGTAAAAGGAACATCAATCTAATCAAAACACCATAAACACACTGTTGGCGACTTTTACCCTATTTGACCCATTGGAAAAGTTGAACATTACCCAAATCGACCAATTTATAAGTAAACAAACATGAACCTACACCATAAAACAACATTTTAACCGACTATTACCTTATAGATGCTATTTATACGCTAAAAATAGTAATGTGACAAATCAAATAATTCAGCATTTATTTTGTGTTTAAATGTCTTTAATTTTAAAAACTGGATTTTTTTTTTTAAATTTTGATTTTGAATGTTTAAAAATAAATTTATAAATGTATTTATATATGATTAATAATTTTATGTTTAAAGGTTATTAATTAAATGGTAATCATAATTATTAACATTAGATGTTTCCAATATTGTGTAACTCACGATAAATGCTAATTATACGCTAAAAATAGTAATGTGACAAATCAAAGAATTAAGCATTTATTTAGTGTTTAAATGTCTTTAAATTTAAAAACCGTATTCATTTTTAAATTTTGATTTTGAATGTGTAAAAATAAATTTATAAATGTATTTATATATGATTAATAACTTTGTGTTTAAAAGTTATTAATGAAATGGTAATCATAATTATTAACATTAGATGTTTCCAATATTGTGTAACTCATGATAAATGTCAATTATACGCTAAAAATAGTAACGTGACAAATCAAAGAATTAAGCATTTATTTTGTGTTTAAATGACTTTAATTTTAAAAAACCGTAATTTTTTTAAAATTTTGATTTTGAATGTTTAAAAATAAAGTAATTCAATTGAAAATAGACGTATTAAGTGTGATGAAAAAAATTCAAATTTAACTTTGTTTATAAATGTATTTATATTTATATATGAGTAATAATTTTGTGTTTAAATGTTATTAATGAAATGGTAATCATAATTATTAACATTAGATGTTTCCAATATTGTGTAAATCATGATAAATGCTAATTATACGCTAAAAATAGTAATGTGACAAATCAAAGAATTAAGCATTTATTTTGTGTTTAAATGTCTTTAATTTTAAAAACCGATTTTTTTTTTAAAATTTGATTTTGAATGTTTAAAAGTAAATTTATAAATGTATTTATATTTGATTAATAATTTTGTGTTTAAAGGTTATTAATGATATGGTAATTATAATTATTAACATTAGATGTTTCCAATATTGTATAAATCATGATAAATATCAAAATGCAAGAATTGTTAACACTAAAGAGCAAAATCATGTACCTTCTGTTGATATTTTGGATCTCCAATCCTTTGTGCCCGTGCAACAATAAACTCCAATTGGTCTATGCAAGAATCTGCCAGAGTACTATTACCCTGAGCAAACAGCCTCTACCGTTGCTCACTGGTGCAACACAATCGTTATACACCTGCAACAGCCATAAAAAAGTATTTAAAAAACAAATCAGAATTTTAAAAATGTATTAAAATTAGTGCAATAACTTTACAAACCAATTCCACCATCAATTCCATTCAACAACTTTCCAAACCAAGATTCATAATTATAGCAATTATAGTTAATACATTTGACTATGCAGTTAATACATTTGACTATGACTATATGGAAAGTGTACAACTAATTGTGCTATTAACTTTCCTATAATACAATCAATCAATCTCTTACCAAAAAACTCGACCCTTCCTTTTAACATCCAAGACTTTTCAAACCACCATTTATAACAATTAATTCTTATAGTTATCCTTCCAAACTTTAAGCCATCAACTTAGGAAACAAATAAAATGCTAATAAATGAGACCCGAATCAACAAACAGGACCCGGACCCGAATAGCTTTCCTAAGCGGATTAATCACTAAAAAATATTTAACATTCTTTTACCTTTCATCTAATATTATGATCCTCAAGAACACCTCGAAGAACATATGAACATTCAAACTAATAAATAATCACGGCAAAATATACATTACAAAGACAAAAAAAAACTAAATTAGCAATATGTGGGAAAAACTTACAAAGAGGATACCGTGGTTTCCTTAATCATGAAGACACGTGGCATAATCCATTGTACCATCTTTAACATCATGCAATAAACAATAACGATTTGGTTAGAAATCGTATTTGCTTGAAAAATTAGTCACAGTGACGTACAACCCAAATTTTTATTTTTGTATCTAAATTAATTATATAAAGATCTAAAGACTTACTCTCATGGTGATACAGGATTTTGAGGTCAGCGCCCCACAAAACCAGAGCAAAACATAAACCCAACAACAAAATCCAAATCCTTCTCAATCGTGTCGAACCTCCAACCATCTTCATCCTAGTTGATTAATCTGTAGGTGGGTGGATTCATATGAGGACTTCTCTCTCTCTCTCTCTCTCCTCTTTTTACATATATGAAACGTAACCGAGACACGTTGTACCAACACCACTCACAAACTGTTTCCTAGACAATAGACGATTAGTCATGAACTTTCGGGTACGAATCGTCACTGCCTTTGTGTCTGCCATTTTCACTAAACCAATGCACAAAAACATAACATAAAACCTCTACTCCATTATCACAAGTAATAATAATAATAATAATAATAATAATAATAATAATAATAATAATAAAACAAAACTGAATTGACAACTTCAATAATCATTTAGGCAGTTTTAGTTAATCTTTTGCCACTAATGAACAACTACAAAGCTTCTAAGTTCAATAAGAAGAATAAAAACTAATTAATAATAACCAAATGATGATATAACAAATAGGTATCACTCACACGGATCAAACCAAACTGTGTTCTTAACGTTACCCTAATTCTATTTCAATATTATACTTTTAGCATTATTTTATTGGATAAAACAAGTTATTGTTGGACTGAAATGAAGCAATACATAAAGATTTGTGAATAATACGTATTACAAAATTAGTGTAATAATAAGGATTATGGTATAGGTATTACCGTAGATCAGCTACTCCGTTTGATGACGGCGTTTGCAGCTTCGTGGATATAAATATCAAACTACCACACAGGCAATCCAAATTTGAAATTGGATGGATGAAAGAGAGATAGAAATGTGAAGAATAGAGTGATTGAAGCTCAAATTTGACCACATTTAATTATTTAGAGCCCAAATTTTAACCTCATTTAATTAATTGACCAAAATTAATTGAATGATTTTTGATTTTTAGAAAAAAGAAAAATTTTATAAATTCCCACAATGAGACACTTGGCACAATATGATTGGCTACACAATTGAGGATGAATGTGGGAGTGCCAAGTGTCCTCATGGACTTTAGTTTATTAGATGTATAGATTTTAAGCACAGATCATTTGTATTTAAATAAATAAATAAAAAGTTCCCCCCCCCCCCCAACTCCATTGACTAAATTTGCATAAGTTATAACCCACCCCCATCCTCGATTTCTCGCTTGCCAACACCCACCCAACTCGTACTCTCTGTGTTCGAAGGTTTGAGAGTTTAAGATTCACTATCGACCCAAAACCAAATTCCGATTGATATCCTTACGAGGACCACAAAAGACGTAACAATAACTATGCGACACTTGTATTGTTAGATTTTGCTCTTATATATGAATGTTTTATAGATTTTCATTATAATTGTTTGGACAAAATTATCTATGGTCATTGGGGGCTTGAAGGATGAAGTTGCACATGGTGTAGCATGCTTTACATTTTACATTTTAAGCAATGTTGTTGTATAAAGATGAAACAAGGATGACAAATTTTTCACTCATAGACCAAAGCAAACCATCATAAAGTTAGTGTTGGCTATAAATTGAATAGGTTATCATGAATTCAATTTAAACTATAAAGCGAAAACAAATATTATACATTATACGTCAATTTAACTTAAAGTTAACCGAACGCTCTATCTTATCCTCAGTGGCGGATCTAGAAACATTTTTCAGTAGTAACGTTTTTCATTTTTTTTTTCATTTTAGTAGCAACGTTTTCCAAATTTCGTAAAAAAGAACCAAATTTTCCACTAATTTTCCACTACGCTCGCGAAGTTGAGTCGCAACGTCCGCAACCCCTGCTTGTGTTGTATGTCCGCCCCTGCTTATACTTTCATCAGATTTCGCTAGAGTGTCCATGGTATAGAACTTTCAAAAACCATATCATCCACATAAATCATTTTATATACATTTTAAAGACATTAAAAACATTCACAAACACTTCATATCAATAATTTGGCTAAGAAATGAATTCAGTCTACGATTAAAAAGCAGCCTGTTTGTTAAATTTATTAACAGAAAACAAAGCGTTACAGTAAACGTGACTTAATACGCAAAAATCTTGAACGAGCTTCTAAGTTGAAATTTATTTCAAAATACGGGTAAAAACATGTGCAGATTGAAATGACAATGAAGCCCAGGCAACATGTACCAAAAGTCATCTGCAAAGGGTAGGGAAGCGAATTAAGTTGATGTCAAGTAAAGTAACGATATATATAAAACGCCAGGGTCCGGTAAGGGGTTGGAACTCCTTTCTCTCAACACCTCATTTGTGTCTCAACACCACATAGTTGGGACCGTTGGTCTTCGGTATCTTGGAAATCCTTCTCAGGATATCTGCAAACGCGTTTTTGTCCTGCAATTAAATAAAAAGAGATAACATGAGGCAAGCAAGGACATGGATATATTTATTTATTTTCAACAACAAAATTGTTGGCATTATACATGTCCCATGCGGTCGCCATTAATCAGGTTACTTTTTCAAGTTTTGCCATCTGCTACTGGACCTAGCCAGACGAAAACAGCACCCTCGGATTTACAAATACAACAAACATGTTTCAAGTCACACTCTAAAAATGTCACATTTGGCTTGCTTTTCTTTAACTGTTTTAAGAGTTCCAACTCACATGGAAGTAGAGGTGTACAAAAAAACCGGTTAAAAAAAAAAAAAAAAAAAAAAAAAAAAAACGTTATTATAACCGAAACCGGTTTTAAAAAAACCGGTTTTTTTAAAACCGATTTAAAAAAAAAAAAACCTCTTTGAAAAAAAAAACGATTTTTTTTTCAGTTATTCATCACCAATGAACAATCCAGTTTTAAAACCGATTTTTTAAATAAAAAACCCGTTTTTTTATGATAAACCGGTTTAAAACCGATCCTAACCGGTTTCACTGGTTTGGGTCTTTTGCAATAAAAACCGGTTTTAAAACCGAACCGTTTAAAAAAAAAAACGATTTTGAACCAGACAAAAAAAACGATTTTTTTTTTAAAAAAAAAACTAGTTTTTTTAAAACCGATTAACCGATTTGTACACCTCTACATGGAAGAAGCCATATTAAACAATGTTTCAAAGTATACACTAAAGCAGAGAGCAAAATTGCACACCTCTTTGGTGCGTAAGCGGGATTTGAACCTAGCAACAAGATCCTGTGTGGTGACGGGTGCCTTGTGCATCAGAACTGCTGTAATTTCTTCTTCTGTGACAGGTCCAGTAGCAGATGGCCCAACTGCAGGTTTTGAAGAGCCTAGACTGGCCTTTGCTGGGAGTTGCTTGTCGTCGTTTGCTTTTCTTAGCAGGCCAAATAGATCTTTTATCATGAAAGTTTGGATGATGACAAACATGGCCCATATGTAGAGATTCCCCATGTAGACAACAAATATAAAACCACCAATCATCCAAATACTCGAATAAGCACGAATCAGCATTGACCTGTACTTATTCTTTCCATTAGCTTGCCCTGCATCTGCTGGAACCTGGTATATAACAGATAAAAAGCTCAATCAACCTATAATTCTTATTTTAAAAAAGGTTTCTACAAGGACAAATGGAACACCTATTATGGCAGGAAATACGACAATATGTTGAGCTGTCAGAACCAAGGTTGCAAAAGTCGCTAGGCGCTAGGCGGGCGGTGAGGTCCAGCCTAGGGACTAGTCGGGACTTGGCAAAAATTAGGCGTTTTGGTATTTTTATACGTATTTTATATATATACACATAAATTTAGGTGTTTTTTTAAAATATGTTAAGATATATACACATAATACTTAGAAATACTTAGATATATACACATAATACTAAAAAATACTTAGAAATTTAATAAAAAAAAAAATTTAAAAATTTAAAAAAATTTTAAAAAAATAAAAAAAAATCACCGCCTAGGCCTGCCTAGGTCCGCCTAATGGCCAAAACGCCTAGATTTCCGACTAGGGCCTAATTCCGATTTTTACCTCCGCCTAGCACCTAGGCCGATTTTTGCAACATTGGTCAGAACCACACTCTTACCTCCCGTCTTAAGTGTGGCTAACAACGAATAAAGAAATGACAGGCATCCAATACAATGATAATTAGATATTCGGGCGAGAGATAAAAATGGACTTGAAAACACGAGTTTCAGCTTTCAGTTTAAAAATGTAGTGCCAATATAGCTCTATCAAACTAGATAGGATTTAGAAAGACATATTACAACGTATTAATTCACTGGATTTTTAAAAGAGGCTGTTTCCATGTGCATAGGTTTTGTATTAATGAAATAATGAGTTTAAGAACACAGGCAACAACTTTCAACTTGCAGAGCAAGGGAGAGTCCGACTGTTTGGCTGCCACGTCTGACTGGAAGGGGATGTCTGACCAGGCCACTGTCCGGGTCAGACTTGATACGACCATTCAAATCTCTTACTGGGTCAGCACTTACCCATTCAGACGTTGCCAAACGGCCCCATACTCTTACTTTGATACGACCTGCTAGGCTTTACCTTGAGAATGAAAATGTAACTGTATCATTAATCAATTACAGTTACACACTTACCTCATTTGAACCCGGACGCCGTCGCAACCGTCCGGCATGTGTAACCTGGCTATTACTAGTGTTCTCCTTCATCATGGTCACACAGCTACAATTGCGTACTTAATCAACACGCCTAAACAACATAATGCAACAAAACGACTCTTGAGTTTAAAATACAAACCGTTAGCTGAGAAACCAAAGAAGTTCTATTAAATAATAATAATAATAATAATAATAATAATAATAATAATAATAATAATAATAATAATAATAATAAAACACAATGATGAACAACTTCGTATGCACAAACTATTGATGGGGAAGGCTAAAACAAAACCCTAAGTTTATGATAGCAATTAGACATAACATAATAATAAAGATGCATGAATTAAGCGATGGTACAGAAGTAAACCTAGCAATCTATTTTTGATACTTGCAGACCTTAACACACATGCTGCGTGTGTGTATCTATATATACATATCTCTATAGGGGAAGGTTCAATTGAGAACTCATAGTTAGGGAGAGAACTCGAGAACTCCTTAACTATAGGGGTATTATTGTCAAATATTTCATCAAACCTCATTAAGTGATATACAACCCCAAAACTATGGAGAAACCCTAGTTATTCTAATGTGCAGATCATTAGACCATTGAAGAACATCTTTCATATGATCGTATACCTTGATTCATCGTTTCATCTATTCTGTAATCGAATCAACATATGAATTCTGCATCTTCCTCTGTTATTAATGACAATCGAAGGTTATTACTATTATTTGTAATCTTACATATTTGTGTATGTATCGATTAATTGTATGGTTGTTATTTAGATCAGACTTCTTCATCGAATTCAAACAACCATGCGATAAACATGGATTATCTATCATATATAAAGGTTGATCGAGGAAAAAACCTAGCTATCTTGTTAGACGATAGTGCAGAATCGACATCAAACGTTGCTTCTTCTTCGAATTGTGGTAATTCCGCTTCCAATGATACAAAACTTTCTAGCATTGAACATAGAGGTACATGTTCTTAAATTTTCATACTGCACATGTGCACTGCATCCAGTTTATGTTTATTGATGTTTTACACAACCTAGATGTATATGTTTTTTTAACATTTACGTATTGCACATGTGCACTATATTCAAATTGTGTTTGCTGTTTTTTTTTTACACAATATGTACGTGTTCTTAAATTGACGTATTGCACATGTGCAATACATTCGGTTTGTTTATGTTGTATTTTTACACAACATAGAGGTATGTGTTCAAAAATAAATGTAAGAGATTGTGATTAATTCTGGACAAATATTATGAGGTTGATTGTTGTTGTAGGAATTGGTAGCTAGGTTTTTAGTATTGGATAATGTTAATGCAGAGTTCAGATGGTGGTATTAGGATAGGTGGTCAAGTTGAAAGAGACATTAAGTAGGTAAATTTAGGTGTAATTAGGTAGAATTTTTTATTTTAAATTATTATTATTATTGTTGTTGTTGTTGTTATTATTATTATTATTGTTTACTAATAATCATGCTCATTAACATAGACATGATCAAGAACAATGAGTACTGTTGTTTAGCATTGAACATAGAGGTACCTGTTCTTAAATTTTCATACTGCACATGTGCACTGCATCCAGTTTATGTTTACTGATGTTTTACACAACCTATATGTATATGTATTTTAACATTTACGTAGTGCACATGTGCACTATATTCCGATTGCGTTTGCTGTATTTTTACACAATATGTATGTGTTCTTAAATTTACGTATTGCACATGTGCAATACATTCGATTTGTTTCTGTTGTATTTTTTACACAACATAGAGGTATGTGTTCAAAATTTAAGTATCGTACATGTGCACTACATTATTTTTGCGTTTACTGTATTTTTTATTCTACATGTTTTATAATTTGTGCACATGTTCACTGTAGACGATAATACTAATACAATGTTTTTAAATGCAGGTCGTCTATCCAATTATGTCTATATAACTCCTTGTGGAACTACCTATTGGGTACCTAAAGTATCGGATGATACTGTAGCATGTGACAAGTGTGGTCATAGAGGCCACAATAGGATAACCTGCACGGGGCAATCACAATATGATAGGGCTAATCAGTAATAATACGTTATGAACATGTCTTTTGTATCACGTATGATATGAACATATCTTTTGGGTTATGTTTGTTATGAACATGTTTTATAGTATTAGGTTATGAACATGTCTTTTTGGTATGTAATCAATTTGATGGTTTTATGTTATGGTATTTATCACTTATCACTTATCACTTACGTAAAGTTGTTTGATTTAGTATCTGTTAAAAATGTGTTAAAAAACTGCAGTAAAAAGGTGTCGAATGTGTTAAAAGTTGCAGCCAAAAAGTGCGAAATATGTTAAAAATGACAACAAAAGGTGTCAAAACTGCACCCAAAATGGGTCATAAACTGCAGCCAAAAACTGCAGAAAAAATGTGCCAAAATGAGTTAAAAACTGCAGCAAAAAAAGTACCAAAATGTGTTAGAAACTGCAGCAAAAAAAGTACCAAAATGTGTTAAAAACTGCATCAAAATGTGCCAAAACTGCAGCCGAAATGGTTCATAAACTGCATCAAAAAACTGCAGCAAAAATGCGCCGTAATGGGTCAAAAACTGCAGCAACGATGTGTCGACATGTGTTAAAAAACTGTAGCCAAGTTAGTGCTAAAATATGTTAAATACTGCAGCAAAATGTGTCAAAACTTCAGCCGAAATAGGTCATAAACTGCAGCCAAAAAGTGCAGCAAAAATGTCTCGAAATGGGTCAAAATTGCAGAAAAAACAGCATCAATAATGCGCCAAAACTACAGTTAAAACTGCAGAATTTTTTTTTACCAAAACTATAGCATAAAATGCATTGAAAATGGTTCATTATACAACCAGAAATGTCAATCAAGTTTAAATAACCAAACTGATATTAACATGCCATTCATTTATCCATTAAATGTGGTACATATATAAATTCAAAACAACTATCAATTAATTTATACATCCAAACTTAGTACATAGGTTAATTCATTAAAAAACAAATTACATGATGAAAAGGACCTAATAAAAAAACTTCAATCTTTTATTCTTCAATGCAATAATTCTAGCTCGCTCTTCATGTCGCCTAATCCGAGGTTCCCTTAGCCTAGCTTGATATTCATGGCTGCTAATCGATCTCAATAGCCCAAGTATCACTTCATCAGCTCATCCACACAATGGAGTGTCAGCCAAACCCACAACCCCTTCCATGTAGCATTACACTATGTGAAATATTGTCCACATTTAACATTGGCTATAATAGCCGCATTACACATGTCGAATATTGCTACAACAATAACATATGGCAACACATGACAAACAAAACATTATATCATTTTAACATTAACTATAAATTATCACACATGTGTAATACATTAAACAATTATAACACAGGTGTAGTACATTGCATACAAAGCCTATCTACATTAAATATCAACTAAAACAAGACTACCACACATGTGAAATACAATTACAAATATGTCATACGTGTAACATATAACAAGCACATCAGTCTAACTTAACACTCACTATCACAAATAATATTATCACACATGTGAAATACATGGCATAATTATCACACATGTGCAATACATTGCATACAAAGCCTGTTCACTGTTAACATTAGCAGAAACAATCATATTACACATGCGAACTACAATTACATCTATCACAAATGCACAACACATAACAAACAAAGCCTAACCTTGTGTAAATACTAACTATCACCAACCATATTAACACACATGTGTAATGCATTTCACGATTATCACACGTGTGCAATACATTACATACAAGATTCACGAATAACATTAGCTACAACAGTTATAATACACATGTGGAATACAGTTAAATCTGTCACACAGAAACATAATCTCAAACATAATCTCATTTAACACTAACAGTACGAGTACACATGCGTAATACACACGTGTGTTGTACACCGCAAACATAACAGTACTACATTACATATGTGTAATACACTACAAACATAAAAATATTATTACGTATGTGTAATACATATCATACAATATATGCACATATCAATTGTATAACTATAACATCTGTGCAATACATATCATACAGTTCACTTAAACATGTATTACACATGACAGATCAAAATATCATTCGAAACTACCATTTAACTTATTTCACATATAACATATTGAAACATTAGTTAATGGTATAGTGTTTTTTACACAAAAAGCCTAATTAATCAAGTAATACAAGTGCAAATCGTCTCAGTGCGTGTGTGACACAGATAATATGAATTATATGACGATACCTGATGTTGATGAATGATTGTTTGATGGATCAGTACATTTGATGCATATAATCGATTGTTTGATGGTTATCATGTTATTTGAATGATTGATAAACTCGTGATTGAACAAACCCTAGGTTTTCATCATTTGGGTAGATGGATAAAGAGAGGGAAAGTGAATGGTTTTCTTTTGTGAAGGTTTTGAAATGATGAAAGGATAGTAAAATCTTTTTATAATTCCCCAAAATACCCTTCCTTGTTAAAATCCCATCTATTTGTTGTTGTTTTATTTCATTTAATCACAACCATTGATCTACTAAGATCAATGGTTATTATTCAGTTCTCGAGTTCTCTCAATAAAATGAGTTTTCTATTGAACCATCCCCTATCTCTATATTCGACTACGAATAATAAACTTATGTCCCAAGTTTTAGGAAATTTGTTAGTTTGGTCCCTAACTTATTCACTCGTCACAAAATATATACATTTGGTTTTTTTGAATTTTTAATTTTGTTTTTTCGTGTTAAACTGGTTTTATACCTTGTTTGCGGCGTGTATAAGCGAATCAATCTCGAGTTGGTAAAATTTAGGTTTATGTTTTCGATTACTTGTACATTATTACTTATGGCACAATATGAAGAAAAATTAAATCGAGACGTAGATAAAAATATGCTCGTAAAAAAATATTATTAAAGATTAGGAACTATAGAGAAACAAACAAAATATGTATGGGGCGTGATTTAAACCCATGTCTCTTGAAGAACCGTCAAACAAGGTGGTTACTCCACCAAATGCTCTTTTAGTATTAGAATTCGCTTTCAAATGTCAATATATCAAATCAATGATGGGGTATGTTTGAGACGGTGGTTTACCTTGTGGCGGATGTTAGCGGTTCGAGTCCGCTTATCTATATTAATATGAAAAGTGGAACGGCCAAAAAAATAATTAAGAAACTTAGTGGATGTCATATGGTATCTATTGATTGGCTGGCCGCCGCTCTCCACCAATAAAAGACAACCACTATTGATAAAGATGATATTAAACATATACCAACTAGTATGTTACCAGCGGCGCGTTGCGCCGGCGTTTAAATATACAGTAACTCGAATTTATACCGTCAAAACGTAAACTGAAATTTATACCAATTTGAAACTGGACAAAAGTTACGTCAAAACGTAGGTTTCGTTTGTTGCGTTACCTGGTATGGTAACGGCATTCCATATGACTATACGTTAACATCGTTTGTACTAACAGTTATGCCCTTAGTAGTAACTTAAGCCGTTAGTAATAACACTATTAGTACTAATGGCGTTATCGTTGAGTTGTTAAAAAACGAAAAAGTTAACACCGTTAGTACTAACAACTTTACCATTAGTACTATTCAGAATTTATACCGTCAAAACGTAAACTGAAATTTATACCAAATCGAATCTGGACAGAAGTTACGTCAAACCGTACCTGGTATGATAGCGGCATTCAATATGATTATACGGTAACGCCGTTAGTAATAATGGTGTAATCGTTGAGTTGTTAAAAAAATGAAAAAAAAACAAAGAAGTTAACGTTGTTACTATTTACGCCATAATCATCAATACTAACGGCGTTGCCGTCACTACTATTCATTTTAAAGTTTATAAAGATATAGTATAATTACTTTTAAATAAACTAATAATATATATTATATTTTCACATTCGTAATGTTTTAACTCAAGTTTTTTTTTTTTATATAAATTGTATTACCTTGACATTAAGTTAACATTTTTGTTTTTATTTAATATTTATATTTGAATATACTTTTTTGGTTATTCATATGAACTCTTTTAATCATGTCTTTTATCTCGAGAAATAAATTTTGTTTTCTATGAAGAAAGAAAATATAGTGGACAAAATGCAAAAGGAAAAAGTATACTATTGTTTGATATGTTGTAAATGTAAATTAATATATATAATAATTGATATCGTTATGAGGAGCACCAAAAGAAATGTTTGGTATTGAAAATTTGGTTTATATGTCCCCAAAACATACTTTTACAAAGTTGTCTTTTTTTTATTTATTTATTTAAAGTGCCTTTTGAATGAACCTACTTCTTGCAAACTCAAAACTCTTTAAGATTTGTAAGATAACTTTTGAGAGATTTTGAAGCTCCAAACACATATTTTTACATTCAATTGAAGTAAGTTTGTTAAGAATACTGTACTATTCTTTCATACACTAATATATAATTATGAATAGTGATCTTTATCATATTAGAGAGAATACTAGTGACATCTTACAAGTGCATTACCCCCCCCCCCCCCCCCCCCGTTTTTTTCTTCGCTCTCTCAAAGACCACATTAAGGCCACACAGAGTGGGCACACAAAAGTCCCCACGAGCAAAAAAAACATATATGCAAGCACCGCGTGGTAGAGGGCGCCCCCCCCCCCCCCCCAAAAAAAAAAAAAAAAAACTTTTCTCTTCGCTTTCTCAAACACCATTCTACCCACTCAGCCTTCATATCCTACAAGATTACAAGATCCCCATCTCGCGCCTACGCGAGAAGTCTGGATCTCTATCTATTTTAATATAGAGATATTCTCAAAAGTAGTTTAAAAAGATATTATAGACAATGTTTGCTTGATAAGCATGGGAATATATGTAAAGTAAAACTATTAGTTAAACGAATCACTATGCAATTATGCATTACTCATGTTTGCGTGTTGATATCTTTTCATACCCTTTTCATGCTTAAGTCAAAACTTTTGGTACTTGCTGGAAAAAATAACCATACAGAAGATGGTTAAAAACTCGTTGACGGTTTAGTTTATTAAGGTACCGGCACTTGTTATAACAACGAAAAAAACAAATACCCAATCTGATATCAACACATGTTAGATGTGGGTATCAATTTGGTTTGTAGAAAAAAAATTAAATCAATGACTGTTTTACATATTCAAACAAAAGCTTTATAACCCAGCCAACCAGAAAAAAAAAAAAAAAAAAAAAAAATCAATAACTTGGCTAAGAAATGATTTCAGTCAAGCAGCCTGATTGTTAAATTTATTAACAGAAAACAAACCATTATTGTAAACATGACTCGAAACATAAACGAGCTTCTAAGTTGAAAATTATTTCAAAAGTTGATGTGCAGAGGGTAGGGAAGGGAATTCAGTTGATGTCAAGTAAAGTAACGATATATATAAAACGCCAGGGTCCGGTAAGGGGTTGGAACTCCTTTCTCTCAACACCTCATTTGTCTCTCAACACCACATAGTTGGGACCGTTGGTCTTCTGTATCTTGGAAATCCTTCTCAGGATATCTGCAAACGCGTTTTTGTCCTGCAATTAAATAAAAAGAGATGACATGAGGCAAGCAAGGACATGGATATATTTATTTATTTTCAACAACAAAATTGTTGGCATTATACATGTCCCATGCGGTCGCCATTAAGAACTTAGTTAGAAAAGAAACCTAATCAGGTTACTTTTTCAAGTTTCGCCATCTGCTACTGGACCTAGCCAGACGAAAACAGCACCGCGGATTTACAAGTACAACAAACATGTTTCAAGTTCACACTCTAAAAATGTCACATTTGGTTTGCTTTTCTTTAACTGTTTTAAGAGTTCCAACTCAAATGGAAGGAGCCATATAAAACAATGTTTCAAGTATACGCAAAACCAGAGAGCGAAATTGCACACCTCTTTGGTGCGTAACCGGGATTTGAACCTAGCAACAAGATCCTGTGTGGTGACGGGTGCCTTGTGCATCAGAACTGCTGTAATTTCTTCTTCTGTGACAGGTCCAGTAGCAGATGGCCCAACTGCAGGTTTTGAAGGGCCTTTACTGGCCTTTGCTGGCTCCTCCTTTACATGTTTCACCTCCTGAAACTCGAAACAATGATGAAGTTCGATAAGTTCAAACAATCTATACTCTCAATCAAAGTGCAGTAGAGCCTGAACATGAAAACAAAAAAGAGTAATGAGATGTCACAGTTTCGGTTTTGACTTTCTTTGGAGCTGCTGCACCAGTTGCCGTTTTGTTATCGTCGGTGCTTTTCCTCTTTCCCTTGGAAGATTTATTTGAAGTTGGGGTCCCCCGAGCTGATGTTGTGCCCGCTGCTGGCTTTGAGGGGCTACTGTCAAGAGGTTCCTCTTTAGGAGGATTATTGTTACGCTTTGATGGACCCCCGTTATTATTAGCCTTTGGCGCAAGAACAGGGGAACTTTCATCTTCCATCTACTCATAACAAAAACAAACAAAAATCAGATTCCAACAATAAAACTCCCACAGCTAAGGTACAGCTTACCGCTCATCACGTGATTAAAGACTTTAGAATTTTGTAAATGGGCGTGATTACCGGTTGGACAATATACTAACCTTGACATAAGCCTAATTTATCAAAGAAACTCTTATAAACAGATCCCCAAATGCAGCTATTTACCTTATTTCAATCAATTTATAAGATGACAGAAAAAAACTTACATCATCATCATCGTCATCGTCATCCTCTTGTTCTGGCTCAGAGTCATTCACCCCACTATTTTTCCCCAGCAGCTTCTTCAACTCCTTTCCAGATTGGCTCAGTCCTCCCTCCTCATCTTCATTATCCTCTTCATCTTCCTCATCCTGCAGAGTGATTAGTCAGTCAAATGTTGCAACAAGTTTAAAAAGTTAAAGGTAATGGTGTAAGCACATATTAGATGACTACTTTGCCAGGAAAAGGAAAAACAGAATCAAACTCTCAGACAGAACACCTACAAAATATCACCTGAAATTATGCGAGCTTGTCTAAATATTGGGGCTAATCAACAGTTATGTTAGTCCAGAGAGATATAGGGAAATAGGGTATCAAACAAGTAATCATCCCTTCCTTCACCAATCAATAATTTACATCTAACTACCATTCTAGCAATCAACTCACTGATCCTATGTAGATTGTAGACAATCATACACCACTTCAGATTAACGGTAAAGCGCTGGTTTCAGTAACCAAGACTGGAGGATAAAGAAAACAATTTTTGGTGTACAACAGATAGCTAAAGACCTAAAACCATGAGAGGATAAACATGTAATGTAACTCATTTTAAAGCATCTATGATGTGGACGTATTGCCCTCTGAAATCATTTTTCCTCATCAACAACAATACATCACTCTTGCCATTCTACTTGTAGGTCTTCTCCAGGCCAACGAACTTCTTCAGATCTTTTTTGGCCCCCTAACTCTTCCATGTTGACCTTGGTAAGTAGATAATTTGCCATAGTTAACTAGACAGCGAGATCACAACAAAAAAAATACCCAGAAATCTAGACATTCTAGAGACACAAAGATCATTAGTGAATGGTCTACTGAGCTCTCTAAGATGACTAAGTCAATACTAATTTGTCTGTGATAAAAATTTACACATGAAAAAAGCTTTTATAAAAGACCCCTCTTATAAAATTCCCTGATTATGGAGATACCAGTATTGGATTCTACTCGTCAAGCCGAGACTCGCGCTTATAATTAACCAATCGCCAACTAGTCTCCGACTAGTCACGACTTTTGCAACACTGATCTGATGAGACTGAATAAAAGCATGCCACTGTTAGTATCTCACACAGGACGATGCTCCCTATTAGCAACAAATATGAAACATCCACTTCTACCTTTTCTATTCACTCTCAACTGTTTTCCGTAATACACAAAATCCATGTATATGAATTTTGTTCTTTTACATATCTTGGCTGCTTTCAGTGAGGCCTTGGTTAAGTTTTGCTCAGAACTTTAATGCATACCACTTATGCAAGACCTTGCCAAGCTTTCTAATTTCCATTGCACCAATGGCAGGCGACCAAGAGAGTTTTTCCCCCACTTATTCTAGCATTTAGAAAATTGAATAAAAGTCGAACAATCTCCAGATCTTAAATATAGCACTCATCTTCCAAGATCATCCTCGCAAGTCACAAACTAGATAATCACGCTTCACATTCAGTAGCTTAGGCAGGTTAAGGTTCCCTCTGGATTAGCGATACAAGGTATAATAAATAAAATACAAACCTAGGGTGTTCAGATCCAACTTTGGTTATCTCGCTCACAGAATGAGGTCCATTGATTGACTGAGAGATGAGAATCTTTTGTTCATTAGATGGTATTGGTTTAACAAAGTATTTCTCCTATCCAATTTTATGTTGGGATTCAAGCACATGGAAATTTTCAATCATCTTAACCAATATGTTACCACTTTCTGTCAAGAACAAATAACTAAAAGCAAACCTGCTTAATTT
This sequence comes from Ambrosia x helenae, assembly GCA_030844895.1. Classification (NCBI taxonomy): domain Eukaryota; kingdom Viridiplantae; phylum Streptophyta; class Magnoliopsida; order Asterales; family Asteraceae; genus Ambrosia; species Ambrosia x helenae. The sequence continues at coordinate 3,030,466 of CM061224.1, read as the reverse complement.
CTGGAGGAGCAGGGATTTCAGGAGCCAAATCTTCCCGTTCCTCAGGATCATTACCCACAGCTTCATCATCATCGGTAAAAATTTCCTCATGCTCCCAGTCATCACCTGCAAGCACCAAGATATACTTTCTATCATGATGGGCAATACAAACTGATGTTTTACAGGACTAAACTGCTTGAGCTAGGTATAAGCCATATTTACAGCAAGGTACATAAGTTTACTAATAAATATGTAGATAGGTTAGAACATTCATAGTAAAGCAATCAAAAAAGAAAGGAACACATTATCACCCTTCTCAATATCATCATCATCAACGTCAAGATCACCGCCTCTAGGACCTTCCTCATCATCATCACCGCCTCTCTTATTTAGTCCAAGTCTTGATTTCCGTTCAGACTCCTCATCCTCATCTTCTTCTCCCCTGTCGGACACATTCGCCTCATCATCATCAGCATTATTCTTTTTACGCCCTCTCCCACCTGCTCCACCACTTTCCTTGTCATCAAACCTTTCAACTTCACCAAAAGCAGCAGCTCCATTGTTTGCTGCTTTCATCATCCATCTCTGATAACCATCGGCAGTTTTCCTTCTATTTTTTATCTTTTCTTCTGCTTCCTCAAGTGTGAGCTGCTTATACTGTGCTACTTTGTTGAAGTTGTACCTTCAATTGCAAGAAATATGTATGTGTTATGTAGCACTAGCACAAGGCATACAAACCAACGTTAAGATTATGATTTATACATACCATGAACCAGCAGGGATCGCAACAAACTCCTTCCCCTGTAGCATGAGAAGGTAGTATGTTGCCGTCTGCGCACCCTCAAGTACACCCTGATACTGAAATTGCCCAGTTTCGTCTTCCAAAAGCCAAGGTTTGTTCTTGTATTTCTCCTACACAATCAACCAAAGTGGCATTTAGAAAATTGACTGAGGCAGAATGCCATGATAAAGTCTGATACTAATGGCATTACAGCTCAAGAACTCATTTTGTATTCATTAAGTCATCAAAAACCAGAATATAAAACATTCATATCATTTTCTGTGCCTTCTAAATCCACATATATTCAACCCTGCAATCATGACCTATCTATATTTATAACCAGTGGAGAAGATTTGTCGACCAACAAAGTAGAGCAAAATACATTTATGCTTAGTATATATACCCGTAGCGTGTCTGTGACTTGACGTCCTTGTAATCCTTCTTTCTGGAGAGACCATTTGTTATCACTTTTCTTCTTTGAGAAACTTGGTAAACCAGTCACAAACCTTCCTATAAAGTAATTCTTATCGCTGGCTGCACTTGCCCGCACATTATATTCCTGTTCAAAACAAGGCAAGCATGTAAGAACATAATGTGTTAAAACCTAACAAGAGAGTGGAAACAGTGATGCATAAAACACAATCACCTAATCAAAAGGCTTAAATGCTCAACAGCAATGGGCGTCATTACTAAAAGGCAAGATACTTTGAGAAAAATAAAATACAACGATTCTAAAAAGAACTTAGCACAAAACACAAACACCTTTCTTCATTTTAAATAAAAAAGCAGCATATCATCTCAGGATGTTCCAGCAAAAAGAGACCCTATTGAAGTTAACTGACAAGTTCTATAAAATCCCTATTTTTGAACTTGCAAGATTAGGCGATCATGTTAAATTTCAAAATTCCGATACAAAAATCAATCTCAAGGGTAATAATGTACTAATCTACTCTTGACGAATTATAACTGCTTTTACTTTGTGATGAATAATGAATTAGTTTGGAAACGTCTAATTATATTCACACATAACAAGCTTTAATTCTTTTAGGGGACTTCGAAGACTCTTCACCGTTCTTCTAACTTTGCCCTTATTTATGATATGAACAATGGCTTTTATCAACATAATTGATAACCACATTAATTTACTAACAATTTTTAACACCAAAAAAGACGCATTATAACTAAAGTAGCGATCTATTTGGTTAACCGAGCTTTGCATTGTATAGTCGTTGAAGGTATGACAATATGTATGAATATTGTCCTGCAACATGCTCTTATTTGCAGATATGTTCTGTATATTAAAAACAACATTACGTTTTCTCGTACGCGATTGGCATAAAAAAACCACGAATTCACCAGCATTAACTAACCTAGCATGTATGATGCATCTCACTCGTTTGCGACAGGTCTTATCGTGTTTAACAGGTCAGACACACCGCATAATTACGACTTTATTAACCGCCTATAACACAGTCATACGTTTTATGTACGGAGAACTAGAAATGACGGTATCTAGCCTCCTAATTTAAATTATTTAAACAACAATTAAAAAATTAAAAGAACACAAAAACAAACCCTGATTAAACGAGTAATGGTGACGCCACAATCACGACACCTGTCCTTCCTCTCAGCCATGGTCTTACCACAAGCCACACAAAGCGTCATGTGTTTGCAATTGCTACCGTACAATTCAACCGTCGATCGACAACCGTCACACGACGGATTTAGGACCAAATCAAACGACATCCTGCAAAACCACGTTTTTTTAACAAATTGTGAATTGATAAATTATTATTATTGTTATTGTAAGGCAATTGAATATGAATATTATTATTGTTGTGAAATTAAACCTTATGGATCTTGTTAGGGTTACGTGTGAGAGAATAATATGTGATTAGGGATATGTTTGGAGTGGAAATTGTGTAACTGAAGGACGTTCCTTGGGTTTTATAGAGGTGGAGATCTTTTCGGGTCGGGTTTGATCTACACCGGGATGTTTCCAAATGAAGTGAGAAAAAAACGGAAGTAAGTCATTACACAAAAATTAATATTCTCCGACTCCTTTATTTATGGAAATAATATTTTAAGGGTGTTTGGCATTGAGTTTGGAGATGCAAAAGTATTTTTGGTTAAAAGTGATTTTTGCTTATAACTTTTTGAAAATGAGTTTTAAAAAAAAATGTTTGAAGTAGCTTTTGGGATGAGAAACGTCAAAAAGTCAATAGATTGCGTTTTTTTAAAGTGTTTCGCTTAACTTATTGTGAATATTGGTTGTATGGGTGGTAAATTTGTAAAAAAAAAATTCAAAAGCCAGAATTTCTAACTTTTCAAAAACAGTTTTCCATCCTTAAAAGCCAAAAGTCAAAAGTCAAAACAGAAAGTGCTTTTGGGTTACACAAACAACTTATTGACTTATTGGTTTTTTGGAAAAGCTAATAAGTCAATAAGTTGTTTTGAAACTCAATCCCAAACACCATCTTTGTATTTGAAATGTATATATTTGAATTTTGAAATGTATATCTATACAATCTTTTAAATTATGAAGCTTTTAATAATTAATAATGATCGGTTTTTTTAACGGTCGGTCAATAAAAGCCTAGCTATCGAGGTAACTCTCAAGCCAACCATCTTTAGTTCTAGGCGAAAGCCCACCTCGGAACGCTCACTACGATAAAACCCGATTGAGATTAGATTTGAACTTGAGACCTCTGACTTTCAACCCAAATCTTCACTTCCCCTTCAATGTTGGTCGAGCTACCTACAACTTATTGGCAATAATGACTGTGGTTTAATACAAAATAATCGTTAATCATTCATCCATCTATGAGAACCAAGTATCGAAATATTTAGCCTCTTAAATTGTGGGTGTAAACCGAGCAGAGAGGCTCGAGAGCTAATCTATTATATTGGACAAAGTTCGAACGAGCCGAACCTTAATGAGCTCGAACCTGAAATATGACTCGTTTAGTTATCAAGCTCAAGGTTCGCATACAAAGTTTGTTTAGCATCGCGAAAACGAGCTCAAATAAATTCTATATTATGTTTACATATGTATAATATACCTACTTTAACATTGGCAAACGGAGCCCTAGCCAACCTTTAGATCGTTTAAGCTATTAAAGTGAGCTTGAGCCTAGGTTTCATCTCATTTATAATTGTTATTAAATACCTCGATGAGCCGAGCTTTTAGCTCGTTTATAATCGTAATTCCAACAATTACACTCACCTAGAGACGGAAAGTTGATGCCGACCCCACGGATTTGTGTTTTTGAATCTTTCTTGTGGTACCAAAAAATGCGTTAACCGACCCTCACTTAACCGGTTAGTGGATTTGTTTTTTTTCTTCTAAAGAGAGATCCAATGCCAATAGGCCCCTTTGCAATATTTTCATAGGCCCAATTACAGGCCCCAATCGACCTATGCTCTCCAAACCATGAACTAAAAATTTGATTCATGCTTTCTGATTTGAGTTATTTCTAGAGCACTTCTTGTAACACTACCGACTACCGGGGATATTAACATAGATCATTGTAATACCCTAATTAAATCCTACATTGGTTGTGGCCAACTGGCCATATGAGATTCTTGATTCATAATACATGCTATGTCTCTTAAATCATCAACGCGTTTTGGGCTTAGTTTGGTGTGGATCACATGAAATCAGGATGGGTGACCTCTTGGGATGTCTCCAGCGTGGCGGCAAAAAACAAAGCTGTGAGCTCCTAGATGGGCAATCAATCAAGGGCAAAGCGAACAATATTGGTTGTGAGAGGGGTCGGATGTTACATCACTTTTCGAGTATTGATAGGCTAGGGTATGTTTCAGATAATAACTACTTGATTGTTGTATTGTATTGAAGTTGTGGGTATTCGTAGATTAGGGTATTTTCCATGTAACACGTTTTACCATATTGTCTACAAGCTAAAGTGTCCGTTGGTTGGCGGGTCCAACCAGACCCGAACTCAAAAATTTTACACAAACCTGAACCCGAAAATTGTGTCATACATATGAACCCAAACCCGAACCCGGCCCGAGTATTCGCGAGTTGACCCGAACATGACCCATTCAACCTGATTTTTTCCCTTTTTTTTTTTTTTGCAAATTGGTATATTAAAATGTTACTAAAAAAACACAAGCGTACATAAAACTTTTGTGTATTAATTATAAAATCATATACCAATTTTTATTTTAAGTTAGAAGTATAACATAAGATACATAATCAATTTTATAACATAAAACATATTGTAAAAGAATAAAATATAGCATAATTAGGTTAAACGGGTCAACCCACAAACCCGCCTGGGTTGACCCAAACCCGACTTGTTTAGCTAAACGGGTTCAACCTGAAACTGACCCGGGCCCGTTTAGACTAAACCCAAACCCGTTAATTTCGTGTTAGGTTTGGGTCGTGTAAAAAATTCACACCCCTAAATTAATGATTAGTGTTTAACTTGTTACTTGGTTATATTTGTAGTTTATTATGCTTATACTTTGAGGAAGTCTGTGAAACATAAATATGAGAAAACTCTAAATTTAAGTTAGAATATACATGTTAAGGTGTTCTTATCTGGTTATATCAAATTCGAACGACCACATTAAATCAATGTAAGCACTAATTGTGAAGAAATTGGAAGAAAAAGTATGTGCAAAAACTAAGTATGTAGTCGGACAAAATTGTTTGTGATCTAGCAGTGGCAGATCTAGCTTATTTTTGTGGGTTTTCAAAAACCCAATCGGTTTGGAAAAAAAAATAGAAAATACTAGTGAGAACCTTGTATGATTTGAAAAAATTACCAACATAAACCCACTAAAATTGGAAAACGTGGGTTCCTGGACCTGCCACCATACGCTAGGACGAACAAGATGTTAAGGAAACACACCTACATATGGCTGTTAAAAAAACACCTACATAAGATATTTGCTTCAAACCATCCATATCGAACTAGGACATGCATATATATGTTCTTGGCTCAGTTAAACTTGAAGAATATGCAACATGATAGGTAAGTGCTTATTATTAAAATTTTATTAAACTAGAGCTACAATACAAACCGAAAATGAAATAAAAAAAACACAAACACACAACCATTAGTAGGCACCACAATTACATTTACAACGAGACAAGCAACTCTTACAATCCAAAAGCCTTGGATAAGAACCAACATTGCAATCGCACTGTTTCACACACTTGGACTTTGGATTATCACTCCACAAGCACCGCGCCATGCACCTCATTATCGGGAAACACTTTGGGCAATCTTGCCTCATTGCGTTCGAGATACAATTCTTGCAATCTCCGTTGTAGTCGCTTGAGCACCCAAGACTTGGAGAACTCATCATTAGACTTAGTAGCACTAAACACATCAACATTTTTGCTCCCATCACTAACAAATGTTCACAAGTGAAATTAAGTGTTTTCCCCCCTTATTGATCATTTACTTGATTTATATAACAAATGATCTGTCAAAGCAGATCCAACGGTTGGGAATTGATGCTAGAAATAAAGCAAAACATATATTTATAGGATTTTTACAAGTGCTGAAATAATGAAAATATGAATTGCTCAACTTAAATGCTTCAATAAGTTTCACTACATTGAATTTCGCTACTCTTCCTTGGGTTGCTCACTTCATCTCGATCACATTGAATATTTTTTGTTTGTATATGTATGAAGAGATGAAATGTCAAATTTTGGTGATAATTTGAATATTTTTTTCATTAAAATTAAATAAACTAGTGTAATTAATGGGTGTGCATTGCGCAACCTGGAATTTAGGCACAACGAGGTACCATTTTATATTACTGAATCTCAGCCAAAAATTGAAGCCATATTAACTTTCTGATTGATCCGCGAGACGGAGGATCTACCCAGCGTCCTGCGGACGTCCTTGTGTTTGGCTGGACGGGGGTAAGCATGCGTGTGTCGACCTCACTGGGGTGTCCCCATTGGTGAGGCTGAGAGACACTGGTTTCGTTCCGTGACAGACGGTTTTGAAGGCGGAAGCTAGGAAGGTTGCTAAGCACGAGGCAACATGATTAGAGAATCAACACGTGTTCATTCCGTGTCCCTTCGACACATTTGGATGATTGGATCCCTAGCCCCTGAGGTTGTTCACTTTTTGGAGCGAGTGCATAAGGTGCCCACAGTCACTCGCAGGACCTAAGAAACCAAGGGTTTGTATTTAGCATAATTATAGGCTTTGCGATTCAAAAGGGGATAACGGCGTAGCTTGTTGCTAGCTTACCCATTATCCAGAAGTAATTTGGTTTTTATAATTTTAAAAAGTCGCAAATGTTAACATTCATGCCATTCGCATCTATTTTGTTGAAGTGGAGGCACGTGTCTGTAAATTCGACACTTCAATTTTCCCTGTACGTTTGTTTCATGCATTTATTTATACAAAATAACGATAAACAAATAGAATTACTGATGTTGATCATATAAACATCATGCACTTAGCATTGCTTTCCAACAAAACAATTAAGTGCACTTGACACATTATCCTCATATCACACGTCACAAACTCTTTTACGAAAGGCACATGTATCATGTAAGCTTCAAGTTCCTTATATATTACTAGCTAACTACTGCTTACCTCATCATCTTTAATAATATCCTCATCATGTATATAATAACTTTTCAGGTAGCCTAAATAAGTCTATAAGTCATCTATGATATTGTGATCTAGTAGAACTGAGATTACCTTTCATATCTGTAGTGAGTTCAAATCGCTACAAGCCTAGGTTGGTTAAAGGTATTTAAGAGTAAAATAATGTTGGTTAAAAAACTATACAAATAAGCTAACATTAACAACATAAATTATACAGAGTTGTTTTATTTATAAAAACAAACTTTGAAAGTCAAATGTCACCGACGCAGTCATTATCAACGTACAAATATCACATTCCACGTTTTTGTTGCTTCTTAGGCTATTAGGTGAACAGACGTGAACCTGCTCCGTCCTCCAAACTTGCCCCCGTCCCCCAACCCAACACCGCCCCGCCTGCCTCGTCCGGAACACCCCCGTCTCCCCCGTTCTTCGCAGGACATGAGGAACGGACCAATCAGCTAATTTCTTTTTTTTTTTTTTTTTTTTTTTTTGAAATCCAACGGCTCCTTTGGTGATGTTTGAGACATGGGTTTTTTTTATGTCTGCACACCCCACCCATGTCTTAAGAATGATGAGATATCACTTTGGTGATGTGGCAGCCTACGTGGCACTGAGACATGAGTTTTTTGATGTCTGCTTACCCACTAGCCTGAAAGTATTTCCAGTTTCAAATTCAATTCGAGTTCATCATCTATATACTTATTAAAAATATTCTACTTTACACAAAGCATGTCACGGATTATTTGGTAGTCTTTTAAACCACTTAATGGTTCAAAATATATAAATAGTTAAGAAGTACCCTTAAGTCTGAATGGTTAAGATGTAACCATTAACAAACCTCTTAACTAAATAAGAGGCTATGAAGCATTAAGACGTAACCTCTTAATAACCATTAAGAGGCTACCAAACAACCCGTTTGACCATCTTCAGTGGTTGAGACATGTAACTCACTCACATAGTAAAAATAGAGACATAGAGTAGTGGTGTTACATGGCTGCCATCATTACCCACCCACACATACTCCTCTCACATATACATATATAAATATACTCACATGGTAAAAATTAATTGCCTCTCCTTTTTTCGAACGTGACCACAATCACGAGACCCACTCAAGCGGTGGGGGCGGTGTTGAGCGTGAATGAGGGGTCACGAGATCCACTCACGTGACCATTACAAATGGTCTTACTGTTATCTACCAATGATTATAGATCAAGAATATTTGTTGATCTATATTTTTTTTCCTAAACAAAACCAATCCATTGGTAAAAAAACAAGTACTTAAGCTAAAGAAGTAACTTTATACCCAAATGTATATTACAAAAATAATGTAATATAAAGTTTCGATGCTACCAATTCTTAGATCCAATAGTCGTATATGCCCCTCCAATCTTTGGATGTGTAGTTTCAAAAATAAGGGCAAGTCACGTCATTTGGACCAACAAATCGTCCACGAACCACAAGTTCTAAAAATGCCATAAACTCTTTACATGATCGGACTTCCGTATCGCACCGCAATAACGGCGGAAAAAACAGCCAGAAACTGGTGGCCACTATCACTCCCAACGACAACGGACCCGAAACCATTGCGGGCAAGCGCAATCTCCCACCAAACTCCCTTTTCGCCACTACCTCCAACCCTGACAACAAACCGTGGATCACGAAGAACCACGTGACTTCCCACGTCGGCTTCAATCGTCCAATGTAATAAAACATTAATTCATGCATAAGCCCGGAGACTATGAATGTAGACATCATCGCGGGAAAGGGGCCCCACTTTTTCGACAAGAACCTGCCCGAAACTGACCGTACTGGAAGGTACACCGTAGTATGTAGTATACCTGTCACCAAACCGATGGTTAAGTAATGTACTTCACAACTAAAACCAAAAGATCAAGATTTCAAATCATATGGTTGCGATGTGTTTATCCTATAAAATCTAGGAGTTTTTTTAAGACCAATAAAAGCCCGGTCACATGGGTAAACCAATGACAAAAGACCACCGGGTAAAACCCTTGGCTCAACCCAGAGCAATTTTGCTACATGCGAGACTCGAACACATGACCTCCACATTGGAAGGTCATGAGGTTACCAATAATGTTTTGAAACCTGGACCCCACCAAATGATCAGACCGGATTTGCATTGAACCGGCGAACCAGCAGACGGACCAGTTTTTGATATATATTTTTTCAAATTTTACCCTATTAGTTTTAATAACATTTACAACATCATCCAATCCGAATAGTTGGACCAGTGAATTGGTAAAGAGACTGGTTCAACATCCGATCCGATTCTAAAAACATTAGCTACCAATGCACCAAAAAAGTATATACCATACCTGTGACCATTAGATTCCACCTCTTTCCCCAAAAGTCCTGCAAAGACGTAGCCAAATAGGGCTCGTTAAACTGCGGCTCGAGCTGAAATCCAACAACAGCTCGAGCCGCAAAGGCAACCAAAGCCAAACCCACATCCAACACCACATAAATATGCACACAAAACAAACCCATCTTAACAAGAGGATGCAAATACTCTACATAATTATACGCCTTAATCAACAACAAAAACACCACAAACTTAACAAAATAATTAACGGGCAATTTATTCGGTTTCGAATTCGAATAAACATCGACATCAGATCGTAATTTGATGGGTACACAGGCAGTTAAAATGAACTTGGAAGCAGGAAGAGGCGGGTTGGAATACAAGGGGCCTTGATCGAAGGCGAATAAGAGGAGTTTGAAGGTAGCAAGCCATGTGATGAAGAAGGAGACTGTGCCAGAGAAATGAACAGAGGAGAGACGAAGAGGGAGGTAGAAGAAGAGGCAGAAGATAGGGAGGAAAGAGAGTAGGCGTGATTTGCCTGGTGCGGTAAGGATGGTGATGGTGTGGCAGTAGAATAAGGAGGCTATGGCTGTTGCCCATACGAATATTAAGTTTGTTATCTCTCCCTCCATTGTTGCAGATCTCTGTGTGTGTGTGTGAAATGTGAAATGAATGAATGTAACAGTTTTTTTGTTTGTTTATTTATTTATTTAATATATAAATAAATACGGGCATGTGCACCACAAGTTTAGTGTATTCCTTTTGTTTAAAAAAGAAAATGAAAAATAATATTCCTTGTAATAAAATCTAGAATCTAGATTGGTTTGGTGAAGTTTTATTAGGTCCTTTGCGGGGCGTCGTGTCCAAGAATTGACTACTCGACCTCCAGCAGCCCTCGCCTTCTCCCGATGCGCGGAAACTCGAGTCCCACCCGCCCGAAGGCACGACAGTGTTATAGGACTCGGTAAAACCTCGCCGCCCGTCAGATTCGAACCGGCGCCACCCGTATTCGATCTTTACCCGGATACCAAACCATAAATTATGGAAGTGGGGATTGAACCTTTGATCACATTGGTGAAACAAAAGACACTCCACCACACCCAAAGGCCTTAGATAATGCGGGGCGAAACCCAATCCTACACTGCTATACCACTTTATAGACTCATTAATCTAAGCACAATTTTAGAGGGAGTATTACCTTAATTACTAATCCATTAAAAAAAAAAAAAAAAAAAAAAAAAAAAACCTCACACTCATTCTATTTTGTGGTAATCAACCCATGAAACATACTCGCATCCACTATCCCCGACACACGGGGCGTTGTTGTCGCGGGGTAGTGATGTACCAGGCCCATTTGCTGGTAGCACCCCGCCCTGTGTTATAGGGTTGACTGCTTCGTATGGGTATCAAAAATACCGGTGGCAAACCAGTACCGGTCTATTTAAAGTGTGAATTTAATTTCAAGTTTTAACGATTTTTAATATCAATATTTTTGGTACGGTATTGGTTCGAACCAGTATGATTTCGGTATCTGTATTTTTTGTGTATACTAATGTATTTTTTGTATATACTAATACTGCCAGTTTTATGAAGTCATCAAAAAGTATTTTAAAAAGTTAAGTAAATATTCTCTGAGATTTTGCAATAGGAAAAGTCATAACCTCTCTGATTTGAATAATATGTCATTGTAATTGGGACTTTGACAAAAATATATAATACATATAACAACTCAAGATCGGTATCTGCATTATTTGGATTTCTTTTTTAATTCACACAATGAGGTGTTGCCATTATTCAATGTTACGTCCTTCTTCTTAGCTTCGTGCTATGGGCCTCCTGCTTGTTTTATATTATTCATGATATTTTCCAGTAAATGCAATATTTTGCGCTTGTGCTTATGACTTATCTAAGATAAAATAAAAAAAGTTAAGCTTTTTAATTAAACATTTTACTAAAATATGACAATATTTAATATATAATCCTGTTCTAAAATAAATTATATTTTTTGCGTACTTTAAAGTCAACTCTAGTGATGCTAGTAGCATTGTTCAAGACTTGGTTATTTTATTGTCGTCACAAAACATAATAATCATTTGTAGATTATTTTATAACAGGAGAATAACTAAAAACTAAAATGCATCACCCATGCTTATGTTTATCCTTCCATTTCGTATAACAGGAGATCTTACTTTATTTTTTTTATTTTTATTTTTATTTTTATTTTTTGCTCATGTTTGAATGAATATAAGTGGCTAGTCATTTAGTGTTTGTTCAGGGTAATGGGATGAGTATCTAATAATGTTTTCATGTTGATTTTTTTTTTTTTTTTGGCTTTTCATGTGCGTACGTTGATATTGGTTATTGTCAAATTCATGGTATAAAACTCAAATAACTTCTTATTATTAAAGAGAAACCCAACCCTAAATGTTTATACCCAAAGAAATAACAAAATACACTCAACAGAATTACCGAACTTGAATCTCAACACTAGATTATCAACACGATAATCTACACATTCTCTAGGACTCAAAACTACAAAGATCTGATCAGAGGATGATGAGATCTATTAGAATACACAAACCCTTATGAGAGAAAGAGAAAACCAAAGCTCTGAGAATTAGCGATACAAAGTCTGTTAATAATGCCTTATTATGCAGATAGGCATGGAGATAAAAAAAATGATTGTCCGTGGAAAAGAATCATTAAGGTTTTTCATCAAAATAATTTGTTTTGTTGATATTTCCTTTAGAGAAATCTCATGCTTTTAATCTATAATCTCCATTTTGTTTGGGTGTGGTTACAAAATTTCATTAAGGGCCAAGTCGGTTAAACCCGTTGATCTCTCATGATCCTACCAAAGTTAAGTTTCCCATTATGTTTTCTCTAGTTTCAAATAATAAAGGCCTTAACATCAGTTGCTATGACAACAACGACAAGAACATTTCATGGTAGTGGTGTTGGAAACAGCCTCCCCAATCCACCGCTGAAGTCTTAGACTAGCAACAATGTTCCAATTTGCTGCCCCAAGTTAACTTTTATAATGGTCAGGCGTAGTGATTCTTTGGGCCAATTTATTGTTAGTTCGACTAAGAAGCTTCTTTATCTCATATATGAATTCTAGCAACCTCGTATTTATGGAGTGGTGTAAATTGGTCCCTATTAAATACCGTATTTTTATGTGGCGTGCGAAAATGGATAAATTACCTGCCAAGGTAGATTTGTGCAAGATGAACATTAAAATTAATTTAAAGTCATGTGCTCTTTGTAATGAAGCTCTTGAAACAACATATCATATATTCACTTCCTATTTCACGACTGTTGTCCTTTCGAACTAGGTTAGTAGTTGGTGTTGTATCCCACAAATTTATGCTTTTATAGTTAGAGACCTACTAACTATATTTTCATATATTATGAGGATAGTTAGCCAAAAGGTTGATATCATTAATGAATTTATTTAGGGGTGGATTTAAGCTAATCAAGTGAGATCCTGAAAACCCACTCAGTTTTAAAATTATAGTGTTATATATATAGAGTAAAGATCAAATACAAAGTGTTTTTCGGTAAGAACTGTGAGAATCAAAGGGGGTAAAATTTTTTTATTTTTTTTCCCATGTGCTTAAACATACTTTCTAGATAAATAATACAAAAAAAAGTAAATTTTTTTTAGTGTAATTACGTCATTAAAGTAAATACATTAGTTTACATTAGAGTAATTATGTAATTACTCTACACGTGTAATTACACTACACCAAATTTTTTTTTTTAATTTTCAATACTATAATACATGTTTAACAATATGGGAAAAAAAAAATTCAAAAAAATAAATAAAATAAAAACAAAATACCCTCCTTTAATTCTCACAGTTCTTACCAAAAAAACAATTTGTACAGGATCTTTCCCTATATATATAAAAAACTAGAAATGAACAAAAAAAAAAAAAAAAATAAATAAAAATTAACGAACCCATTTGTAATGATACAAAGTGGCCCAATGATTGAACCAACTATATTATGCTACCGGCACCCGGTTCGATTCTTGTAGGCAAAATTTTCCTTTTCTTTCTATTTATTTTTTTAAAAACCTAGGGTTTAGAACACACCGCCCCTGCCTCCTCCTCTTTTGAGTTCCGACCGCTTTAACCAGGTATCCGTCTGACAATTTTTTATTATACATTGTGTTCTTGGGATATTGCAACATCTTCTGTTTAAATCTAAGGCCAATATTATTATTATTATTATTATTATTATTATTATTATTATTATTATTATTATTATTATTATTATTATTATATAGCTTTCTTTCTTGTTGGATTTTAAGGTTTATTATTATTAATAATATGAGTTGGGTTTTTCGCTCACTCAAATCGGTACCTGACTGGTTCTACATCTCATACCGGCTTAGATCAAGTGTTTATTGACTCGAACCGGTTTGTTTGTCCGAAGTTTTAGTATTGTATTTTTATTATGTGATGAAACTTACCCGACCCGAACCCCTAACCCGACCCAAATTTTTTATGTTCGACCATATGAAATTGTAACACTTAAAAAAGTGAATCCAGTGAAAAAAAAAAAAAATCCTGGATTCGCCACTGGATTTATTGATATCAGGTGTTGTGCATTTGGAAAAAAAACCAAAGAATTACTTTATTTTAAATTTTAAATATAGCTTCGTTTTCAATCTTGGTTTAAAAAAGCGTGAGGCGCTCTGAGGCGTTTTGGTTCCAAAATCCGAAGCGCGGGGCTTAAAGCGCGAGCCGAGAACTTCACATATGTGAGGCGCTTAATATTAACAAAATATAAAAAAATATTTATATATGTCAATATGACATATTCTACCTTCTAATCAAACATAAACACAAAAACATGATTATAAAACACCCTTAAACACTTAAAAAAGCATTCAAAACATAAGAATGACCAAGCACATAGTCTATCTAAATTCAAAACACCCTTAAAGATGAAGACAACATTAAGTAACTTAACATTAAAGAAGAAGAAGAAGAAAAAAAGAAACATCAGAATATAGGAACGAGTTTGAACTTTGAACTAATTCCCTAGTCCCTACAGCTTAATATATCATTGAAAATCATCAAAATATGATTCTTACCAATTATCCAATGCTTGTGATATAACAATTAATACTTGAAAATCAACATAGAACAACCCAAAACAACTCGGGGGTTGCCCCCTTGGCGGGGGTCGGGGTCAACCCCCCAAGATCTGGGTCCAAGGGGCAGAGCCCCTAGCTCGGGTCGAGCTGATACGAATCAACAATCGATAAATTGGCAAGTAATTTGGGGTTGGAAAATTTGGTATAACAATCGATAATCAACATAGAACAATCCATAATACAAATCAACATAGAACTTCACTTGTTGGGCTAAATAGAATAGGCAAAAAATTGTTTTTGGGTTGAGGCGCTACTAAAGCGCCGCCTCAAGCGCCAAGCTTAAAGCGCCGCCCCAAGAGCTTCATGTATCCCAGGGCTTTTCGACAAAAAAAAGCGATTTTATTGGAGTCTCGCGCCTCAAGAGCTTAAAGTGTGACACCCGGCAAATTCTGGTTAACAACGTTGTCTACATGAAAGTCTACCTTAGCGACTCACGCGTATATTGTACTTAACTGGGTTAGTTAAGTCGGGTTATGGTTCGGGAACTATCGGTTTAGTCTAGAGGATCATTGGATGTTGGTCTAGAGGTTCATTAGATGTCGGTCCTTAACCAAGTGTACAAACGGTGACGATTTGTAGGATCGTCAGGGCATACGGAACATACGAGTCTCGAGTCCCGGGAATTGGTGAACGAGGGTGAATATGTGTATTTACATGTGTTATGAGTGTTTATGATTAGAAAGCTAGGGTTTTTATGATTCATAATGATGGATTAACATGTTTTTAGGTTAAATCAGAATAATATTAATGTTATGATGATGATATCTGAGTAATTGATTATTAGGGTTATTGTTATGCATGTTAGTATGATGATTGCATGCTATGTGTATGGTGTTTGGATTACGTGATTGCATGCAGGGCTGATAATACGAGGCAAAACGAAGGGTTTTGGTTGAAACATGTTTAGGATAGTGTTTGGGATGATATTGGGTAGTTACACACGTTCTGGATCTGATTTGGAGCGTTAAACGCGCGAAAAACTGGAACAGCAAGGTTACAGGCGATTAGGATTGCTAATCGCCAGTTTTACATGCAATCAGGGCCAAATCGCATGAACTTACATGCGATCAGCCCCAAATCGCATGAATTTACATGCGATCAGCCCTAATCACGTGAACTTATATGCAATCAGCCCTGATCACATGAACTTATATGCAATCAGCCCTAATCACATGAACTTATATGCAATCAGCCCTGATCACATGAACTTATATGCAATCAGCCCTAATCACATGAACTTATATGCAATCAGCCCTAATCACATGAACTTATATGCAATCAGTCCTAAATGCTAGTTTACGTTTCCAAATCGCGTGTACTACTGTTGTAAGTGTAGATTAGCATTCCGAGACCCGATTTGATATGTAGTAACATGCTAGGAACCTCGTAACATATATGATAACTTGGTAACATATGTTTGGATGTAATTCGGTGATACGTGAACTATGTGCTATAACTTGTTGTGCGTTAACGTATGTTAAGTGTGATTGCATGATTGTCTGTTTAAGAGCGTAAACATAACACGGGGAGTCTCGGGTCAGCAATGGGATGTCGAGTCTTGTACTTTGGGTCAGTTAAACAGTCACGGTGTTTTCAAACGAACTTGGTTATGGTCTGGACATCTAGGGACTAATTAACCTACGGGTTATTAGTCTAAGTACTTGTAACTGTCATATGTTAGGTCGCCGCTTTACGGGACTAGCATAGCAGCTGAGTTTACTCGGGTTAAGGAGTAACGCAACTTAAGGTGAGTTTACGGCCCCTCTTTTAAACTGGTTTTATACTTTCGGGGGAGAAAACATGTGTTAAAACGATTATTTGGTAACTACTGTCATACTATGAGTTTCTATTGTGTACTACACGATCTTTGGAAGTCCCGGGGGGAACCATGAATGTGCGGGTTTGCACAACGGGGAAATGTGAATAGCGCTATTGGGAGTGACCAACCCCGCTCGTCGGCTTGGAGGGCCGGGCGAGTGCATATTGTCTCAAACAGGAACAACAGGAACAACTGGTACTTTTCGGGCATAACATCTGGTATTCGAGTTAGTAATGGTTTTCCAATCGTGGTAGTAACAAAACGTACGCCTAGCTAGCGTATACTGGTTTTCGATTTGTTATAGTATGGACAGGTGGACTTGGTACTTGGATACAAAACCTGTAAACTCACCAGCATTTTTGTGCTGACGTAAACTTTTACATGTTTTCTCAGGTCGCTAAGGTAGCACGACTGGACTAGGGCGCACGCGTCTGCACGGCGTCTAACTAGGGTTACATGGTCTTATGAACGTTGAACTATTGTTTCATTTTTGAGATACTGTTTTTGAATAAGCTTCCGCTGTAAACGGGATTTTAAACTATGTTTTGAAATTGCATTTATATTCATTTAGACTTGTTTATTGTGATCGTTGGTTTGGATCCTGGTTTGTCATGCGCCTCGCGGTAAAACTCCGCAAGTGGATTTTGAGGGTGTGACATAAAGCGCGCCCGAGGCGCTATTTTTTAAACCAAGTTTTCAATAAAATAACATTCGGTTTATTGAAAAAAAGTCAATGAACACGGTTTCACACATGGCCGCGATATGGCAGCTTAGTTTTTCTTTACTCTTAAGTCTACACGGTGTGGTCATGCCCTTGAGCTGTTTATTTCTTCAGTTTCTAATTTAATTATTAAGTTATCAATCCAAACTTCATACATATTTGTCCTTGATGTATACATGTATGCTTAGGTGTATCATACATAAATCATTTTTTTTTTATAAATTTTATCTTGTTATAGCTGGTTTCAGTGATGGCGTCAAGGTTCCAGGCGGTGGCGCTTATATCATCACCTACGTACTCAAATGCGGTTGCGTGGTCTGATGAAAACTTGGTTGCAGTTGCCTCTGGACACATTGTTACCATCATGGTAAATTTGTCATTTACATGTTGTTGTAGTTTGAAGCCGAAACGTTCGATATATATTTTTTTTCACATTCATATTATTTTTGATCATTTGCCAGACCCCTGCTATGCCATTTGGACCTAAAGGTTTAATCACAATTCCTGACAGCAAACCGTTTCCAATTGGTGTCATAGAGAGAAAAGGTGCATATAATATTGTCTGGGTTTATTCGTTTTGTTTATTTATTTCTTTTAAGGTTTTAAAGTACGGAATCGTGCCTCGAGTCGTTTTCCCTTTGCCTCACGAGGCGTACGCCTTGAGGCGAACCGAGGCTGAACTAATAAATAAATAAAAATATTATATATCTTATAAAAAATGAAATACTAAATAATTTCATTATCAAACTCATCAAAAACACACATTAAAAAGACATGGAATGCTTGAAATTGACACAAAAAGTTCAAAACGTCAAAAATAGACATAAAAAACCCATGAGGTGCACCTGAGGCACAGTTTTTGTTGCAGCCTCAGCTCTATGAGGCACACATACAAAATAACAGCCTGAGGCGCCGCCTCATATTCTTTTTCTTATAGAATCGCCTTGAGGCGCGCCTCGACGCACACGCCTCACCCGTTTTTTTAAACCATGATTACTTTGATAAAGAAATTATTATCTTTAATATCAAACAGAGGTATCTCGGCATTAGATTTGTCTTGAAATAATTATTTGTTTTGAACCTTAGAATGTTAGAATTCAAGGTTTTGATTGATGCAGCTGGAGCTCCATAACCAAGTTTTTGTTATGTTTGCAGATTTGGCCGCTGGTTGTATGTTGCCTACGTGTTTGTCTCGTGATGTTCGTCCTCGTGTACGCTCAATATCTTGGTCTCCTCTTGGTTTGGCTCCTAATGCTGGGTATGCACTTCTATGATCCATCAAGGATTAAGCAGTGTAAAAGTGACTTATAGGCTATTACGTTCCACTTTTGCGAGTAATAACCCCAAGAAACGCTCAACTTTGGTTGGATTTTATTTCTGTATAGGTGTCTGCTTGCTGTTTGCACCACTAAAGGGGTCGTTAAGGTCTACCGCTCCCCTTTTTGTGAATTTTCTGCAGAGTGGGTAGAGGTATGCAATAACCGTTTTTTTAATAGTTTCCGATTGATATAAACTATTGAATTGTCTTTCCTGTTCTCTTTACAGGTTATGGATATATCTGAAATGTTACATACTTATTTTGCAAAAGTTGGATATGAGGAGGCTCACGTTGCATCTCCGGAAGATGTAAGTTGACTAATATATATGGTAACTTGCTATCTTATGTGTTGTTGCAATGATCATTGGTCGATTATCTTTCAAGTGTCAAGCTACCGAAGCTAGTTCCGAGCAAGAGGACAGTGATGATGTACCGATAGCTATAGGAATTAAAAGCAAAGGCAGAAGACAAAATAATCGCCCCTTTATAAGTGCAGAGCAGTATGCTCGTCGTAGTGCAATGCTTTCATCACTTGTTGTTGCGTGGTCCCCGATGCTTGATTGTAAGTCAGCAAGGAACTTTTGTGTACTTGCCATTGGTGCCAAAAGTGGAAAAATATCGTTTTGGAGAGTCCATGAACCGCAATGCTACTCCATATCACAAGGAAGCAATCCCCCTCCGGTTGCGTCACTCATAGGATTTATCCAAGCCCACAATTCTTGGATCACAGCAATCAGTTTCTCTAAGTTTGTTTCTGATGGATCACCTCAGCTTCTATTATCCACAGGATCCTCTGATGGCAGGTGAGTTGGTCTTTATCCTGTTTGTTCTTTTTGGTCACGCATTTAGTCATGGTTTAAAAAAATGGGTGAGGCGTACGCCTCTAGGCGAAACACTAAGAAAACGAGTCTGAGGCGCGCCTCATAGGGTTCAGATTGTACATACGCCTCTAAGGGTTGAGGCGCTAGGAAAATGTGCGCCTCAGATGCGCCTCGAGTGCGCCTCAGGTGGTTTAAGCTGTTTTTGTTGTGTTTTTTGTTTTAGACTTTTTGGGTCAGTTATTTTATTTTTGATGTGTGTTTTTGATGTTTTAGACTTTTCTAGGTCAATTATTTTATTTTTTTATAAGATACATAATTTTTATATTATTTTTTTATTGCACCTCGGGCTTACGCCTCATGAGGCGAAGGGAAAACACCTTGAGGCTCGTTTCCGTTCTTTTAAACTTTGCATTTAGTGTTAACTAGCCGCGAATCATCACTTATTCTGTTTTTGGCGATTTCAGTGTTAAACTCTGGCGGGGATATATTGATGACCTGCTCAAGTCCACTGAAGATAGTCATGCTTCCTTTTCTCTGTTGAAGGAAGTAGGTATAGTGTAATACTATAAATTCCATTATTTTCATACGAGCTCCATTAATATTGATATATCTATATTTGACTGTAAATAGGTTATAGACGTTGGATCAGGGCCTTCCTCCGTACTTTCACTTCTTGTTCCAGATAATTCCCCACACAAGATAATCTTGGCTGTTGGCAGAGGTTCTGGATCTTTAGAAATAGCGACTTATGACACCTCCATCGGAAAATTTGACGTATCTGGGTCACATTATGCACATAACCAAGTTGTAAGCTCCCACAGCTATCTTCTAATAATAGTGATTATTGTGCATAAAACTCTATACATTCTTATGTTGGTGTTGAATCAGGTTACAGGTTTGGCTTGGGCTTATGGCGGACGATGCTTGTACAGCTGTAGCCAGGTACTGAATTCGACCATTTAATGTGCATAAACAATGCAATATGCTATAACGAAACTTAGCATGTCTTTCAGCTTGCATTGTTAACTTTCTTCATAAAAAAACTTATGTGCCTTTTTTTTCACAGGATAATTCTTTGCATTGTTGGATTATAAAAGGCGGTTCACTCCACGAAGTACCTTTACCTCCAAATATTCTTGGTGTTAAGATGTCCACCGATGTATGATTTGTCTCTTCGTTATTTTAGCATTTTTTTATTTTCTAAAAAAAGCAATGTTCGCATAGGACATGGTTTGATGAAAGAGTTTCATTATTAGTCTAATAGTGACTACTAAAGGTAGATAAGTTGCAACTTTTTGGGACAACCAACAGGGAGCCTTTGCATTTATTTTGGGATGGATGAGTATACTGAATACACCGCAAATTTTTTTGGCAGGTCCCTAACGTGTCTGATGCCTGTTTTGGCATAGCAGTATCCCCTGCCAATCTTGTGCTTGCTGTGGTATGGTTCATTCTCCTTTAAATATGTCCCTAAAATTATAAATTAAATTGTCAAGAATTCATCCATATATCATTATTTTACACATTCGTTTTGCTAACTTTTCAAAGTGTTCGGCAAAGTGCTTAGCAAATAAGTTCAAATATTTGTGGATCTGCTCTTGAACTATAGTTTTTCTAAATTTTGCAGGCTCGAAGCTATGATGTTAATCTGTTAAATCCAATGTATGAGCTAAGGTAAGTCTAATGCTACAATATATGTTTCAGTTATATTAACATGTGTGGTATAATTACAAAAAGCTTATTGGTGTTTATCTTTCTTGTAATCTATAATGCAGGTCACAGAAGGCTGTTGTTGAGTACTTCTGGATTGGTGGGCAAAAGCTGAAAGATGACGGCGAATCTGACGACAAAAACTTCCCTGGTTTTCCTAGCATGGATTTGGTTAATTGGGGGCGTAACATAATATGGTCTTTAAATCAGTATGAACATCATCTTGATAAGCCTTTAGTTGTATGGGACATGATAGCCGCATTATCATCTTTCATAAAATCCGAAGTTAACTACGTAGAGCAAATACTGGTTAAGTGGCTGACGTCAAGTCTTGGATTTGAATGTGACCCTTCTCTTGGAATCGTTTTGCCACACGTCTATAAACGTCTCCCAGACTTGACTTCACGTCGATTGCATCTACTTAATGTTATTAATCGGCATGTTATACTTAAAGAAGCCAAGTTGAATGATGAGGAGCAGACGTCCGAGAGGGAAGATTCAAAGCTATGGTTTACACTTCTTGAAGCGTGTGAAAAAGAAATCCGAGAACGGCTCGTTGGTTGTAGTTTTTCTGCCATACTAAACAGTAACCGGCAGCATGCTGGATTGTCCCAAATGAGAGCGTGGGTCGCGAAAAACGGTAGCACAGTTAAAAATCATGTAAAACTCCTTGCTTCTGAAGTCAAAAAGATTGAGAAAAGGTATAATGTTTTTGTAAAGAAAATGATTTACTAAGTAGCTGTTTTTACTAATAGTTATTTGTGTACACAGATATGTAGCAGCGGCAGAAGCGGAGTGTTGTAGCTACTGTTCAGCAGGGGTTCCATTTGACGACACGGAGGTTGCATATTGCCAAGGAGCCGAGAAACATAAACTCGCAAGATGTGCGGTTTCTATGGTTGTGTGCCCGCTTTCTCCGTTATGGTTTTGTGTATCTTGCAACAGACGGGTCGCAAATTTGGGTCCAGAGACGCTTTTTACATTGCTTAAATTCCCTCCACCTGTGCAGAAAAAGGGTGAAGCAATATTGTCGAAACCATTGTGTCCATTTTGTGGGATACTGCTGCAAAGGCTGCAGCCGGAGTTTCTACTATCAACGCTGCCTATATAGATCAGATTCTATGTGGTTCTCAAGGAGTCTTCTACTTCATTTACGTGCGTAAGCTCTTTTAAACCCTCTTGTATTTATTAGGAAAATGTGAAACAATCGTGTAGGGATGGACGGCTGCTATTTGCGTTTGTTTTTGTAGCGTCAAAAGATGTTTTTTTGGCTCGATATTGTGGTTCTTGAAAGTAGAAACCTGTTTAGGGTCCTGTTACATTCTGCAGACAACTATCAAACCGCCAAACGAAAGTAGTTAAAAGATGCAAACGGCAAATGACAAACGAAAAAAGGTTGCAAGTTAAGGTATAATACGTAATTAAGAAAATGTTAACGCCTGATCAACGTTGGCGATGCTAAGCCATGTACCAGGCGCTATATGAATTGAGTTGATGCGATTTTCCCATAGTTAGCATTGTCCATCCGTCGTAAGCGCTCTCCACCACCATTTTGCTATTAGTGCAAGATTACATATTTACATTACTTAAGACATCGTTAACATTTTAACAGCAAACCAACTTCAACGGCCCGTCGTCTTTGTCAACGTTTTACTCATCTTATTGCACAACCGAGCGCCTTTGTCAATATCAAAAGATTCAAAACTGTAAACCAACTTCAATAGAGTAGGTTTTGCAATACAAAAAGAGGTAGCGGCGCAACTTGTGGCCCGTTTACCTACGTATCACTTGTAATTGGCTGTATTCGGTTTAATATAATTTGACTCAAAAACTTCAACATCCAAATTTCTATTAAAATAATATTGGTTTATTTATTGGTTTTGATACTTTTCACATCCATCATCTTAAGTAGTACTAATTAGGAAGCAGAGTTCAATCTTCCTTGTCAATTTTATGTTTAATAATTTATTTGTTGCATCTTAGTAATATTATTCTTTTCTGATTTTAACATCAAAACATTTACAAGTTTTACCTTTTTTATATATTTTTTTCATGAGTATATTATATATATATATAACAATTCACGTCGTTAGGAACAGTAAACCAAAAATAAAAAAATCTTTAGTTTCAAAGTAACTACGAAAATGTCATCGCAGTAAAATAAAAAGCCTTTAGTTTCGAAGTAATTACGAAAATGCCATCGTAGTAGTTTTATTATTAAAACCTTCGGCCGCCAGTCTTCTTCTTTGTCACGCACTTTGCTGCAACGCGCACCAGTGCATCGAGGGAACAATACGACTCTCTATGATGTCTTATCCGATTACCACACCCTCGCAATATGCTGGTGAATAGAATAAGATATGTATAGCATAAAAAACAATAATAATCGATCTGCCTATGAATATATTATTTTCAACTACACCAACTCCTTACTCCCAACCAATATCATTTATCCAAGTCTCTCATTATTACTACCAAAACTGCACATGTGCATCATTTTATCTATTTCCTAATCAAAACCCCTAAATCTTTAGTCATTAGCACATTTTTTTTATTACAATAATATATATAACAAATATTTTACTTTGGATTATGAATAAAGTGAAAGTTAAGTTACAAAAATGCATATAAAACATTTTTAATTATTCAATAGTTATGATTAGTTAATATATTCAATTTATGTTTTATAACATGTAATATATTGACTTCAAATGTGTACATGTGTATGTCTTCATTTACTCACCGTCTAGAATTACGTATGTACATATATAGATCGGTTTTCGCTAAGTATGCACTAAATGTGGTGGTCACTACTCATAAATGGATTCATATGGACCACTTCATCTATCTATAAATTGCAACATGATACTAATCTACTGCTCATAACCAAAATGGCTCAGCCCCTTAGTCTCCTTTTGACAATAGCCTTCTTTGGTGCAATCCTCGCGAATGGCGTGTCTAGTACGTCTTGGGGCATTGACAAGACGGATTACTTAAAAGGGTTGGGGCAGTACGCGGTTGCATGTCACAACCTTGTGTCCCAACAGCAACTAACGTTTCAGAAGGTGATCACATGTCAAGACCTCCCGGGACTCACTCACAAGTTGACTATCGCGGCAGCAAATGGTGGTGTTACGCATACGTACGAAGCTGTGGTTTGTTCCAAACCATTGATACAATTCAAGAAACTTATTTCCTTCAAACTAGCTTGAAGGAAGTTTGATTGTAATACCAATAAAAGCAAGTTTGGTTAAAATATGAATGAATAAACGTCATAAACGTACCTAGCTTTATATATTTTCCTTTCAATTTGTTTCCTTAGTTTCATGTGCATGCAAATTATTGCAATCGATTTATACAATGAAAGATGTGATTTTGTTTAGACAAAGATTCAAGAACCAATTCAATGGTTCATTTCAAGATCAACAGAAACGAACACAATCGGATTCAAAAGAACGACAAATAAGACACAATTAGGGGTGTGAATTTCTGACACGACCCGAACCTAACATGAAATTAGTGGGTTTAGGACTTTAGGTTTACTCTAAATGAGTACGGCCAGTTTCAAGTTGAACCCGCGAACTTGCTTAGTTAAACGGGTCGGGTTTGGGTCAACTCGGGTGGGTTGGCGGTTTGACCTGTATAACCCACTTATACTATATTTTGTATTTATATGATATGTTTTATGTTATAAATTAAATTGGTTATGTATTTATGCTATACTTATAACTTAAAATAGATATTGATATAAGATTTTATGATTAAAACGTAAATATTTTATACACGCTCGTGTTTTTGTTGTAAATTTTTAATTTTAATATATTAGTTTGCGAAAAAAAAAGTTCAGATTGAACGGGTCGGGTTCGGTGTATATTAAAGACTCAAGACTCGATCGATCCATCTGAAACACAACGCAACAGAAGACTTCTAGAGAACACGAGACGCAATAAAAAAAAAGAAAGGCCCAAGACAAGTGGGCTAAGGCCCAACGAGAACAAGACCTCACAAGTCACAAAACAAAAGAAAACTAAAATTAGAAGAAAATAGAAAAATAGAATAAAATAGAAACAAGAAATACATGTTCGGGTATGAAACTCTGAATTAACAAGTGAAACTCTGCTAATTGTTTGCTATTCAGAAAGGGATGGCGGCGCAGCTTGTTGTCCGCCTGCCCATTATCTTAATGTAATTTTTCTTGTTCTGAAATAAAAAACTAATAAGATTGATTAAAAAAAAAAATATTAATTATGCCAAAAAATCTTTTCTCGAAGGAAAAACATATCAATTTTAAAATTTTAAAATGTTCAGTTCTATCATAAAACACAAATTTAGTGGCTCAGAAATAGCAATATTGTTGCAAAGAAACTCTATAGGTATATTGATGTGAACCTTATAGAATCTTAGCAATTTTCATAAACAGAGTCAGCAAAGGTCATAAGATATAATGGTGTACCTTTTCTAAATCAAACGCCTTTAGACTATAAGACCACCGGGTGTGGTGCCGCTCCGGCAAAGAAGACGGGCCGCCACCCACCAATCACAAGCCACAAGGCACGGCATCAACGGCAAGGGATTGCCGGGCATGCCGTTGCCGGCCCTGGGGGCGGTGTAGCCCGGGGCGGCATGGCGTTGCCGGTCCCTTGCCGGTCCCCATACCCACCGGTCTAAGGAGTGGTAGGGGGGAAGAGGTGGGGGGAAGCGCCATGTGGCACTTGTGGGGTCCTTTTGGGGGGGAAAATAATTGTGGGGAGTGGAAGGGGGGGAAGAGGTGGGGGGAAGTGCCATGTGGCATTTTTTTTTTTTTTTGTAACTTTTTATATAAAACAATAATAATAATAAATACTTTTAATTAATAAAAACCTAGAAAAATACAAAAAAAAAACCTAGAAAATTAAAAAAAATACAATAAAAACGAAAAAAATTAAAGACTAACAAATTAGTTCAGATTATATTTTTCAATAATATCACGCTTCATTTGAAGCGTCATCTCTAACTCCGGCCCTTGCATATGGTCGGTGTTCATGGCGAGAAATCTTAAATCCTCGCGTTTTTCGCGCTGCTCTTTGATAGACAATTTGCGCTCTTTCATAGTCAATTTTTTTTCAAACGCCTCGCGAATATTTTTTTTTCTCCTCGAGCATTTTTTCTTGAATCGTATTGAACTGGATCATGGTGGCATTTAAATCTTGCAAGTCAGCGCTGTAGGCGCCGGTTGATCCAGAACCCGAACCCGAGGCAGTAGATTTTTGCGCCCTCTTTTTTGACTTATCTCGGCCGGGTGGGCGACTCAAGTGGTTGACGGTTAGCGGATGCTATTGCTTTCTCCTCCGGGGTCTTCCTCCTGTGACTTCTTCTTGCAGGGGGGGGGGGGTTTACCCGAAGATGATCCCGCGACATTTTGGGGTTGTGTTTCGGGTACGGTTTGGGTTAAAGGAAGTTGTGAAGGAAGTTGTGAAGGAACGAGAGAATCATTGAATGGGAAATTCGGATAAATTTGCCCACTAATGAAACCCGCATAACCCGCGTAGTCGGGACAAGGTGAAGGAATGGGTGGACGGTTTGGGATCGGGCGAACCGGTGGTGTATTCGGGTTTGGGACAAACGCGTATGGGTTGTTCGGGTCGAAGCCTCGGTTGTAAGGGTTCATTTTTGGTTGAGGAAGTGTATAAAATTTGGATGAAAATTGTATAAAATTTGGTTGAAAGGTGTATAAAAATTGGTTCAAGTGGGTGTTTTGTAGTGAAATGGGGGTAATTTATAAAAAAAAATTTATTTTGACCGTTGCTTTATTAGTAGCCGTTTGAATTAATTTTTTTTTTTTAAATGTTAACGTTCATATTGCATGGGCCAATAAACACATGACACGTGGCACTTCCATCTCCCCCACGCCGGTGATCCAGACCCCGCCCCCAGCCCCACGCCACTTCTCCCGCCCCTATGGCGGCGGTGTTCCCCCCCCCCCTTCCCGCCCCCACTCCCAATAGTCTTAAAATGAGACTTTTTATGATACTGAAACACCCACATAGCTAATTGCATGTGAGAACTAATAGGTTTATGCATGAATTGTAAAATCTCATTTCCTTACTTGGTTATAAAATCTTGCTTCATACTCGGCCCATTACCCATCAAGTATCGAGCACACCTATGGGTATCGGATATACTCGTTAGTGTTTTATAAAAATACCCCTTGAGGTTTTCATGTGTGTGTATATTTGTTACAAAACATGGAACCACAAAAGAACTAAAAATACTCTTTTATTGAACAGATCCCAACCCAAGAATGTTTATACCCTGAACAAAACACAAGAACTAAACAAACTTATAAACAATCAATCTAAACAGACACACAGAGATTATCAACACGATAACTCATTAACCTTCTATGACCTAACTCTCTTAGACAAGATTCAAGATGAATCTAATCTAAACCCTAAACGAACTGAGAGAAAAATATCAGAAGATTACAAAGACTGAAAGACTGATAACAAAAAAATGAGAGTGTTAAACTTGTGAACAGAAGAGAAGAATCACTTATATAGACGAGAGATAGGTTTGGGAAGAAACACACCCAAACCTATATCATTCGTTGGATCTCTCTAAAGAAACACAAAAGAACTTAATCTAAGCCTTTGATTTATGCTCCGGAAGTAGGTTGGGGGATTGCCAGCGTGGCATCACCTCAACTGGACTCTTGTGGGCCTATCTTGATCAACCAATATCAGAAGCCCATTTAAGTATAATCAGGAGCCCAATTCTTGTATAAACTCTCTAGCATATCTGGCCCACGAACTGTGCTTGTAATCTGCTTCTTGTGATCTGCTACTTAGCCCGTAAATCAACACAATCATCTGCCCAGCAGCTCAGCCTTTATCTTATCAACTCAATAAACATGCAAAACAAAAAAACAAACCATAATAAGTATCAATTCACAACTTAAGCATTAAATTGAACAAAAGCATTACCTGTGATATAACCTTGATAATCTGGTAATCTTTTAACACCCCCTCGCAATTTAATACAGAGAATGGGTCAAACAAGCCAAGATAACTACACATTTCTTCATGATGATTAGGATGCAATCCCTTAGGAAACATATCAGCAACTTGTTTACTTGATTCAACCTTAACTGTTTTAACAACACCTTTGGATATCTGTTCTCTAAGAAAGAACAAATCTAACTCGAAATGTTTAGTTCTCTCATGGAACACTGGGTTTGCTGCAATAGATATTGCAGCATTGCTATCACAAAATAAATCAACTGGAACATTAACTTTAACTCCTAGCTCAAACAATAAATTTACAAGCCACATGACTTCACATGTAGCTGCACATAAGGCTTTAAACTCAGCTTCTGCTGAGGATCTAGAAACAGTCAATTGTTTTTTACTTTTCCAAGATATTAAAGTGTTTCCTAAGAATACACTATACCCTGTGACTGATTTTCTAGTTTCAAGGCATTTAGCCCAGTCTGAATCCGAATAGGCTTTCAGACTCAAATCTGAACTTTTTTGTGTTAATACTCCTTTCCCAGGAGCACCTTTTAAATACCTTAAGAGCCTTAAAGCAACTTTCATATGAGCCTTTGTAGGCTTGTGCATATACTGGCTCAAAAAATGAACGGCATATGATATATCAGGCCTAGTATGTGCTAGATATATCAATTTACCTACTAGTTTTTGATACCCAGTTATGTTGTCTATAGTTAGAGTATTTTCCTTACACAAACTTGTTAGAACATGATTTTGTTCTATTGGATTATTGACTGGTTTACTACCAGTTAATCCATATTCAGATAACAATTCAATACAGTACTTTCTCTGTGATAGACAAATACCATTATCCCCTTTAATGACTTCAATACCTAAAAAATATTTCAGTTCACCAAGGTCTTTAATCATGAATTTAGACCTGAGACTTTCTTTAACTTTATTCATTTCTGAAATATTATTTCCAGTAACAACTATATCATCTACATATACTAGTAGATAAACAATCACAGAATCAGACACTTTGTAAAACAAAGAGTAATCACATTTGCTTTGATTAAAGCCTAACTCAACAAGCACTTGAACAAGCTTAGAATTCCACATTCTAGGTGCTTGTTTTAACCCATAAAGGGATTTTTTTAACCTACACACTTTAGTCTCATTTTCTGAAAAGTAACCATCAGGCAAACTCATATACACTTCCTCATTCAAATCACCATAAAGGAATGCATTGTTAACATCAAGTTGAAAGAGAGTCCAACTATTTTGGACAGCTAAAGTTAGAATGCACCTAACAGTCACAAGTTTGACCACAGGAGAAAAAGTCTCCTCAAAGTCAACACCTTGTTTCTGACTGTAACCTTTTGCAACTAACCTAGCTTTAAATCTCTCAACTTCACCATTTGACTTGTATTGTATTTTAAAAATCCATTTACATCCAACCAGACTTCTACCACTAGGTAAATCAACAAGTTCCCAAGTATCATTCCTATGTAATGCTTCAATCTCAGCATTCATAGCAGCAACCCAATTTGGGTCCATAGCTGCTTCATTGAATGATTTGGGTTCTTGGATTTTATTAAGACTGGTTGCAAAACACCTATGTTCAACACTAAGATTAGAGTAGTTTACTACTTTATCCATTCCATATTTAACCTTCCCATCTAGAACATAATCCTTCAAGTTACTAGGAAGAAATGAACTCCTAGATGACTTTCTAGTGCTGGCCTGACCTTCTACAGGAACACTATTAGATCCCTCAGATCTTAAAGGTTTTTCAACTCCAGGTATCACATGCTCTACCCTATCAGAGCTATTCCTAAAAGAATTGGGTTGCTGAGAAACAGCCATGCCTTCAGATCCACTAGAACTAGTCTCTGACTGCAGAGACCCATGTGTCACTGGATCATGTTGTTCTTGACTCTTTGTCTCATCATTGGGACCTTGAGACTGTTTTATATCATTACTTTCATACCATTCAAAAAAATTCAAGTTATTAACTTCTGAAAACTTATTATCATCAAAAAGTTTAAAAATATTGTTTTCTTTGAAAGGGAAAATTTCTTCATAAAACTTGACATCCCTGGAATAGAATTCAGTTTTACTATCTAAGCTAAACACTTTGTAACCCTTTTTTTCTGTTGAATACCCAAGGAAAACACATTTTTCAGATCTACTATTTAGTTTATCAGATTCATTTAGAATGGTACAAAAGCAAAGACATCCAAATAATCTCAAGTGGTCAAGAAAAGGTTCAAAACCATGTACTACCTCATATGGAGTCTTTCCACCTAGAACTGATGTAGGAGTCCTATTTATCAAGTAAGAAGCAGTTAGGATACAATCAGACCAATACTTAACAGGAACACCACTTTGAAACATTAAAGCCCTAGCAACATTTAGTAGGTGTCTATGTTTTCTTTCCACAACTCCATTTTGTTGTGGAGTATAGGTGCATGTAGTTTGATGAATTATTCCCTTTGTTCTACACAAGTTACTCATCTGATTATTAATAAATTCAGACCCATTATCACTTCTCAAAAATTTTACTTTCCTTTCAAATTGAGTCTCAATAATATTCAGAAAATCTTGTATATTTTCAAATACTTCTGTTTTAGATTTCATTAGACAAATCCAAACAGCTCTAGAATAATCATCAACTATTGTTAAAAAATATCTATATCCTTCTTTACTATTAGCCTTATATGGACCCCATACATCAAGATGAACTAATTCTCCTATATGATTAGTTTTATGTTCACTTAAAGGGAAAGGTTCCCTGTGTTGTTTTGCCTTATGACAAATTTCACATGGACCTTCATCATCTACATCACCTAAGTCCAGTTTAGTTTTAAACATTTTTATGGCTTGGCTAGATGGATGACCCAATCTAGCATGCCAAAGACTGGTTTTAATGGAACTATTGAAACCTACCTGATTAACAACAAAAGAGTTCCCACAATAGTACAATCCATCTACTTGGTTACCAGTCATTAGGACTTTCCTTGTGATTAAGTCCTGAATATAACATTTACATTCATCAAAACCAATAAAAAGTTTATTATCCTTTGCTAACTTGTGTACTGACATCAAGTTAACAGAATAACCAGGCACAACAAACACATCTTTTAAAATGACCCTATCAGCAAGTTTTAAGTTTCCTATTTTGGTGACCAAAGCATCAGTCCCATTAGGATGCTTGACTCTGATATTTAGACTAGTTACATCTATACAATCAGTTAAACTACTATCATCATTTACCATGTGTTGACTTGCCCCAGAGTCATTTATCCAAACCATACTTTTATTCCCAGAAAAACAAAAAACAGGTTTATAAAAAGAGTTAGCACAAAATGACCTAAAACCACTACCTGAAACATTGCAGCTTTGCACTTGTTCAGGTGTTTTGTCACCTAGAAGACTCAGTAACCTGTTTATTTGTTCACTAGTCAATGAATTAACAGACACATCAGTATTATCAGTTGAACTTTGATTTGCAACCACCTTCTTTCCTTGTCCTCCCTTTTGTTTCATCCAGGGAGGATAACCTATGATTTCAAAACACTTGTCTATAGTATGTCCTATCTTATTACATTTAGAACATTTTAGATTTTGTTTAGACACCTTATTATTTTCTTTGAAATCAGGAAGTTGTTCTGTTTTAGAGAATAAGGCTAAGGCTTGCCCCTTTTTAGAAGAATTGCTAGAGTTTCTGTGAGATTCCTCTCTAGAAACTATAACAAATGCTTCTTTAACAGTGGGCAAGACTTCCTTGATTAGAAGACTAGTCCTAACATTTTGATAGACATTATCTAGACCCATCAAGAATTGCATTAACTTTATCATGTTACTAAAGTTATTGAATTCCCTAGCAGCATTACAAGTACAGGAAGGTAGTTGCAGAATCTGATCAAGTTGTCTCCACATAATATTCAACTTATGATAATATTCTAAAACAGTTAAACCATTTTGACTGAAAGAATTAATTTTTTGATATAAATCAAACACAACTGACCCATCAATTTTATCATATGTTTCCTTTAACTCAAACCAAACATCACTAACAAGTTTAGAAAAGACATGACCCATGTATAAATCCTCACTTATGGAATTTAAAATCCAAGTTAAGACTATAGAGTTACATCTGTCCCATTGTCTAGCCAATACCTCATCATCAATAGACCTTACACATGAATTATCTATGAACCCCCACTTATTCTTTACTTCTAAAGCTAATTTAAGTGAGTTAGCCCATACATTGTAATTATCTGTTCCTTTTAGTTTAACAGTAATAATACTCAAATTTGCAGAATCACTCGGGTGAAGATACAATGGATCACTAGGATCCAGTTTGCTAATGAGTGTTACATTTGGAACCAAAGGCCCACCGTTTGGACCTTGAACAGGAACTTCCTGATCAGGACCGAACACTGGTCCTTGATCATCAGCCATAGCAAATCAAGAAAAAACACAAATTAGTTCAAAAAACAAAAACACACAAGAAGCGAAGCTGTGTAGGTGTCCAGATTCCTGGTTCGTCACTCAAAGGGTGCCAGGACAAGTCCTTACACAGGAGCTTCAGTCCTATATCTAAAAACCCTAACTTCTAACACAAATAAGAGCACACAAGAACAGAAAAAAACAACAAGATAATCACAGATGATGACACAATGCCCAATACCGGTCCACCTAACCCGGTCAGTGGCAACTAGACACAACAAGACCAAAAAAAATTAACAGAGAGGAACAATCAAACCAGACTAAACCCAAGTTAGGGTTTCTCCTAAGCCTGTGTTCTTTGATTGGGAACAACAGGCAGCAGGCTAGGGTTTTTACGACCCCTAGCACATCGCCTTCAACAGTCCTTCAAGCTTCCAAAACCCTAATCTGAGATCAAGAAGCTCCAAGATCAAAGACAATAACTATCAGCAAGAAACCCTTCACCAATCGCCAGCACCAAATCAACTTAGATCTGAACTCAGACGAACTGATCTAATCACCAGATTCAAGAATACCCAGCGGAAGACTAGCAAAAGATCCCCAATCGAAAGATCAAAGAGCAACCTATGGCTCTGATACCATGTTACAAAACATGGAACCACAAAAGAACTAAAAATACTCTTTTATTGAACAAATCCCAACCCAAGAATGTTTATACCCTGAACAAAACACAAGAACTAAACAAACTTGTAAACAATCAATCTAAACAGACACACAGAGATTATCAACACGATAACTCATTAACCTTCTATGACCTAACTCTCTTAGACAAGATTCAAGATGAATCTAATCTAAACCCTAAACGAACTGAGAGAAAAATATCAGAAGATTACAAAGACTGAAAGACTGATAACAAAAAAATGAGAGTGTTAAACTTGTGAACAGAAGAGAAGAATCACTTATATAGACGAGAGATAGGTTTGGGAAGAAAACACACCCAAACCTATATCATTCGTTGGATATCTCTAAAGAAACACAAAAGAACTTAATCTAAGCCTTTGATTTATGCTCCGGAAGTAGGTTGGGGGATTGCCATCGTGCATCACCTCAACTGGACTCTTGTGGGCCTATCTTGATCAAACAATATCAGAAGCCCATTTAAGTATAATCAGGAGCCCAATTCTTGTATAAAACTCTCTAGCATATCTGGCCCACGAACTGTGCTTGTAATCTGCTTCTTGTGATCTGCTACTTAGCCCATAAATCAACACAATCATCTGCCCAGCAGCTCAGCCTTTATCTTATCAACTCAATAAACATGCAAAACAAAAAAACAAACCATAATAATATCAATTCACAACTTAAGTATTAAATTGAACAAAAGCATTACCTGTGATATAACCTTGATAATCTGGTAATCTTTTAACAATATTCTCTTATAATGGCATGTTTTTAAAATCTATACAATATATTAAATTAAATTATGATAAATAACATGCAAATCATCAATCTTTTTAAATATTTGAAATATTTAAAAATGTAAATATATTATAACTAGTTTTTATCCCGGGAGCGTCCCGGGTTGAAATATCTAATATAACATAATAAAATATATTATTATTATTATTATTATTATTATTATATTTTAAATAAATCTCTGCAATAAGTTATCATATTCAAATATAAAAAAAACGAATCTCTGCGTCGGGGTATAAATCTAGTGCCATTACAAATGAATTCGGAAGTTTGTAATCGATCATTAAAAAAAGAACTAACATGAAATAAGAAAAAAAAAGTTAATTATTGAAATATCGAACACATTAGTCTAAGGGTTATGTGATGCTTAAAAAATTCATGGGTATATGATCGGGTATGTTGTTCGGGTATTTGGGTATGTTGTTTCGGGTAATCGGGTTGGGTATCACCTAATCCAAGACCCGACCCAAACCCACAATTTTTTTTTAAACTAATCCCAAACCCGACACAATACCTGTCGGTTACAAAAAATAGTCATTTTTTTCTTCGATTTTTATATAGCACTATGGTACTCGTTGGAAAGATAATAAAACGCTCGTTAATTTGGTGTAATTTTTTTTCTTTAAAATATCTCGTATATAAAAGATATTAACGTTTAAAAGTTATGGGAGGAAACACGAGAGATAAAATAATAAAGTTTTAATATTTGGATTTAGTAGATTAGGTATTTAATAGATTAGGTTAAAGATTATAATAGATTAGGTTAAATCATATTTATTTCTTTTTTTTAATTGGTTTAGAGTTGCCACATCACATCCTATGTGGCATCTCTCAAATGAAAGATTGCATAAGAGTATGACATGTAGGATTAATCCCTTTGCAATATATATATATATATATATATAGATATAGATATAGATATAGATATAGATATAGATATAGATATAGATATAGATATAGATATAGATATAGATATTAATCTTAAAAAAATTATTTCGTAGCATATAAATATAAATAATGTCAAAAAATATCTACCAAAAGATAAGTTTATTTTTCAAGTAATGAACCTACTAGAATGAAATATTATTAAAAAGTAGTTATGGTTGACTATAAAAACAAAAGCTAAAAGTTTTTAGGTATAGTGGTTGGGTAAACTAGTATATAGTTTAGGGGTAATCGGGTCTGGTTTTTACCTAAACCTAATCCCATACTCATCATATACCTTCAAAATATTGTTTTTTCCAATCCCATACCCATCAGGCTATCAAGAGAATATTTTAGCAAGCCAAGATCTTTAATCATAAACTTTGATTTTGACGAGTGTTTTATTTTATTAGTCTAAATTCACATCATTGCTGTCACAATAATGTCATTGATATATATCAACAATATGATAAGAACATGGTTTATTGATTTAACGGACAAAAATAGTCACTCTTGCTTTGCTTAAAGCCGAATTCTAGTAAGACACCAACCATTTTCCATTCCACATTTTTGGAGGTTGTTGCAAACCTTATAAGAACCTGGACAACTTATAATAGGTAATCGAAAACAACCAATCACACGAATGACAAATAAGCAAAGCCGGCTCCTTCATAGCCCATAATCGGATAAGCCGACACCTTCATAGTGCACACTTTGATAAGCCGCACCTCCATAGCCCACACCTCAATAAGTTGGCACCTCCATAGCCCACACTCAAATAAATCGGCACCTCCATAGTCCACACTCTGGTGAACAAAATATGTGATAAGTTGTCCGATTCGACCAAGAGCATTTGAATATGTAGAAGCATTTCATGTTTTAAAGTATGCGAATTTTGAACATGATAAAGCCATAAAGGTCAATAATGATACAAATAACATAACTCATAATGCAGCATCTAATACGTATTATGATAATAAAAAATTGTAGAAGCATTTTATGTATATGGATTATTATGCAAATATTGTATAAGAAATGAAATGCAGCATCTAGTATGTATTATTGATTTTTAAAGGTGTTCCAGGGGATGAACGTTTTAAAGCTGACAAAGCTGAATTGGCTTGAGAAATTGTTGGGCTTGAACCGTGGGATCATTTTCTTGTGAAATAAAGTATCTTGGCCTTTTGTAGCTGAATACAGTCAAAGAAATTGACGTTCATATTTTTTTGAAATAACTTGTTTTATTTAGTAATATAAATATGTTTATGGATTAAAATTAAGTAGAATGGTTTTTCTTTTAAATAATATAAATTCTGTATGCTATTATTTATTGACTTTGCTATTATCTTTATTTTAATTTACCCTAGTTAATATATTTTTTATGTGTGTATTATTTTTCTAAAAAAATTTTATGTATTGAGTCTGGTCTGCCTAAAATTTTTTAGTCTGATCCAACCTTATTTTTTAAACTCATTTACTAAAGCCCACAATTATATGGATGGAGTTCACTTTTAAGTCTACAAACAATTACTTAAGCCCACAAACATTACTAACAAGTAATTACTATTGGGCCAAAAAAAACACCTATCCCCTAAAAAAAACCGTGAATCGTGAATACTAGGGATGAATCGGTATCATACCCGTACATGTACCAAAAATACCGGTACCGAGTTTGAACAAAAGTAGGTACCGAATACCTTAGCACTAGTACAGGTACCAAGTAGGTAAATCGTTATGAGTATCAATAGTATACGGGTACCAAATTGTTACGAGTACGAATATGGTACGAGTACCAAACAGGTAAAATCGATACAAATACCCTAAATACCAAAATAAGAAGTAAAGTATAATATCAAATTCATTAGTACTCAAAATTCGGCACCCGTACCAATACTGAAAGTATCGAATACCGAAAGCAACAAAAGTGAGTACCGGTACCTATACCAATACCCAAAATTGGTACAGGTACCGGTAATGGTGTAAGTACGAGCTGAGTTATTAGATGTCGTCGGGCTGAGCTGCGATATCTTTTTCAAGTACCTATCATTTGTCTCGTATTTTCATGTATAATTTTGATCTTTGTTTAGAAATTTGTTTTCTTTGTGTGTGAAAACAATAATTTGAATTATTAAAGATAAATGGATATTTAGTGTTTTTATTGTTCGACCCAACCCTATTTGAACCGGATCGGCGACCCAAAACTTGGTGGTAGGAAATAATTAGGTCATGTGACTTTCAGCCCAACCTAATCAAATGTTTAAGATCCGCCACTGTATATATACACATAAAACACCATCAAACTAGTTTATTATATGCTTTGAATTTATTTGTTATGTACGCCCGACTTGTAGTGTGTGCAAATAAAGTATATATGCGTGCGCCTTGTGGGAAAAATGTGAGATTGCACTAATTTTAAACGTTATTTACTAATTTCGTGAAAATAACGTTAAAAGTGGCGGGTGGTTAATCATGCATCATATGGTGACGTTGATTGCTGAAAGACAATGGTGTACATGCGCCAATTGGCATATCTCATGATTGCTTACTATTATGTGCCTTAAGTCCAACGTTTGATGCAAAACTACTATCGAGCCGGAGGTCCAATTAGAAGCAATCTCTCTATTCTACGAAATAGAGGTAAGACTGTTTACACTTTATTACAAAAACTCTTATCCTTTTAGGAATAATCCATTTTGTATTCAATCTTTCCTTGTGTAAACTCAGTCCTGTTGATGAATTTATGATTATAGTTATTTGTTCTAACTCATTGTACCAACTCGTAATGTACCATAAATTGTTTGATGGCAAGAAAATAAAGAAAAAATGTAGTGGCGTTTGGACGATGGTATGGTAAATAAAAAATTATGTGAAGCAGAAATCCCAGTAGAAACCAGAAAGCACGCGTTGTCTTTTAGATTGGCCGGACCTTTTGTTTATGCTATATGCAAACTACCCTCAACTTTTCCAAATTCTTATATTATCCCCAGTAGATAGTTTACACTCACTGAAAACTATGATTAATAATATAAAATAAGTGTTTTAAAAATAACTAGGACTAGAGAGAGTCTTTAATTTAGGAGCAAATTAAGTAGCAAATGCAGCTTTCAACCCTGCATGCCATTTCCATCCAATTACTCCAAGACAAACTCTCCATTACATACCTACGTACATATAGTTTTTGGCCCTCTAGAGAGAGAGGGGGTGTGTCATGTGTGTGTGAGAGTGAGTGAAGAGAAACGAATAAGTTGGACATGAGAGAGAGATTAGGAGGATATCGGTTATAGAACAAAACTTTTTGCATTGGGAATAGAGAGAGGTGAGAATGTTGTGTATGTGTTCAAGGGAGGAAGGGATTATCATAAGATACCGGGGTAGTATCATTTCTGCGATGCCGCATCCGATTTGCGAAATTATACTATCCTAAAAGTATACTGAAACATGTTAATAGGTGACAACACCACCCTAACGGTACCTGAATAGGTTTTTTTATGTTTATTTAGACAAGTAAATTATACATTTAACAATAAATAAAAAAAAAACTATTACTCGTCCTCTTCGTCTGACTCGATGTAGGGTAGATTTAGAAATGCAAGATGTCCACAAGATCAAATCGAAGTTGAAAATGAAAACATTCATTTCGCAACTCCCTAAGAAGATTCTCGTCAAACAATAGCTCGGCCTGTACCTTATGTGCACCGAGGATATCGCTCTTCCCTCGTCCTTTATGATCAATCATAGCTGTGCAACAACATGCACGCATACACAACTCCCTAATTTTTGACTACAGTCATAGCCTGCATAGGCCGGCTAAGTATACCCTATTTTCCTTTCAGAGCATAAAAAGCTTGCTCCATATCTTTTCTCGCAGATTCTTGCGCCTCCGTTAACGTCTTTTCTTTGGATCGGTTGGATATCGAAATGCTTTCAAAAACATTGACCAAGTAGGGTAGATCACATCGGTAAGGTGATATCCACGTTTGTGTATATGTCCATTTACGTAAAATGAAATTCTAGGCGCGGTTCACTCCGTACAGTGCGAAATATTGGAGATTGTAGGAGAACATTGAGTCATTGACGTTTTTTTGATTCTGGCGGACCATAAAACGCATGCAAAACCACAAATATTGTTTGGCAACCACTTCAAGCATAACCGTCGGGTATGGGTAGGGGTACAAACGAGCTGGCCGACCCCGAGCTCGACCAGGCTCGAGCCCAAGCTCAAGTAGCTTGCGAGCGGCTCGGTTCGTTTGCACCCCTAGGTATGGGTCATCACCTCTCATATATTGGCCTCGCAACTTCGTAGGACACATTCTTCAAACCAAATGTGTACAATCAATGCTACCGATCATACGAGGAAAGTGATGTCTTTCGTCGTGTGCTTCATGCAAACGCGTAATGTCGTGGCTTGTCGGTCTATGTAAGAACTATTCATCGTATAACTGAATTATTAGATCAGACGTACATAAAAACTCATCGTACTCGTCAAGTGGATTGCCAATTACGAGTTGTTTAACAACGGATGTGCACTTTTGTATCACATTAAAACTTTTTTGCATTCTCGCATCTAATCCCTCTTGAAACCATTCGTATTTTGCTTCGATATCACCAATGGCGAAGCTTGATAAAAATAGGGCCGGAAGGTCAAATTGGTGGGACCAGACTCAGTTCATATAAAAATTACCTACAAAATTCGCAAACTTCCACCACTGGGCCAAAAAACGGAGGGGGCTAGGCCCTAGCCCCCATTATCCTTTGCAATTGTATATCACCTATAAGTTTTAAAACTAAACGGTTCAACACACGATACCTTGCTTTAAATCTATCTTCATTGTACTTGGGTTTGTCGACAAAATAATCTTGCATTAGAATT
The DNA here is from genome assembly GCA_030844895.1 of Ambrosia x helenae. Taxonomy (NCBI): domain Eukaryota; kingdom Viridiplantae; phylum Streptophyta; class Magnoliopsida; order Asterales; family Asteraceae; genus Ambrosia; species Ambrosia x helenae. Next base: position 2,990,515 of record CM061224.1, on the reverse strand, counting down.
TGGAGACGTTTTAAAGTATCACGTGCCACATATTTTATAGTAGATGTTGTAGTGTCTTGCTCTACAGCTCGCGATACAACATCCATGATAAATGCATCAATCTGTTGAGAATATATCATCGTCATCAAGCGCTGAATGATTACTCCAAGAGCGTCAAGATGTTATCCATTTTTTAGAGATGAGGACTATTTTTTTTGTAAGATAGAGAAGAAAAGGTGATGAAATTTTGTGAGAATCATGAAGTTTGTATGATTTTAGGTTGAAAAGAAAGTGTAGAATGGTGAAAAATGGATTGGAAATGGATGGTATTTAAGTAGAAAATCGAAAGTTTTTTTTTTTTAAATCTTCCAACGGTCGAATTTTTGACTGTTAACATCACCACTCACCTCGGTTCCTTGCACCCGCTCAACATGCTCGTGACCCCCCTACCTACAGAGGCAGGGCCGGTGTAACTGAGTGGGTATGAGGTACCTGACTATGGACACGACTCCCACACTAGGAGGCTTAATACATAGCAGGGGAATGGTATAATGAAAATTCACTTGTGATAAAAAAAAATATGTTAAAACTTAGTATAATAATTATTTCTTTAAAAAATATAATATGTTTATGATAAAAAAAAAAAAAAAATTGTAGGTAATTGCTAATTTGTTTGTCGCATCTATAACATTTAAACAAGGGAAAATCATAAAAAATAACCTTGTTAACCAATACATTTAACCATTTAAACTTTGACTTTTTAAATTACTAAAATGACCATTTAACCCTCTCTTATTCCATATGGCTAGTTTGCTACTGCCTTCTCCTGTGCCATATCCTTTACTTTTTCGCTATTTCTCTTGTTATAAGCCGATGCTTCCCTTTTGTATTGTACTTCCTTAGTTTTAATCCGTAAACAACCCCCCCCCCCCCCCCCCCCCCCCCCCCCCCCCCCCACCACTTGGTCTTGGATCCTCGAAGGACAAGGGGCATTATATCAATAAATTAAGGATACTTATTCCCTACTGTAAAATCGATGTACCAACTTAGACGTTCCCGTTTTGAATGTTTGATTTTTCGTGTTTTATTTTGAACATTTTATAACGTGACATTGTGACTAGTTTAAATTTTATTTGGATGTTATAGTTATGATTTAGGTATTTTGACATATTGGTAGTTTATAACTAATTTTGTAAATTAGTAGTTTTGATGTTAAAAGTAATTAGTTCGTTGTAGTTTTAAAAAATATAATACTAAAATAATTTATCACTTAGGGTAAATTTAAAGTAAATTAAACATATTCATAGTTAATTAATTTTGTAGATTAGTAGTTTTGAGGTTAAAAGCAATTAATTTAGGGGTGTAAACGAGCCGAGCCCGAGCCTGACTGGGCTTGAGCTTGGCTCGTTATGGTTTTATGAAGCTCGAGCTCGAACTCGGCTTGGTTCGAGCCTACAATTTTGAGCTCGACTCGGTTCACTAGCAAAATCAAAAGCTCGAGCTCGGCTCGGCTCGGCTCGAGTTGATTTGAGAACAATCTCAAACAAGCTCAAAGCTCGGCTCGCGAGTGTTATTAAATGGACCTATGAAATAAGGACTTGGCCTTGGGAGACGTGGGCTATAAATTATAAGAGATATATAAATGACTTATAATTATGTTTGGGTTCGGTTAGGTTCGCGAGCCCAATCAAGCTTTGTATCTAGGGCTCGAGCTCAGACTCGATAACCAAACGAGCCATATTTTAGGCTCGGGCTCAGGCTCGTTAAGGCTCGGCTCGTTCGAGCTTTTTACCGAGCCGATCCCGGGTAGCTCTCAAGCCGCTATGTGTCATTTGCACCCTAAATTAATTTGTATTAGTTTTAAAAGTAATAGTAAAATAATATAATATTCAAAGTAAATTTGTATTAAAATGAAGTCGCTTCGAATTCAGGTAACAAATAAAAATTAAATTCTATTAATTTGAAAATTCGTGATTTAATTTGTTGAACACCTCCACTTAAAAACACACTCGTTTCTAACCCTAGTTATGACTTATCGTAATGTAGAAGATGGCATATGCTCTGACTTTCTTCTATGACTCATCATGTATAAAGTTACTGATTCGACAACACAAGATGACATGTGACATGGTAAAAGATATATGTTTCAATTTCACTCATTCAAAATGCACTTATGACCACCACTTCCTGAATTCCAATTCAAGCTTTTCGGTTAAACAAGTTATTATTCTTTTTTATTTTAACTAATATACTTAATTTTTTTGTATAAACAATTTAGCTTTTCTTAGTATTTGTTTGTTATATGGTATGTGTTTAACATTACTCAATAATTGAGATCCTTTTTTATTTAAATTTTTTTTTGAACGGCCAATAAATTGGAATCACTCACGGAATACTGGAGTATCATCATGTCACCAATGTTGCCACGCGATCATATTCCACCATCAAGTCACCAATTCAGGAGGAAACTCATAATAATTATGAGAACCTTTATTTAAATTTTGGTTATCTTTATTCATGTTTTGATATGCCAAGATAAAGTAAGCAATCAACCGGCCGGAGTCGCTAAAAGGAAAAGGGTGGTTGCTAGGTTGAAGTACAGTTATTTTTTAATAGTTTAACGTGTGAATATATATGTACTTGTTTCTTACGTGTATAAATGTGACATAGGGATAAAAGGTTGAATTAGTCTTTGACTTAATGTAGATTTCTTATATTTTCTTACATCAATATTAATAATTTTATGTTACATATTCATGCTTAAACATTTATCTTTGGTCAGGTACACATGTAAACATTTATTTTTCCATTGCCACCACACGTGCATACCTTTGCATTTTGTTACCTCATGTCTAAGTTGAAAAATTATGTTGAAGCGATTGATGATGCACATGTCACATGTGTAGATACACAAAAAATAGTTCTAATATATACCATTAAAAAAATGTTTAGATATAACATATGCGCATGTACGTAAAAAGTAAAGACACTATTATCATTATACCTAACATACATTTCTAAAAACACTATTAAACTCTATAAGACACTGATAACTGTATATTTATTTACGTAAGTATTCTAACAAACATTATCAAACAATATACCTACATATATTGTGTGATAATGTACATACGTAACATTACAATTCTAAAAATTACTATTAAACAATACACTTACATGCATAGATATGATAATTTCTAGAGATCGGAGATTAGATAGCGTAGATAAGAGATAATTAGGCAACAAATAGAGGTTTTACATGAATATGTGTATGTGTTGTGCGAGGCTGGTTCAGGAGGGAGTAAAATAAAGTTATGGCTTTAGACCTTCACTTTCTTGATGTCTGCAAATTCTAATAAAATAAACTACATATAGGTAATTTTGGGTTTTTGGATTGTTGATACTGAAGTTTGCGGTATATAATTGTGCATACATACAAAGGCCGTATAGGAAATTAAGAATCAGGGTATTAAAAACAATTTTTTAATATCCTGATCATGTGGCCTAGTGGTAAAAGGGTCGATTCTCTCTTTGGGGGAGCCGGTTCGATTCTCACAGGAGGCATGTGATGGATACCTCCACCCTTGTGGTGGGGTAGGTGGTTAGGAAGTGATGGAGAGACCCTTGACCCTTGTGGTCATGGGTTCGACTCCTGATCCCTCTAGGTTTACCGTTCACTACCGTCGTGCCTTCGGCCGGGTTTTGTGGGCCGGGTTTTTCCCTAGAACAGGAGACGAGTGGGCCGAAGGGCTCTGTCCGTACGGACTAGAGGCCGTCTGGGGCCCCTTCGGCCATTGGGGGCCGCGTACAGAGTACCCGCAATACTTTAGCTGATCGTTCAAAAAAAAAAAACAATTTTTAATAGAAAAGACCCAATTTTATTATGCGTTTTGGCCCTCAAGAAGCTTGAGACGGTTGTCTATGTGTGTGTAATTTTGGATTTGGAAAGAATGAAATGATAATGTCCTTGAAAAGAGGGCGCCATAGTTAGGCTAAAGCCGAAGTGCTTTAAGCTTTCATCTTTGTTTGTCTTTGTTTGTTTTTTAAGGGAGGGGACACACCACCCCCCACCCTGAATGCATAATTAATATTCATATTCTTCCAAACACATCATTCCATTCGCTAACTTCTAAAGTCCTGTTTTGGATTTACTGCAAAACCACCCTTTTACCCTTCAATTCTCACATTATTATAATAATTAGACTGGATCTAACAAGTACTCCTAGATTGGACTCTATGTTGTTTTGTACTTGGATTCTTGTGACTCAGCTGCCCAAATTCCCTCTTCTTTCTATTCTTCAATCATTCTCTAGTGGAATAATATCACTTGATAGCTAAACATGCACATTACCTTCACACACACATATCAAGGGGATTGACACACAAACCAAACACTAATAAATTGAGTTTACTCTATACGGTTTGAGTCACTTTAAAATCGAAGTCACAAAACGTTTCAGATAAAATCCAAATATAAGCTAAACTAGGGTGGTGGTTAAAATATGTACAGCCATACAGGCATGCATGATGCATCTAATGCAAACCCCTACATTCGAGTAGGTTCATTGCAATTCTAACACAAGTAGTTTAAAACAACACATTTATCACTTTAGTTTGATCAGCTAGGTTCACACCACCACCTACTTATCTATGGTGATTTTAGGATTATGTATAATAAAGCGTAAAATAACGTTAAAAATGATGGTCGGTTAATTATGTATCATGTTGTGGCGTTGATAGCCAAAAGACAAGGGTACATACACCAATCGGGTTTGTCTTGATTGCTAAAGTATTACGTGTCTTATGTCCAAGACTGGATACAAAACCACTATCGAGCTGGGGGTCTCACTAAAGCAGCATCTCTTCCCACTAGATGTAAGGTTATCTACAACTTATCCTCCTCGGGGCCCTACGTTAGGCTTTTGCTATTGGTGGGATTACATGAATATGATAATGATGATGATGATGATATAATAAAGCGTCAAATGTTTTTTTTTTCAACTATTTGTGTCAAAGTTACAACGAGCCAACTTGAATTAGGGATTTGTTTATTTAGGTGCATATGAATTTTACATGAAGCTAAAAAAAGAATATTTTTTAATTGGCTCATGCTATTCTCACACCCTAAATGGCCGTTTGACAACTATCAAACGGTCATTTAAAAGCCCTAACTTTCAAACACTTGTACATTCGACTAACCCTCAAATGACATTTAAAGGTAGGGGCTATGACACAAACTCTAAGCGTCAGGCGTTAATTTGATGGAACCTCACGGTTAAGTTAAACAATATAGGATTAGAAGCAATGTTGGTATATATAGTGCCCATTTGAAAAGATGCAGTGTTTTTTAAGAGATGAACCTTTCTTGTATTATTGTATAAGTTAAATGTACATCAAAACTAAAAATTGAAAAAAAAGTATAATTAATTTGAAAAACTAAAGCCTTTCTATTTTCCATCTCACTCTATATAAAGAGAAGCAACTTAAAGTGGTTTGCTAGTATCAACTCTTTTACCACATTCTCTTTCATGTGTCTAGTGTAAATTAATAAACTGAATGCAAAAAAATGGTTAGTGAAAAGGTGAATTGTTCTTCCATTGCCATGTTGCAAGAGAGGTTTAGACAATTGGAGAAGGTGAAAGAGATGAGAGAAGAAAGAGAGCTTCTAAAGTTGATATCATACAAATACAACAATATTAATAATCGTACTCCTCCTTTCCCATGATTTGTTTTTCCATTCGAATACCATCTTCCCTACTCCAAATCACTCTCATGAACTACTCTCCCTCTCCCTCTCCCTATCCCTGTGTCAAAGTTCGCACATGAAGATTAAGAAGCAGCATGACAGTACTCATGACTGGGAGATCCAAAACAGTACTCAACCGAAGCCATCTTGGCTGATCAACCCATCCTTAATGAATAGTATTAACGAAACCGATATCGATACCACTTTGCATCTCTAGCTAGCTACCACATGAATAAATTTGTAATAATTACATAATATATGATAGGTTTTGCATGAACCCATGCATCATATCTAGTGTTTACTCTCAAGTAAGTGTGTATTCGGATATGAGGTTAATTTAGTGTATGTTCCATTACTTGTTGTTTGCTTGTTTTTGATATTCGTCTCATCTATATTCTTGATTTATTGGAGCTGATGTCTTCAGTTCTCAACGTTAAAACACGGAGCAACCTGTTTAGAGAATCAACATGTGTTCTTGCCGTTTGCTTTTGACACATTTGGCTCTCTAGCCCCTGAGGCAATACGGTTTCTGAAACGAGTGCAGAAGGTGGTCCACTGTGACTCGCAGAGCCCTAAGAACCAAAAGTTTGTGTTAGCAGGATAGGCTTTGCGATTCAAAAGGGGATAGCGGCGCAGCTTGTTGCCCGCTTACCCACCATCTAAAATGTAACTTGTTTTGTAAAAAGGAAATAAAATGGTAAAACCATGAGAGTTAAATTAATGAAACTAATAGCCGGTGGCCATTTGGTCCACTTCTGCACAAAATTCTTGCTGCCATCAATATGTGTTGCAAATGAGCTCTCCGGCCATAGACATGTCAGAGGGTTTTACGAGCTAGTAGGTTTCTTAATTACTGAAATGGTTTGCGCCATCCTCAAACGTCAAACTAATGAGAATGATGGACGGTTGAAATCCCGTCTGAGGTATGGACGATGGACATACCTCGGCTCTTCATAGCCCACTACATGAATGAAAATAATGTTCAGATATCTGAATTTAACAGAAGAACCTGGCTATATTTGGTCAGATTGATATAATCTCAGGGTTAAGATTTCAATCATGAAAACACTTGAAGATTGGATGTAACACTATAAGGATTTAAACATATAGCAACGATATTTTTTGGTTTTGTGATGACATGTTGTCACTAAAAGTCTTTTTCACCTATGTATCCCCACTACATGTCTGATGTCCCTATAGGTTGCTACATATAGGTTATCCAAATTGTCACCATAGTTTAGTCTATAGCGATGACATGTAGTCACTACAAGAGTGTCTTCACAAATATTATTAAGCAAATAAAACTTTATTTTTTTCTACCTAGAGCGACATGTGGTATAGTGTTGTCGTCAACTATATTTTTATATAAATAAACTCTTTGTTTAATTATACTCCGTAGCAATAACGACGATATGTCATCAAGTTATAGTTGGTCAAAATTTTCTAGGACACCTATAACGAAGACATGTGTTGTTGTTAAGAAGTTGTTGCGTATTTATTAGAAAGTATTTTCTAGCTAGGTGTTAAATGGTTAACCTTGTGAGCATACGTGCGCGGCTTTGTTTTGAACAAAGTTTATTTTGACGCGCATTTAGATAAAAATAATCACAAAGGGTATTTTTGAAATATTATTATATTTAAAATAAAAAATGGTTAAAAAAATATTGTATTTGACATGGATTGGGTTTGAAACAAAAAAGCAGATAAAAATAAGTACCAATTATGTTCGGAATAACTAATACATTATTTTATAAAAGTATTAACAGAAAATATTATATATTAAAATAATAATAATAATAATATTATGTTACTATTCATCATAGCTTTTAATTTTTATATATATACTAAATGCATTTATTGGTGTCCGTTACTTTACCGGTAACCAGTACGATACAAGCACCTGATACAGAAATCAACACATATTTTAAATCGACAGAAAACGAAAAATTTGAACGTTGGTATAAAAAATATTTTTTTTTCGGACAATATCTTCACATCGTCAGAGTGCTGATATTTATATTTATTTATCGTCGCAGACAAAGTTGTATAAATGAAATGTATCGAAACTAGAAACCATATTAATAAATACAGATACAGGTACCAATTTTGTTCGATACGATATGGTGTCCATTACAATTTTTTTAAACAAAAACACCATAAAAATAAGCACATTATTCTCTTTAATTTAAATATAGTATTTCTATAGTTTTTTAAATGAAAAATTGATATATTACCTGATTAACAATGTTAAGGTGACCAATAACTGAATCATTATTCAAAACTAAACAAAAAACAAAAGAAACCAAAATGAAATAAATCAAAATTAAACTAACTGGAAATCAATTAACCGAAAACTGAATTAACCAAAAAACGGTTATCGGTTTTGTACCCCCGTTTAACAAAAAATAGCCTAACCAAACCATTCATATTTTTATATATTTTTAGCTTTTATAACTCCAATTAATGGATGTATATGTTACACATTTATAGAACCATTTTATGCATTTATGTCTTTCTAAGCAAAAATTTTAGCCAATATTTGGTTTTCGACATTAACCAAAATTAAATGAACCAAACAAAAAAAAACTATCAATCTAACCGATCAACAGAAAACTGGTTGATTAATATAATTAATACACTAACCGAAGACTTTGGTTTCGGCTTCGGTTGGAGATAATAACTGAAAAAACTGAACCATGCATACCCTGGCAGTGTCGGTGTTTCTCACCACTAGTGGCGGACCATAAATTTTTTTCATAAAGTGCGGAATCATATACCTTATATAGGCCATTTTTCCATCAGGTGGCTTGGGTCAGGTCGGTTCGGGTCGGGTAATTTGTATACTATAAATAATAATACTAAGATTATATAATTAACAAAAGGAAATCAAAAGCCCAAAAGTAATTTAAACGTCACTCCATATGCATAATAAAATTCTAAATCTAAAATTGTTCTCTTCGAGTCTTCATTTTTTAGAATCTAACTATAACATTTTCATTTTTTTTAAAAGCAATACAACTATCGTTTAAATTATCATCACCAATCTTATAAAACGCAAATCGTTCATTGTTGAAAAGCTTCTTTCAACGGTCACGGTTATGACTGTGACACCTGGCAAATTCGGGTTAACAACGTTGTCTAGATGAAAGTCTACCTTAGCGAGTCACGCGTATATTGTACTTAACTGGGTTAGTTAAGTCGGGTTATGGTTCGGGAACTATCGGTTAGTCTAAAAGATCATTGGATGTTGGTCTAGAGGTCATTAGATGTCGGTCCTTAACCAAGTGTACAAACGGTGACGATTTGTAGGATCGTCAAGGCATACGGAACATGCAAGTCTCGAGTCCCGGGAATTGGTGAACGAGTGTGAATATGAGTATTTACAAGTGTTATGTGTTTATAATCATTATATGACTTGTCGGTATGTGAATATGTGTTAACATATGTTAAAACGGGTTTTAACGCGCAAAACGCACGAAACTAGCCCCTATGGGCGATTAGGGGGCCAATTGCATGACTGTTCATGCAATTAGGCCCAAATGCATGACTGTTCATGCGATTGGGGGCCAATTGCATGACTGTTCATGCGATTAGGCCCAAATGCATGACTGTTCATGCGATTAGGATCCCTAATCGCGTGTAAAGCTGCATAATCGCGTGTTACGTGCTGGAACGACTAAAAACGACTATAAATACCATACTTGACCTCATAAACTTCATTATACAAACCCTAGTCGTCCATAACCGCCCCAAACACTTAAACAACCTCTGGAAGGCGATTTTGATCAAAAACACAAGGTTTCAAGGTCTAACCATCATTCTTTTACAATTCCAAGGTTTGATTCTCATCCATAACACTTTGTAAACGTTTTTAATAAATCCCTAATGGTCCAGACCTGTTCATAAACGAAAAAGCTTTCTGAAAATCATCAATAAGGGTTGTTAATCGGATTATAACTAATATACATGCGTTATGGGTGTGTATGATTAGAAAGATAGGATTTTTATGATTCTTGATGATGATTTGATGTGTTATCATGCTAGGTCAGAATTAATATTGTTAGTATGATGATAGAAATCTCAGTAATTGGATAAGAGGGTTATGATTACATGCGTTAATTGAATGTTGCATGCTATGTGTATATGTTTGGATTGCTTTGGTTGCATGTAGGACTGATTATACGAGGTTGAACGAAGGGTTTTGGGTTAAACATGTTTAGGATAGTGTTTGGGATGATATTGGGTAGTTACACACGTTCTGGATCTGATTTGGAGTGTTAAATGCGCGAAAAACCGGAACAGCATGGTTACAGGCGAGTAGCAATGCTAATCGCCTATAACTCATGCGATTGGGGTGCTAATCGCCAATAATATCATGTGATTAGCCCCAATCGCCTATAATTTCATGTGATTAGCCCCAATTGCTAGTAAGTTCATGTGATTAGCCCCAATTGCTAGTAAGTTCATGTGATTAGCCCCAATTGCTAGTAAGTTCATGTGATTAGCCCTAATTGCTAATAATAACATATGGTATAGCCCCAATCGCCTATAATAGAGGCGATTAGGATTCCTAATTGCTAGTTGACCAACCTAAATGCTAGTTGACTTTTCCTAATCGCGTGTACTGCTGCTGTAAGTGTAAATTAGCATTCCGAGACCCGATTTAACATGTAGTAACATGCTAGGAACCTCGTAACATGTCTAATAACTTGGTAACATATAATTGGATGTATTCCGGTGATACGTGAACTATGTGCTATAACTTGTTGTGTGTTAACGTATGTTAAGTGTACTTGCGTTATTGTACGTTTTGGAGCGTAAACATAACACGGGAAGTCTCGGGTCACCAATGGGATGTCGAGTCTTGTACTATGGGTCAGTTAAACAGTCACGGTGTTTTCAAACGAACTTGGTTATGGTCTGGACATCTAGGGACTAATTAACCTGCGGGTTATTAGTCTAAGTACTTGTAACTGTCGTATGTTAGGTCGCCACTTTACGGGACTAGCATAGCAGCTGAGTTTACTCGGGTTAAGGAGTAAAGGAACTTAAGGTGAGTTTACGGCCCCTCTTTTAAACTGGTTTTATACTTTCGGGGGAGAAAACATGTGTTAAAACTATATTTGGTAACTACTGTCATACTATGGGTTTCTCTTGTGTACTACACGATCTTTGGAAGTCCCGGGGGAACCATGAATGTGCGGGTTTGCACAACGGGGAAATGTGAATAGCGCTATTGGGAGTGACCAACCCCGCTCGTCGACTTGGAGGGTCGGCGGGTGCATATTGTCTCAAACAGGAACAACAGGAACATACATCGGGCATACTTTTGGTATTCGAGTTAGTAATGGTTTTCCAATCGTGGTAGTAACAAACGTACGCCTAGCTAGCGTATACTGGTTTTCTATTTGTTATAGTATGGACAGGTGGACTTGGTACTTGAACTGCAAACCTGTAAACTCACCAGCATTTTTGTGCTGACGTAAACTTTTACATGTTTTCTCAGGTCGCTAAGGTAGCACAATGGAACTAGGGCGCACGCGTCTGCACGGCGTCTAGATAGAGTTGCATGATTTCACAAACATTGAACTTGATTTATTTATGTTGGATTTTATTTGAATAAGCTTCCGCTGTAAACGGGGATTTTAAACTATGTTTTGAAATTGCATTTATATTCATTTAGTATTGTTTATTGTGATCGTTGGTTTGGATCCTGGTTTGTCATGCGCCTCGCGGTAAAACTCCGCAAGTGGATTTTGAGGGTGTGACAGATTGGTATCAGAGACAGGTTATAGTGAACTAGGACTGCATGTAGAGTCTAGTCTATAGCCGAGTCGCACACACTAGACGATCACATGGTACTAAACGTTATAGTGGTTTACGTATGGTCTTGTCGGGGTGTCTCTAAATCGTTGGTCTTTCTACGTTACATCATCCGTTCTATCTTAGGTTGGGTTACTTGTTATCTAGGCAGTGTAGTCTATTGGAGTAACTCGTGTGCTCTTGAGATTTGTCCAAGGCTCGGACATCTCCCTTTCGCACTCCAATAGAAACACTTGTCATGAACTACCGTAGTATTACGGTGTATAGCTAAGAGTCTATGTTCGGTGATTTGAACTTTGAACTAGGAGAACACTTGGAGGACCATGTAGAGCGTTTTATCATTTTGGGTGCACACAAAATCATAAAACGAAATGCATGGAAGCCCTAGTGAGCTCTGGGTTTGAGGGGATAGTCCTGGATTGGATCTGGCTTTGATCTTGTGAACATTTTGTGGTTATCTTTAACTGCGAAACTAAATTTTCTCGTTCTTTCTGCCAGAATCATGTCTGGAGTGCGTGGAGGACGTGGAGGTGGTCGCAATGGTGGACGTGGTGGTGGCCGTGGTGGTGCTGGTGGTCGTGGTGGAGGTATTAACTTATCACAGGCTGATCTGAACAACTTGCTCCAAGCTGCCTTTCAGTTAGGGCACAACGGTGGTGGTAAGTTGTTTTATCTGTTTTCTTTGCCTCATTGGTGAACCTTGTGTACGTTATTCGTGGTTTCTCATACGTTTCATTTCAGGTGGTCCTGTTGACCCACCCCCACCCATGTGCACCTACAAGATGTTCCGGGACTGCAAACCCCAGGAATTCTCTGGCACTGAGGGTGCGGTCAGTTTGCTTAGGTGGTTGGAGAAAGTGGAGTCGGTATTTCTAATGTGTAACTGTCTCCCAGAAGATCGGGTGAAGTATTCGGCTGCGTTATTTCAGGACGTGGCATTGACTTGGTGGAATGGTATCACCCAGAACATGGGTATTGGGGAGGCATATGCTATGCCATGGGAGAATTTTGTACAGTTGCTGAAGCGGGAGTATTGCCCGAGGGAAGAGGTACAGAAGCTGGAGCATGAGGTGTGGAACCTCAAGATGACTGGATCGGAAATCGAGAAGTATACTGTGAGGAGAAATGAGTTGGCAGTGCTGTGTCCTGATCTGCACGTGCCAGAATATCGTAAGATTGAACACTATGTCTCGGGGTTAGTGCCGGAAATTGCAGGGTTAGTGGCTGCTGGGAATCATCCTACTTATGCGGAGGTAGTTCGATCGGCCCATAGGATGACCAACTTAAAGGTGAATGAGGGGATTTTGCCGGCGAAAGGTTCGACTGCTAAGGCTCCAGAGAACAATAAGCGCAAGTGGGAAAATGACGGGAAAGGGTCTGGGTCTGCACAGCAGGGTAAAAAGGTTTGATAATGGGGGTTCATCGTCTTCGGGTAATAAGCAGGGTGGTTATGCGGGAAAACTGCCCAAATGCAACAAGTGTGGACGCCATCACCAAGGGAACTGCGACAGTAACCGTTGTCACCGCTGCCAGCGAACAGGCCACTATGCTAAAGATTGTCGGGCTACACTTCCATCGACTCAGGCTCCGACCAACAGTTCAGCTCCGACTACTCAGGGGACTACAGGGAAACAAGGATGCTACAACTGTGGTGACACTGGGCATTACAAGAAGGATTGCCCAAAACTGAAACAGGGTGGAAACAACGGGAATGGGAACAACGGGGGCGGCGGCAGAAATGCACGTGCCTTCGTCATTGGAGCTGCTGAGGCTAGGCAGGACCCTGATACAGTCACCGGTACGTTTCTTCTCAATAATCATTCTGTTAGCGTGTTGTTTGATTCTGGTGCCGACAAGAGTTTTGTATCCATGGACGTTAGTCGACTGCTAGATGTAGTACCTGTACCATTAGAGACCAAGTATATTATTGAGTTGGCTGACGGTAAAACGATTGAGGCTACTAGTGTTCTTCGGGAGTGTCAGTTAGAGCTGTCGGGTTTATCGTTTCCCATCGACCTTATGCCGGTACCATTGGGTAGTTTTGACGTTGTGGTAGGAATGGATTGGTTATCTTTGTATCGTGCGGAGATTGTCTGTTACGATAAGGTTATTCGGATTCCTCTCCCTGATGGAGAATTTCTTTCTGTGTACGGTATCAAGGGTGGTGTTTCGCTAAACATCATCTCTAGCATGAAAGCCCTTAAGTGTCTTCGAAAGGGTTATCCAGCCGTATTGGCGCTTTTATCTGTTTCCTCTAGTGATGAGAAGAAGATTGACGACATTCCGGTGGTACGCGAGTTTCCTGATGTTTTTCCCGATGATTTATCTGGTCTTCCTCCTCATCGTCAAGTCGAGTTCGGTATTGATCTTGTACCGGGGGCTGCTCCTATTGCTCGGGCCCCCTACCGTCTTGCACCTCCCGAGATGCAGGAATTGTCTAGCCAGTTACAGGAACTCTTGGACAAGGGTTTCATCCGGCCAAGTTCTTCCCCTTGGGGAGCCCCGATTTTATTTGTCAAGAAGAAGGATGGGAGTTTCCGATTGTGTGTAGACTACAGAGAGCTGAACAAATTGACCGTCAAGAACCGTTATCCTCTTCCACGTATCGATGATCTATTCGACCAGCTTCAGGGTTCTAGTTATTATTCCAAGATCGATTTGAGGTCCGGTTATCACCAGCTGCGCGTCAGGGAGGCTGACGTTGCAAAGACTGCTTTTCGAACACGTTATGGCCATTTCGAATTCTTGGTCATGCCTTTCGGTCTCACGAACGCACCGGCGGTTTTCATGGACTTGATGAACCGCGTCTGTAAACCGTATCTGGACAAGTTTGTCATTGTGTTTATTGATGACATTCTGATCTACTCCAAGAACGAGACCGAACACGGGGAACATCTGCGGTTAGTTTTGGAACTCTTGCGACGGGAACAACTTTACGCCAAGTTCTCAAAGTGTGACTTTTGGTTACGCGAAGTTCAATTCCTAGGACATGTGGTTAATGAACTAGGAATTCATGTCGATCCAGCAAAAATCGAAGCGATCAAGGACTGGGGAGCACCAAAGACGCCAACTGAGGTGCGGCAATTCCTAGGCCTTGCGGGCTATTATCGTCGTTTCATTCAGGGGTTCTCGAAGATTGCTCAACCCCTCACCACTCTCACTCAGAAGGATAGGAAGTTCGACTGGGGTGAGTCACAAGAGTCCGCATTTGAAGAACTGAAGTCTAAACTGTGTTCTGCTCCTATTTTGTCTTTACCTGAGGGTCCTGATGATTTTGTTGTCTACTGTGATGCTTCCATTCATGGACTCGGTTGCGTGTTGATGCAACGCGAGAAAGTGATTGCGTATGCTTCTCGTCAACTTAAGGTGCACGAGAAGAACTACACAACTCACGACTTGGAGTTGGGTGCCGTGATATTCGCGTTGAAAATTTGGAGACATTACTTGTACGGGACCAAATGCACCATCTACACCGATCACAAGAGTCTCCAACACATTTTCGACCAACAACACTTGAACATACGGCAGCGCCGTTGGATCGAACTTTTGAACGACTATGATTGTGCTATTAAGTACCATCCTGGCAAGGCGAATGTTGTAGCAGACGCCTTGAGCAGGAAGGAATCTTCTAAACCTCGTCGCGTTCGGGCGTTGCAGCTCACTATTCATTCATCGTTACCTGATCAACTCCGTTCTGCCCAATTGGAAGCTTTGAAGGAGGAAAACCTTAAAGCTGAAACCATGCACGGTGCCGACAAGCACCTAGAGCGAAGGTCTGACGGCCTACACTATTTCGCAGAACGTATATGGGTTCCTTTGTTCGGGGGACTACGGGGACTTGTCCTTGATGAGGCTCATAAGTCCCGGTATTCTATTCATCCTGGTTCGGATAAGATGTACCAAGATCTGAAGGTGCTTTACTGGTGGCCAAACATGAGGTCGGACATAGCCTCATACGTAAGCAAATGCTTGACCTGTGCTAAGGTCAAGGTGGAATACCAGAAACCGTCGGGTCTCCTACAACAACCTGAAATCCCGGAATGGAAATGGGAACGGATTACTATGGATTTTGTCACACAACTTCCTAAGTCACCAAGCGGGAACGACAAGATATGGGTGATTGTCGATCGGTTGACGAAATCAGCTCATTTTCTTGCTATTAAGGAGACCGACACCATGGATCGTTTGGCTCGCCTTTACTTGAAAGAAGTTGTTTCTAAGCACGGGGGTACCAGTTTCTATTATCTCAGATCGTGACTCCCATTTTACTTCTCACTTCTGGAAGTCTTTGCACAAAGCTCTGGGTACACAACTAGACATGAGTACGGCTTACCATCCACAGACTGACGGTCAGAGTGAGCGTACGATTCAAACTTTAGAAGACATGCTGCGGGCGTGTGTGATCGATTTTGGCAAGGGTTGGGAAGCTCATCTGCCATTGGTAGAATTCTCGTACAACAACAGTTATCACACGAGCATCAAGGCTGCTCCGTTCGAAGCACTGTACGGACGGAAATGCCGTTCTCCTCTTTGTTGGGCTGAAGTGGGTGAGAGTCAACTCACTGGGCCTGAACTAGTGTACGAAACTTCGGAAAAGATCGTACAGATTCGAAATCGGTTGGCGGCGGCACGGGACCGGCAAAAGAGTTATGCTGATCAGCGTCGCAAACCACTGGAATTCCAAGTCAATGACAAGGTACTTCTAAAAGTCTCACCGTGGAAGGGCGTCATACGCTTTGGGAAGCGTGGCAAACTCAATCCGCGATATGTCGGCCCATTTACGATCCTGGAACGGATTGGGCCGGTGGCATATCGACTTGACCTACCGACGGAGCTCGGTAACGTACATAACGTCTTTCACGTGTCAAACTTGAAGAAGTGTCTGGCTGACGAGTCTCTCATCGTTCCACTAGAAGAGATCAAGGTTGATGATCGTCTTCGGATTGTGGAAGAACCTGTGGAGATCCTTGATTACAAGATTCGTAGCCTACGTCACAGCAAGATTCGTATCGTTAAGGTTCGGTGGAACTCGAACCGGGGACCGGAATATACGTGGGAACGGGAGGATCAGATGAAGTCTAAGTATCCTCATCTCTTTCCTAAGGAAGCGTTCGAGTCGAGACATGTCTCTACGGCAGCCGAATGAATCTCGGGTCGAGATTCCTTTTAACGTGGGGATGATGTGACAACTCGGGTAAATCTCTCTCTTGGTTTCTATCTTTTGTTTTGTTCCTTCGTTAATTCTTTTGTTCTTTCTGTACTTGTGCAAATTTTCGGGACGAAAATTCTTTTAACGTGGGGATGATGTGACACCTGGCAAATTCGGGTTAACAACGTTGTCTAGATGAAAGTCTACCTTAGCGAGTCACGCGTATATTGTACTTAACTGGGTTAGTTAAGTCGGGTTATGGTTCGGGAACTATCGGTTAGTCTAAAAGATCATTGGATGTTGGTCTAGAGGTTCATTAGATGTCGGTCCTTAACCAAGTGTACAAACGGTGACGATTTGTAGGATCGTCAAGGCATACGGAAGATGCAAGTCTCGAGTCCCGGGAATTGGTGAACGAGTGTGAATATGAGTATTTACAAGTGTTATGTGTTTATAATCATTATATGACTTGTCGGTATGTGAATATGTGTTAACATATGTTAAAACGGGGTTTAACGCGCAAAACGCACGAAACTAGCCCCTATGGGCGATTAGGGGGCCAATTGCATGACTGTTCATGCAATTAGGCCCAAATGCATGACTGTTCATGCGATTGGGGGGCCAATTGCATGACTGTTCATGCGATTAGGATCCCTAATCGCGTGTAAAGCTGCATAATCGCGTGTTACGTGCTGGACGACTAAAAACGACTATAAATACCATACTTGACCTCATAAACTTCATTATACAAACCCTAGTCGTCCCATAACCGCCCCAAACACTTAAACAACCTCTGGAAGGCGATTTTGATCAAAAACACAAGGTTTCAAGGTCTAACCATCATTCTTTTACAATTCCAAGGTTTGATTCTCATCCATAACACTTTGTAAACGTTTTTAATAAATCCCTAATGGTCCAGACCTGTTCATAAACGAAAAAGCTTTCTGAAAATCATCAATAAGGGTTGTTAATCGGATTATAACTAATATACATGCGTTATGGGTGTGTATGATTAGAAAGATAGGATTTTTATGATTCTTGATGATGATTTGATGTGTTATCATGCTAGGTCAGAATTAATATTGTTAGTATGATGATAGAAATCTCAGTAATTGGATAAGAGGGTTATGATTACATGCGTTAATTGAATGTTGCATGCTATGTGTATATGTTTGGATTGCTTTGGTTGCATGTAGGACTGATTATACGAGGTTGAACGAAGGGTTTTGGGTTAAACATGTTTAGGATAGTGTTTGGGATGATATTGGGTAGTTACACACGTTCTGGATCTGATTTGGAGTGTTAAACGAGCGAAAAACCGGAACAGCATGGTTACAGGCGAGTAGCAATGCTAATCGCCTATAACTCATGCGATTGGGGTGCTAATCGCCAATAATATCATGTGATTAGCCCCAATCGCCTATAATTTCATGTGATTAGCCCCAATTGCTAGTAAGTTCATGTGATTAGCCCCAATTGCTAGTAAGTTCATGTGATTAGCCCCAATTGCTAGTAAGTTCATGTGATTAGCCCTAATTGCTAATAATAACATATGGTATAGCCCCAATCGCCTATAATAGAGGCGATTAGGATTCCTAATTGCTAGTTGACCAACCTAAATGCTAGTTGACTTTTCCTAATCGCGTGTACTGCTGCTGTAAGTGTAAATTAGCATTCCGAGACCCGATTTAACATGTAGTAACATGCTAGGAACCTCGTAACATGTCTAATAACTTGGTAACATATAATTGGATGTATTCCGGTGATACGTGAACTATGTGCTATAACTTGTTGTGTGTTAACGTATGTTAAGTGTACTTGCGTTATTGTACGTTTTGGAGCGTAAACATAACACGGGAAGTCTCGGGTCACCAATGGGATGTCGAGTCTTGTACTATGGGTCAGTTAAACAGTCACGGTGTTTTCAAACGAACTTGGTTATGGTCTGGACATCTAGGGACTAATTAACCTGCGGGTTATTAGTCTAAGTACTTGTAACTGTCGTATGTTAGGTCGCCACTTTACGGGACTAGCATAGCAGCTGAGTTTACTCGGGTTAAGGAGTAAAGGAACTTAAGGTGAGTTTACGGCCCCTCTTTTAAACTGGTTTTATACTTTCGGGGGAGAAAACATGTGTTAAAACTATATTTGGTAACTACTGTCATACTATGGGTTTCTCTTGTGTACTACACGATCTTTGGAAGTCCCGGGGGGAACCATGAATGTGCGGGTTTGCACAACGGGGAAATGTGAATAGCGCTATTGGGAGTGACCAACCCCGCTCGTCGACTTGGAGGGTCGGCGGGTGCATATTGTCTCAAACAGGAACAACAGGAACAACAGGAACATACATCGGGCATACTTTTGGTATTCGAGTTAGTAATGGTTTTCCAATCGTGGTAGTAACAAACGTACGCCTAGCTAGCGTATACTGGTTTTCTATTTGTTATAGTATGGACAGGTGGACTTGGTACTTGAACTGCAAACCTGTAAACTCACCAGCATTTTTGTGCTGACGTAAACTTTTACATGTTTTCTCAGGTCGCTAAGGTAGCACAATGGAACTAGGGCGCACGCGTCTGCACGGCGTCTAGATAGAGTTGCATGATTTCACAAACATTGAACTTGATTTATTTATGTTGGATTTTATTTGAATAAGCTTCCGCTGTAAACGGGGATTTTAAACTATGTTTTGAAATTGCATTTATATTCATTTAGTATTGTTTATTGTGATCGTTGGTTTGGATCCTGGTTTGTCATGCGCCTCGCGGTAAAACTCCGCAAGTGGATTTTGAGGGTGTGACAATGACGGGCAATGTGAGAGCTAGTTTCAATAAACGATACACCAATATAAAGTTTTGAGAGGAGCAGAGTAATCAGGAGAGGAAGGGAATTGAATTATTAGCGACAAGTTAGAATTTTATTTTATTTAACCTATTAATTTTTTTTGCAAAATGGATTGGGCTACTAACTATTAAAATGGGTTAACTCTAAACATAAAATTGTAATTTTATTTTTCTTGGGGTCGGTTTCAAAAGTTCAAGGGTGTGATTGAAGAATTTTATGAGGTGCGGACGGGATTAACGCATATATATACTACTAAAGTTTTTTTTTCAAGGTGGGTGTCGTCTCAATTAAAATAAAGGTGGGTTCGCCAATGCCCGCCACACGTCATGTGGGCACTCTGGCAGTAATCTATATCTATATCTTTAAAGCATGAAATCTTAAATGACACTTAAAGAAGTCATCCTCCTCATTTTAGTGTGCCATGTGGCATCCTCATTATTTTCATGCAAAAGTTT
Source organism: Ambrosia x helenae (assembly GCA_030844895.1). Lineage (NCBI taxonomy): Eukaryota > Viridiplantae > Streptophyta > Magnoliopsida > Asterales > Asteraceae > Ambrosia > Ambrosia x helenae. The sequence goes on along the minus strand of CM061224.1, from coordinate 2,970,516 downwards.
CTTTCTCTCATTTCCCCCCACAATTTTAAGACGTTAATAACTTTTATATCCTCCGAAACAGTGGGGTCATTGGACTAGACCCAGACTATCAACAGGCGCTCGAACGCTTAAATGTCTATCTCCCGGATTTTGATATTGGCGGTTTTTTTAACAAGGACACCGCCCCCCCAAAGCCACAAAAACTTTGGCGAATGCTCTTTTTAGCAAAACTGCTCAGAGCCTGGGAGAAGTTTTTGAGTTGTCCACTCGCCAAAAGGCGGTGATTGAATGCCTAAAGGGCCCTCATGCTCAGGATTTCTTGACCGTTATCCCGATTGAGGGTTTGGGTCAATGCATTTCTGCAGTAGAGTACAGGGCTATACTCAAGTACCGATTGATGATCCCCTTGTACCCGGAAGATGAAACATGCCCCAATCTGCCGTAAAACCTGCATGGATAAATACGGGGAGCATGCAATTCATTGCAAGGAGCTCCCTGGTTTCAAATATCGGCATGACTGGGTGAGGGATGTTTTGTGGGATATCTTGAGAAGAGCTGGGATCTCTGCCAAAAAGGAGGCCCTGTAAACTTCCTCACAGACCCCACGGAAGGGAGATCCACCATGCGACCAGCAGACCTGCTTTTCTTTGGTTGGGAGAGAGGGAAACATGCCTGTGTGGACCTCACCGGGGTATCTCCGCTGGTTGGGTTACGGGAAACAGGGTTCGTAGCTGGGCAAGCATCAAGAAAGGCAGAATCAAAGAAAGTAGATAAACATGCTAAAGCTTGTGCAGATAACCAACATGTCTTTATCCCTCTGGCTTTCGACACCTTTGGCTCCCTGGCGCCAGAAGCTATTCGTTTCTTGACCAGGGTCCAACGGGCTGTCCACAGCAATGTTTCATCCCCAGGGGGGCAAGGTTTTGTCTTTAGTAGACTAGGGTTTGCAATTCAAAAAGGGGTGGCGGCGCAGCTTGTTGCCCGTCTACCTGCTATTATGATGTAATTTCCGTATTTTGTTTTAATAAACAATATATGTACAAAATAAAAAAAAAACCAAATTAACGAACGTTTTATTATTTTCCCATCGAGTATCATAGTGCTATATAAAAACGATTTTTTTTGTTGGTTTTTGTTCATACAGGAAAAAAAACACAATGTGTTCAGGTAATTCATTATTAATGTTTAGACAAGTCATTAATTATATTCAAACTAGGAATTCTATTGTCATCAAGAGCAGAATAGGTTAAAACCACTCATTTAAAAAAAAAGTTACACCTTCAAGACTACCGCCTCAATCACGCCCTGCAATGGTTGTTTATTGCTCTGCTCCTCATCCAAACATACATCTTGTTTTTAATATACATTTTTATTCTTATTCACATAATTAAAATTGTTGTTTTAAATATTATTGTACTTTAATTTCTATGTTACATCATAACACATATTTTATTACATCATGTTAGATATATCTAGGGTTGTAAACGAACCAAACGAACACGAACAAGGCTTTGTTCGTGTTTGTTTGTTAAGGTTTCTTGGACAAACGAACCATTCACGAACACACTAATGAACATAATTCTATGTTTGTGTTTGTTTGTTAAGAAATTCAGTTGTTTGCGAACTGTTCGTGAACACGGGTCTTGAACAAAAACAAACATTTAATATGCAACTAACTAAAAATATATTGTTAATATTAACAGTTAGACAAAGTACATCCACTAAACGATAAGTCAAATTGTACTAACTTAGACATAATTATCTAAAATTACTTAGGTATGAATACATGATATTCCTAATTCAAAAGTTCGTAATTATCCTAACAATTGTCTGGATTCGTCAATATCCAACTTTCCTAAACTCTACACATTCTTCGATTTCTTTGTGACCATATAAAAACTAATATTAATTAGACAATGATACATAAACTTGCATTATAACTATGCAGTCAAAAGTAGCAGCATCTTTAATTATCTACTAAGGAATCATAACAAAAAGGTTGAGATTTTTCATTAGTATAGTAAGACCAACAGCTAAAAAGATTGATGTTTTGGGGTATTGGATTTTAATAATCCAAAGTTTTTACCATTGGCTGATAATAATCCCTACTTCAAAAATTCCCAATAATAATCCCAACTTTGAAACATTTGGCATGTGGTAAACCATTTTTAACTGTGGACTAACTGGGTTAGTTTGTGCTGACGTGGCTGCTGACTGGGCACGATGATGTGGAACATATGCTGATGTGGCACGATGACTTGGTTTTTCTTTATTTTTTTTAATGCTCAAAACAAATTTCCATCTTCATCTCTCCATCATCATCATCTTCAACATAACAACTATCTTCATCCACCTCCTCAACACCACCTCCACCACCATCTTCATTTCACCCATACGTTGATACGTTAAAGTGCCCAATACGCAGATTTGAAAAACCATTCCTCACCAAAATAGGCCCAGATTTAGAAAACCCTTCATCATAATAAGCCCAGATCTACAAAAACCCTCCATAACCAAGCGTACATCATTACAACAACACATAATAATAATAATAATAATAATAATAATAATAATAATAATAATAATAATACTTCCATCTATTTATCACCCAACAAAGAAGGAAACATCAAACATAGACCACACTTTCTGAACAAAAAAAACCGACAACAATGGTGAAAGATTTGAGCGACGACCAAGTCTCTTCCATGAAAGAAGCCTTCACACTCTTCGACACAGACGGGGACGACAAGATCACCCCATCAGAGCTCGGATCTGAAACATATATTGACGATTATTGGGGAGAAACTTGAACCGGCCGAAAAGTTTTGGAGACTGGTGCTCTGTTCATCTTCTTCCTCGAGCTCAATGAAGCAGCAACAATGACGGAAAAGATCGATGAGAAGGTAGATGGCGCTCTGTTCGTCTTCTCCAACACGCTGCCACCATCATGACCCGATTATTGAAGAGGTTGATGAGGATGATGAGATTGTCTGATTTAGGGGTTTGATTTGATGATGGTGTGGTTTTTAGGGTTTGATGAGCTCATCGTTGAAGGGTTTTGATTTTGATTCAAATGAATGGTTTGTGGTTTGTTTTTGATTTAGATGGTTTATTTTTATCTATAAAAATGGTGTAATAATAATAATAATATAACATGTCACGTCATAGTAAATATGCCACGTCAGATTAAGTTGTACGCGTCATCGTGCTCAGTCAGCAGCCACGTCAGCACAAACTAACCCAGTTAGTCCTCAGTTAAAAATGGTTTACCACATGCCAAATGTTTCAAAGTTGGGATTATTATTGAGAATTTTTGAAGTAGGGATTATTATCGGCCAATGGTGAAAACTTTGGATTATTAAAATCCAATACCCCTTTTTTTAATGCAAGAATGATTAAAACATTACTCAAATATTTAATGTATAAGGGGGAAAAGTTTAGGAGGAAAATAAAAGTTAGGAAAGAAACTGAAAGACTATAAACTTTTATGTTTTAACTAGTGATCGAACATAAACAAACATACACGGACATATATAAATAAACGAACGTAAACAAACACATTGCCGAACGTTCACGAACGCAATCGAACGAACGAGACATTCGTTCATGTTTGTTGTTTTAGTTAATCGAACGAAATTTTGTGTCCGTGTTTGTTCATTTATTAAACAAACGGACACAAACGAACTTCCCGCCGAACGGTTTACGAACTGTTCACCAAACGTTTGGTTTGTTTACAGCCATAATATATCTATCCTGGAAAGCTTTCGGTATATAGCTATATACATTATAATATAGCGTAGATATGATATCTTCATGCATATACACTCTGTCTCTCATCTTTAGGCTGTTTGTGAGAGATTATAGTTTTGATTGGTAATTAGTTATTATTGCCACTTAGGTTATAATCTAGTGGTAGAGAGGAAATCCTTTCTTAGGTGTGGTTGGGAGTTCAACTCAGGTGTGCAAAAAATGTGTAAAGAAATGGGTATAAAAAAATAATAGTTCAAAAAATATAGTTTTTTTTTTAACGTCAAACATTACATCTCCTATATATATTACACAAATAATTCTAAATTACAACACCCTTGCCAAGGATTGAACGTTGGACCTCCCATCTAAGAGACATATGTCTCTACCAAATGGGCTAGCCCCACATTCGCTTCAAAAAATATTCTGGAAGCATCTGGATGTTTTTTTTTAATTATTATTCGGTAAGCAAATCGTTTCAATTCAATTGTCTTTGTGTTAAGAAATGATTGACGTCGGCTTTGAAAGAATTTATGATAGCCATAACCATTAACCATAGCCCATAGGATTGTTTTTGGTTGGGTTGTGTGCATGATGCATTAACTATACAATTAAGTCGGTTTCTCATCTCTATCTTATCTTTGTATATTATTGACCGCATTTAGTACTTGTTAAACATGAATTCCGATACATGCATCGTTAGGATGTGTTTGAAAGTTGTTTTTGGGTTTCATTGGGCTATGGAGTGTGCAGACATGAGAATGTTCATGTCTTAATGCCACCTATGCTACCTAGGATGGCTCTCATGTTCTCTTGGTTGAGACATGATAAGGGTGTGGAGACACCACAATGTTATGTCTCAAATGCTCTAAATCATCCAATAAAAACAAAAATACCTAGTAGTTCAAATAAAAAAAAGAAAAAAAGGGGATTGGACCGTCCTTTATGTCCCAAGCAAGACATTTGAGACGGGGGAAGAAGGGACGGGGGGAGGACATGAAAGGGGGGCGGTGTTTGTGTCTGGGACATGGCAAAAAGTGGTGGGACGGGAGGTTGGGGCGTCTGTACACCCATCAGCCTTACGTCCTAACAAAATAAAGATATAGAAGTAACTTTATTTTTTTTAAATATAAACTTTTATTCATCTCAAAATGTTAGAATACAATTGCTAACAAGATGCTAGATCATACTTTCATCACCTATATCTATATACGTTATATATAGGACATGGGTCTTAAAAGAACCAACCTCTTTGAGAAACGATTACGAGATAATCATTTTGAACCACACATTTCTATAAAGACAAAATGTATATATTTTTTGCTTAATCGCACATTTTTATTCAAGAAATATATATATATATATATATATATATATATATATATATATATATATTTTCATTTATGCATATGCAGTGGCGCAGCTTAGTTGGGGTGGGTGGGGGCGGCCGACCCCCCTCCGAATTTTCGCGCAGAAGTTCCGGTTATATAGTATTCGTATAGAAAATTTTGGAAATATAGGGTTTCGACCCTCCGAAACTAGTGACTTCCGACCCCCCGAACCTTCGGGTCAAGCTTCGCCACTGTACATATGTGTATACTACATTTATACATATGTGTATATTATATTTTCAGTTATACATATGTGTATATTCCAATTATACACGTGTGTATATTGAAAAAAATATTAAAAAAATATTCCTGCATAAAAAGCAGCGATTAAGCAAAAAAAAAATTGTCTTATAAAAATGTGTGGTCCATAATGGTTCTTTTAGTTCTCAATTTGATCAAAAGTTCTCATATAAACCAATTCCATACGTTTTAAACCTTAAACCATGTGTTCATCTAAAACGTTGACGTACCAACCGCTTCACCCTACCCATCTCCTGTGAGAAAATCACAGCTCTAAAACGAGAATGTAATTTTTTGATTGTGTTATTATATAATAACTAGGATTCTATTACCCCGTGCTTCGCGGCGGGAGCTCCTGTTGCGTTGAGGATTTGGTGGATGTTAAAGGTCACGCGTTGTTGTGAAGCTCCTGTTGCGTGAAGGGTTTCGTGGACATAAAAGATAATATTAAGTGACTGTTATTCTCGCGTGGGCTTCAAAAAAATAATCGCGGCTAAAAGCTAAAAGTTTGTTGGTCAAAGTTTGAAATCCTAAAAGCGAAAAATTTGGCTAAAGTGCAATGCAAGTTTAAAAAAGTTGGGTGGTCAAAGTTTGAAATCCTAAAAGTAAAATTTTGGTGATCAAAGTTTGTTGGTCACATTAGAATATAATAAAGTTAAGCTAAAAGTTAGTGATCAAAATTTTAAATCTAAAAGCTAAAAGTTTGGTGATCAAATTAGAAGAAAATAAAGTTAACCTAAAAATTAGACAGGTGTCAAACAAAAAAAGCAGGAGGGTATATGTCCGAAGTTACCTTGGTAAATTGTCAATTAAAAAAGGGCATTTTTGTAAATAAAAGGGGCACTTTTCAAGTGTTTCATCTTTATATGATACATATAATTATTATAACATCTTGATGAGCTCTAATTTCGAACTCGGCTGTTTTTCGCGAGTTTGATAAATTTTCTTAGACTGCTAGGTGTGGAGAAGGCCCATCATGGATGATGCTCCTCCACCTCAGTTGTCACGTCAGCGTGGGGTAGGAGCATCCATGAGATGATGGTCCTAGGGGTGTGGAGAGGCCCATCATCATTTAATGCTATTTCTTTTTTTTTTTTGTTTTTTTATTAAATAATATTATTAATAATATAAATGCAACCTTCAAATCATGGATATTTGGGCCGGCTTGAACGGCAACGAGATGCCTTTGGTGCCGCCCCACACACTATGCCGCCCCTGGGGGTGGTGTAGAGAGGCCCGGCAAGTGGATGCCACCCCTATGCCCAGGGGCGGAGCATTAAAGAGGCGGGGAGGGGCGGCCGACCCCCCTGAATTTTCTCTCAGAAGTTTCGAGTATATAGTTTTTGCATGGAATTTTTTTGGTATATACGGTTTCGACCCCCCGTTAAAAAATAGTTATATAAACCAAAACTTTAACCCAAAACAAAGTAAATGTAAAGCTCAAATCCTAAAGTACTAATCACAAAAACTACATGAGCGGGATAGTAGATTCAATGAGCAAGCGATTGAGTTGTTATCTCTTAGCTACTCGAGCTTGGCTGGGTAAAAATCTCGAAACGAGCCGAACCTTATCGAGCCCGAGCTCAGCCTAGCATGTGAAGTTCGCTACGCTCGTCAAACCTTAGTGTAATATTAGGTTTATTAATATTTAATAATATTTACCCACTCATTGAAGCTTGTTTACTAAACGAGCCCGAGCCGAACTTCATTTATCGAGCTCCGAACCAATTATTTATATTACTTTTATTTAAAATATTAGCTAATAGATAGTAAACGAGCCGAGCTCTCATAAGTCTTTTGAGCTCGATCCTGATCGAGCTCGGGCTTAGCTCGGCTCGTTTGCACCCCAATCCATAATTGAATAATTAAAAAATCTTAAAGGTCGACGGGATGAACTGTAATTCTTCATCCAGGTACCAACCCTTTGTCTCATTTTTAATGTTTTAGTATCTTTGTTCAATTGTTTGTTAAAAATGCTTAAAACTTTTATATTTATTGTATTTAATGAATGACTCGACTCGACCCGACCCGAATCGAATCACCGACACGAACATATCACCCGAACTATAGCTACAGAAAAAAATAGGTCCCGTCCCGTGACCGCTGACTTCCGACCCCCCGAAGCAAATTCTCAAGCTTCGCCACTGCCTATGCCGCCCCCATACCCTCTAGTCTTATCAAGAGTACTCACTTTATTATTTATGCTGATGCGGAGCTTTGAAGGGGATAGCGGCGCAGCTTGTTGCTCGCTTACCCATTATCCAAATGTAACTTGGTTTATTTCGTAATTATGAATGAAGCTATCAAATCAATCTAATAAATAGCAAGATATAATCACTTCTTCTATGACGCATAATAAAGAAATTTAATACCCAAGGGATACTCATACCATTGGGTGTATTGACCACGGTCTAGTTGGATAATGGGTGTGGAGTAGAGGTGTACAAAACCCAGTTTGAGCCCAAACTAGTTTGCATTATAAACCGTCTTGGTCTTTTTACCTTGGGCTCAAACCGGTTCATGTTTTGAGAACCGATTTTAAAGCTGAAAATCCCAACCCACTTAAACTAATTTGGATCGTGTTCAAAATCGGCCTGCCACAAAAAAAAAAAAAAAAAAAAAAAAGGCTGGTTGGATCGGATTTAAAAACCTGTTTTCGGGGCAAACCGGTTAGACATTTATAAAACACAAACTTAATTGTATCAAACAGTCCGGTCGATGCGAGGCCAAACCGTGTTTTTTTGGGCTGCTCAATCGGGCTGATCTGAGCCGGTTATCGGGCCCAACCGGGTTTTTTACATCTCTAGTGTGGTGTCTCTTGATCATTGGTATATGTGTAAAAATACAAAATGTTTGGAATCATTGAATGTAAATATCGGACCCATCTCCTTCGTCATGGGTCACACCGTCACAGGAAACACTTACATATGTAGAAATGTGATCAGTGCAAAGCAAATAATGAATGGCTGATTTATTGATGAGTGACAGGCCCATTCTATTTAGATCTTGTGAAATACTTGATATTGTTTGTAAGGATATACAGAATGACTATGAAATGACCCCCCCCCCCCCCCCCCGCGGCACGCTCTGGTCATAGCGCGGTGCGTTGGATACAATCATTGTACTAGGTTTGACTGTTTTTCTAAAAGCTGAAAAGCAAACCCTAAGCACGGCGCTATACCCATAACGCAACACTTTGATTGGGGCTGGTTTTTACGTTATATGTTATCGTTTATAGGTTTAAATCGTTTAAGAATTTCGATTTTTGGTTGGATTGTGGCTGGTTTGTTCATGATGGGGGGGGGGGGGGGTTCAAACCTTTTTTTTAATTTGTTAGAGGGTGTTTGGGATTGTTTTTGAAAACTGACTATGCGTTTTGCTGCAGTATGGGTGGAGCTGCTTTTAGATTATTGCGTTTTGGTAGCATAAAAATCCATTTTAAAACTTAACCCCAAATACTAAAAACTGATTATTTGCGTTTTCAAAACGCAATAATCTAAAAATCCATTTAAAAACTCAACCCGAAACACCCTCTTAGTTATATTTAATTTATTTATTTGTTTTAAAACTTTTTTTTTTCTAAAACCTTATTTTAAAACTTTAATATTAATGTTTTTATAACTTAACTTTCAAAAAAAATGTTTTTATAACTTATTATTAAATATTAATAAGGTAAAGCATTTAAGATTCACTTAGGCGTTTAGAAATTTCTTTTAAAGATTCGCTTAGGCATTTAACCCCCTTCTAAAATGCTAAAATAATAAATGGACCAATAAATAACAAATGAAGAGTAAAATCGGTTAAAATTTATAAACCGAGTTATCGCCAATTACTTCTCATTGACTTGTTACAGAAAAACTTACATTTCAATAGTTTTTCTGGCTCAAAAACTTATCGTGTGATTTTGCATTTTCACACCAATATATTTAAAAAAAAACATACAAAATAAAAATTAAATAAACATAAAATCCACCAAATAAAAAACCCCCACAAAACCCCAAGAAATCCAATTCCAACCCCCGACACAATCCGAATGTCTGGTCAAAACTGTTGACTTTTGTACTTTAAAGCGTTACGCTTGGGCTATAGTAGTATAGTACGACGCTTTAAAATCATACGGGGTGTTAAATTAAACAGGTGGGGGTGGGAATAAACGGGGCCTTCAAAATTGGACAAAATAGTAAAAAAAAAAGTTTATGTCAAGAAAATTTTCTTGGGATTTAATTTTTGGGATATAAAAGAAAGTAATGTTATCCATCCATAGTGGTGGAGTGGTGGAGAGGCCTTATGTTCACTTAGGTGATCAAGGGTTCAATTCCCACTTCCAACATTATGGTTTGGTATCCGGGTGAAGATCGAATACGGGTGGCGCCGGTTCGAATCTGACGGGCGGCGAGGTTTTACCGAGTTCTATAACACTGTCGTGCCTTCGGGCGGGTGGGGCTCGGGTTTCCGCGCATCGGGAGAAGGCGGGGGCTGCTGGAGGTCGAGTAGTCGATTCTTGGGCACGACGCCCCGCAAAGGTGGTTGCCACACAGTTGTTCGCCGATCAAAAAAAAAGAAAGTAATGCTGGAAATTTGGAATTTACAGTCAAACTTGATTATGTCATGCTGAGACACGACTGTTTTTGTCCATTTGCCGTAGTCGGTGCTCATTTTTGGTAAAATCTAAAATTGGTGTGACACCTACGGACCATTTCACATGGGCTACTTTTTTTGTGGAAGTCTGAAATTCATAGGACACGTCTATGTTGCCCTCATCATTTGAAACTATATGTTTCTTGAAGCAGCCCATCATCAAATCTTACATCATCATTTCTTTATTTCTTTATTTTTAATTAATATATTATTTAACTTTAGACTTAACTAGCATTCTATTACCCCGCGCTTCGCGGCGGGAGCTCCTGTTGCGTTGAGTGTTTGATGGACGTTAAAGATCGCGCGTCGCTGTGGGAGCTTCTGTTGCATGGAGGGTTTCGTGAACATAAAAGATAATATTAAGTGACTGTTATTCTCGCGTGGGCTTCAAAAAAATACCCACGGCTAAAAACTAAAAGTTTGGTGGTCAAAGTTTGAAATCCTAAAAGCTAAAATTTGGTGGTCAAATTAGAAGCAATTAAAGTACATAAGTGAAGAAACAATAAGTATCCCGGAGATTAAGACTAATCACCGGGGGGTTAATACCTATGTCGCTGTCAGAGTAATCCTTTACCCAAACCGTAATGGTGACCCGTGTTAGAGTTAATGTGAGTGAGTGTGTATGAAGTGTGTGAGAACACGAGAGTTGAGTGGTTCGGTCGTTAATGACCTACGTCCACTGTAAGTACACCGGAATATTATTGATGATAGGAAGATTACAATGTGTAGTAGTTGTGGTTATTTCTGAATGAATCTACAAGCATTACATGTGATCTTATTTATAGAGATCACGGTGGACTGCATGGGGCGGCCCACAGATGACGCCACCAGCTTGGGCCCAGCCCAGGCCCAAGCCCATGGTTCTTCTGATAATGGCGGGAAAGGACTTGTTACTGTTGATGTCGTCATGCTATAGTGTGGTCGTTGTAGTAGCCTGACACGTGGCGGGCTTCTGGTGGTGCACAGTAACGTCGTACTTGCTACAGTGCTCAGGCTATCCTGCTGGCTGACGTGACTTCTGACAGTTGGCGAGGTAATGCCTGCCGGTCACTATTCACGACAGCATGTACAGTGTAGCCGTTCACCTTTTGTACTATCTGCCACATGTCCTTCTCTAGCTGGTATGTACTCTGACATGGATCTTTATGAATCTTCCTTCTGCCGTTCCTTGTACTTCGTATGAGAGGTGTCAAGGGAAGACTCCGCGCGTGGTAGAACGCGCGTATCAGGTGTTGTATGTTGTTTATCGTATGCTTTGGCGCGCGGGACATGCTGATTGCTTGTCTTCGCGCGAATGTGTTCCCGCGCCATTATCCGGCGCGGGTTTGCTGTTGTTCGGGGATAGGGACGCCTTTCAGATTAGGCTCCCTATCCCTTCAATAAGTTAGTTAGCCCTTCGCCGTGGGCGCGGCTGTTAGGCATACATGTTTAGTAGTACGCTTTATTTGAAGTGAAAGTTAGAAAAAATGTGTCAATGCTTAGCTAAAAGGTGTTGCGGTCGATGTGGTTGCAATGCAAGTTTAAAAAAGTTGGGTGGTCAAAGTTTGAAATCATAAAAGCTAAAAGTTTGGTGGTCAAAGCTTGAAATCCTAAAAGCTAAAAATTTGATGGTAAAATTGAAAGAAAATAAAGTACATAAGTTAGTAAGAAAGTTAATGACCAAAGTGAAAATAATGAAAGTAAAGACACTTTGGAAGTGTCTTTACTTTCATGGTATATATATGTTTTTATATCAAATAAGTTGTGCTAGGTAATTTAAAAAAAAAATGCAGTCTTGTTTATTTTATTTTTTTTAACATTCCAATATAATATTTAAATAAATGGAGTTGCTTTCTAAAACAATTGTTTTTGATCTCGTATAAGTGGTTGTGTAAATAGCACATTTGATGGTAGATTATGACATTATGTAACTATGAACAAATCAGAGGGTGAAGAATGTGGGTATTGGCTCAAAAAAACTATAAGTGTCTGAAGAAACAACAAGCGATTAATTACCTTGGCGATATGCGATTATGGTTGTAAACTCGAGTTGCTACAGGAGGAAGAATGAAAGGGTCGTACGAAAGCAGGCGAGTGCTAGTTAGTCAAGAGAGACTTCAATGTACAGACACAAAAATTGTGTTGGCTTTCGAGGTGAAACATAACATGTTCATACAAGGGAGATGTGACCTCCATTATATAGGACATGCATTGCCCAAACATGACTAACCTTTAAACACGACGATGGGTTTGGGCCCGGGTTTAGGGCTTGCCTCCCTTCGGCCCAAATAATTAGTACAAAAGCGTGTAGTAATAAATGCTAATGTGAGAGAAAGAGACACCGCCCTGCCAAGGCGCCACGTGGCGCGACAGGAATAGCTGCAGGTGTCTTCCTTTTTTGACGGGCGGCATGGTTAACCTGATGGGGGCGTCTAACATGACGTCCGACCAATTGCAGGGTGATGTGCAATGTACAGTACCTCTGACGGCAATGTACAGGCATGGCTTCAGCATGTAAGCTGTCACGTCGTTGAACCTGGGGCAGGGTAGTTGGACCACCCTGGCACGTGTCATCCTCTGGTTGGCTGAGCATGCAACAGGATCTGACAACATCTTCCTGGATCAGGATCCTGCATGCGTACATCCTCGTACTTGCTTACGATGCTGCATGTTTATCTGCGCGTGTGGGCCACGTGCATTGAATGTGCTGTTGACGTCTTATGCGTTGAGAGTTGTTGCTTACGCAACTACTACATGGTCAGTAATCTGTTTCTGCGGAGAGTAGCTTGCACATATTCTTCCGCGGAGGAGGTTGCGCAAGCTTGATAGATTGAGCTGTTTTATGGAATGGGGTTATCCTCATCTGCGTCAGGATCTAATACCCTATCCCTTCAGTGTCAAAACATTGATAAACATATCTTAACAACCTAAATAATTTAGCAGAGGGTAGTTAATGTTATGGATATATTACTTGAGTTTATGTTTTTTAAATTTAACATTTTTTTAGGGGTTTAAGGTTTTCCCCCAATTTTTAAACCCATTTTGACCAAAATTTTAATCGAAAGTGAAACTAATTGGTCGGGCCCAAAACTTAAAGCTTGAAACTTAAAACTGATAGAGATTGATTCCGAATTGTATGAAAATGGGCATTGGACACATATAGAAAACTGATACATATTACTGAATTCAACCAACTCATGTCGAACCGAAAGGATTTGAACATGGAAATTGTCAAATTTAACCATAAACTCTAACATAAAGGTATAAATTTATCTTGATAGTACTAGTTATCTGTTATTAGTTTAAATAGCCTAAAAATATTTTGTGATAAATTAGTGGATGCATCGTCGTATCATGCAATTGGAGACGGATGCAATAGACAAGACCCTTCGCAAGTACAAAAGCCCGCTACGCTAAAAAGGTATTTAGACACATACAGTCTTGAAGATTCTAGGGTCAGAAATAATCACAAGTGGACGCCGGTTCCATTAAAGGGTGCAAAGTTTCGAGTTTTCAAAAACCGATGGTTAGTATTTTATTAACGTTTTGACCTTTGAGACCATTTGTACATATTTTTATTTATGATTGTGGTATTTTATTTATGTTTATTATTTTTTATGTTCTAAATTAATATTAATTACTTTTTTGTGTTATAAATTTATCTATTAATATATATAAAAGAATTGAACATTGCTGACGTGGCGTGCAATGGTGCATTCAACCTCTCCATAAAACTGCCACGTGGCATCATAATTGAAAAATTTTAGTGTTTTTGAATTATTTCATTTTTTAGTTAAAAAAAAAAAAGGATAAACATAAAACCCTAAATTTATCTCTTTATCTCTCAATTCTCAATTACTAAAATTAAATTGAGTTATTTTAAGAAAAAAAAATTTAAAAACAAATTTAAATTTTTCTCTCTTATGTTCCTCCCATAATTTTTAAACGTTAATATCTTTTATATTCGAGACTTTTTAAATAAAAAAAATACACCAAATTAACGAGTGTTTTATTATCTTTTCAACGAGTATCATAGTGCTATATAAAAAACGGAGAAAAAAACGATTATTTTTTGTGGGGTTTTGTTCATACAGGAAAAAAACACAAAGTGTTCAAGTTATTCAATAATCATGTTTTTATTTTTATTTTAAACCAGGTTCTTATCTACGATGTTGAAATTCAGCCCAATCGCCATGCTATCATTGGAATTTTACTCTTCTAAAGATGGATAGGTATACTTCATCAAGAGAAGCTAGGAGAAAGAATCGCGCAACACTGAAACACATGGTGTCACCTTATAGCAAGGTTATTTTTTTTATTTATTTAACTACAAGAGTAATAATTATTAATATTAGTATTATTAGAATGATTATATTTTTCAACCCCGGGACACTCCCGGGGTTAAAAGCTAGTATTATATATTAACAATGTTATTTATTTAACTTGAATTAGTTGTTTAAATTTTTTTTTAGGGAACTCCGCACTATGAGAGAAGTTAATACATAATACAATTATACATAGATATTAAGGGGTGGAAAAAAAACCCGAACTTGACAGGTATACCCAAAGCGCAAAACATCTGGAACGAGTATACCTAATACCTGAAGCCGGTATGGGATTGTAAAGATAATATCACGTAGGTATGGGACGGTTATAGAAATAGGTAGTACCCGTTTACCTAAATCATATGTATTTTTTTTAAAAGGTTTATTTAGTGGAATCCTTGTACAACCCTAACCTAGCGGTCTCAATTTTGAATTGAATCTCTACCTACTCACCGGTGTCCTCCTTGCCTAAGCTCAAACCGTCACGGGGAATTTTTTGTGGTATGCCTGGATCGAACCAGCGACCTACCCCCAAGATGGAAACTCTTAAAGGAAAACCCACCATGCCTCAAACCAGCTGGGCTGGAGATCATTTGGCGTTTACCTGAATCATATACCCGAAAAGTTTTAAGTTTTATATTATTTTCCCTTCATTATTCTTTAGTAATGTTTCATTCTAATAACTTTATTATTTGAAAAATAAAATTTTCTTTTGAAATATACATTTAATGAACTTTTTATATTTAAATGCTATGAATTAAAAACTTAATTTTTTTAGATTAATAGTATAATATATTTACATTTCTAAATATTTCAAATATTATTCTTGTAATGATGACATGTATGTTATATAATATAAATTATTATTGTATAGGTCATTTAAACATAAAAATATAAAGGACAATAATATATACACACATGAAAATCCCAACCAGTGCACTTATTCTCAGACCTACCGTAGTGGAGCGTGATTCTCGGCTCCAATTGGAAATTTGTGCCCCCTACACCATTACGTAAGGGCGCGATTGGTTAAAAATTGGTTCCGGTGTTCTTTATAGCGTTGTGCAACAAATGTTTCAACCAATATTATTATGACAGCTCACTCCTCCAAACGAAGAAACTGGCTGTGGCGGGTGGTGATCCAAACAAAAGTGATCGGTGTGTGTGTGTGTGTGTGAGAGAGAGAGAGAGAGAGAGAGAAAGGGTAGAAGAAGAAGAAAAAGAAAAGAAGAAGATGAAGGAGGTGGGACAGATGACGAAGAAGGGTTTGGTGGTGGTGATGATGGTGATTGGTGTTGCTGCTGTGAGATGAAGAAGGAAGGTTTGGTGGTGGTGGTGATGATGATGGTGGTGGTCGTGAGATGAAGAAGACGGCTTTAGTTCAGTTTTAGTTTTTTTTTTTAATAAAATAATAATTAGCGCCCAATTTCCCCCCTTCCACTACACCCCATTTTTAATTAAAGCCCCATGCTGACTTAGCTGCTATGTGGACTAATCACAAAGGGGGCCTTAAACCAGCTGGGCTGGAGATCATTGGCGTTTACCTGAATCATATACCCAAAAAGTTTTAAGTTTTATATTATTTTTCCTTCATTATTGTTTAGTAATGTTTCATTCTAGTAACTTTATTATTTGAAAAATAAAATTTTCTTTTGAAACACACATTTAATGAACTTTTTATATTTAAATGCTATGAATTACAAACTTATTTTTTTATATTAATAGTATAATATACTTACATTTTTAAATATTTCAAATATTATTCTTGTAATGATAACATGTATGTTATATAATATAAATTGTTATTGTATAGGTTATTTAAACATATAAATATAAAGGACAATAATATATACACACATGAAAATCCCACCTAGTACACCTATTCTCAGACCTACCGTAGTGAAGTGTGATTCTTGGCGCCAATTGGAAATTTGCGCCCCCTACACCATTACGTAGGGGCGCGATTGGTTAAAAATTGGTTTCGGCGTTTTCTTTTTAGCGCTGTGCAACAAATGTTTCAACCAATATTATTTTGATAGCTCACTCTTCCAAACGAAGGAACTGGCTGTGATGGGTGGTGATCCAAACGAAGGTGATTGGTGTGTGTGTGTGAGAGAGAGAGAGAGAGAGAAAGGGTAGAAGAAGAAAAAGAAAAGAAGAGTATGAAGGAGGTGGGAGAGATGAAGAAGAATGGTTTGGTGGTGGTGATGATGGTGATGGTGTTGCTGCTGTGAGATGAAGAAGAAGGGTTTGGTGGTGGTGATGATGATGATGATGATGATGATGGTGGTGGTGGTGGTCGTGAGATGAAGAAGACGGCTTTAATTTAGTTTTAGGTTTTTTTTATAAAATAATAATTAGCGCCCCATTTTCCCCTCTCCCACTACACCTTATTTTGAATTAAAGTCACATGCTGACTCAGCTGTCACGTGGACCAATACAGAGAGGGACCTTAAATCCCCCCCCCCCCCACCCCTCACTACACATGATCTCATGGGCATGCGCTATACCTGACAGATAATAAGACATTTATTATTATAGGATAAATCATACCCGACCCATTGTTATCCCTATTTTCTTCTTGCCCCTTTTTTTTGACATTACATTATACTAGCTACTTTAATAATTTAAAGATACAGATAGAAAATTATTAATTGAATTTTAACTAAATAATCTTGGTAAACTTGTTTATTTTTCAATTTTAGTTTTCTCTATATATAGGTTTCTTTAAAAACAAAAAATCTTATATTTTTAGTATGACAACTCACACATTCTATAATTCTAGCATTAAACTACATGTTTTTTCACCACATAGACCAAACAATCACGAGTTGAAAATGTAAAGTCTTATCTAATAATCTGGTACCGCTATCTCAAAAACCTATTATTTTCTTATTATTTAACAAATCTTGTTGATTATACTCATTTTTTTTATAAACGTTGAATTTAATGTTTAGTTAACCAAATATGTTTTTTAGGTTTTTATTTAATACAAAAATTTTAATTATATGTAAACATGATTTTATTAATCATGCACATAGGCAGTGTTGTAAAAATCGCTAGGCGCTAGTCGGTTGGTGAGGTATCAACTAGCGATTAATCGGATTGGGATTATATATATAATTTTCAATTATATATACACACACATTTTATATGTAGTTTTTTAGTAGGCATGTTTTAATCATTTTCTCAACTCATATCTTTTAGTATATAAGAATAAATCGCCAAAATTTATAGATTTTGACCGGAATCTGACTAAAATTTACAGGTTTTGGCCGGAAATTGGCTCGAATCGTTAGATAACCACCGACTAGCAATTAATCTGTGTTTACTAAGTGAACCTCTGACCAACAATTAATCAAAGACTAATCGAAGGCTTGATAGGATTTTTACAACCATACATGTAGGCCTGGTACTTATTTTTCTTAATGTTTAATACAAAGTAGTTTTACTTTTGTGGTTAGTAAATTCGCTTTTGTGTTCCCTAACGTTCATTTGTACAAAACATTATATTTACCATCGTTGCGTGCTTTTCTATATCTGATTTTACATTTAAAACCTGACCCGCCATAAGGCACGACAGTAAACCACAAATATGAATGGATTATGACTTCTTCTTTTTTTAACGGCCAACGAATCAATTTCCGAGCACTCTCGGGCACCCTTTTGGCGAATCAGGTACTCGAGAGTACCTGGGCCACAAATTGCCACCAATTCCCGGGAAAACCCGACCACTCACCTGCCCGGAGGCACGACAGTGAAATAATCGGTAAAACCGGTCGGGATCAGGACTCGAACCCAAGCCAATGGCCTGGGTCATCCCTCATTTCCCCTCCACCAATGTCCTCCGAATGTAGCTAGTGAGAATTGAACCCAAGCTTCTCATAGAAAACTTTAGGCTCTCAACCAAGTTTTAGACGAATGAATTATGACTTGATTTATAAGTTTATGTATGTGAATGGATTGATGGCGACATAAATTTTAAAAAAATGTAATGATGAGAAAGGCAACAAGATATATTAAATTATAAATTATATAAAGGGAAATGGTGTTAGGTGGGTTGGCTATTTAAATGATGGGCGTGGGTGAGTGCTTGTGTACTATAAAGAGCCAAGCAAGGAGTAGTGGGTTGTGAATCTTTTCTTGTGACATTATTAATATTGCCCTATTGATAAATATGAGTTATTTGGGTGTTGGTGTGAGCCCAGGTAAGCATCATGTGAAGGAGAGTGATTTGAAAGCGTTAGATCGCAAGGTGAAGATTGCGGAGTTGATATTGCGGGTTGTCGTGTGCGGTCTAGCGCTTGTTGCCGCGCTTCTTGTGGCGACCGATACTCAGGTTAAAGAGATCTTTACCATTAGGAAAAAGGCTAAATTCACGGACATGAAGTCTATGGTGATGTTGGTGGTGGTTAATGGGATTGTTGCAGCCTATTCGTTGGTGCACACGTTTAGGTGTGTTGTGAGCATGCTTAGAGGAAGTGTGTTGTTTAACAAACCCTTGGCTTGGCTTATTTTCTCTGGTGATCAGGTATTTCATATCTCCGTCAACGTAACTTGAAAAGTGGGTACCGAATACCGTACTATATCTATCGGTATGGTAGATAACGTATCAGTCCTCGGTACCAAACGATCATTCCTAGGGATGAGTTCGTTATTTTACCACTACCGAACAGATACTAAATTTCATGAAAAACGGATAACGAATTACCATGCCGAAATTCATGAAAAGTGGGTAACAAATATTATACTGAATTTATCGATACGATATCAGTACCTATTACAAAAGATGCTCTTTATATGGTAATTAGTAACGAACCAGTACATGTGAAGAAAATACAAGTACCGAATTTTTAGAAAAATGGATACTAATTACCGTACCGAATCTATCGGTACAGCACGGGTACTAGTTACCAAATCAAATAGTGATACCTAATCATACCTCTTTTTATTCAAAACCTAAATTTTCTCCTGTGAACATATTAATGGTTGCTTTGTTTTTTTTTTCTTTCTTATTGGAGGTTGAATTCGGTGGTCTTGCTGTCCGTGCGACCATCTTTTCATAGTTCCAATAAAAATTAAAATTAAAAATGTTGAATCTCTCTCTATATTTAATTTTCAATATGTTCTGTTGTCATTTATTTCTTCGGTTCATCTTAAAGACTTAAACACTAAGTACACAGTATCTACAAGGTGGTTTTACCCTACTCTCTCTAGAGATATATGCAATATTCATACACCATGTGACATCACATTTGGGGGTATGACATCACATTTGAAGTATGTGGCAGCTTCCTGTTGGTCTGTGATGTGAGCCAGAGTGTATAAATCCTAATTATAGGGTGTATGGTTTCTAAATACCGTTTTAAAAACCGGTTTTAAAACCAAAAATGTTCAACCAATTGTATCATAACCCAAAAGTTAATTTATAATAGAAAGATTATCCAAAGACCAAAACTACACAATTTTCCAACAAAGTTTTTTTATATAAAAGTGTACAAATTACAGACATGAAAGCGATGGGTTACATTTGGTTTACTAGTAGATTCAATAAAGGGGATATGGGATGGAAGGATTGGCAAAGATTTCGATTTGATGTAATGTAAATGTTTGGTTTGGGGGTCTCCGGCTTGGAGATTTCCCTCGTTTTTGTGGTTTAATAAAGTTTGCCTTCCAAAAAAAATATAAAAGTGTACAATACGTTCACAATCAAGAGATGAAATTCACTATGGAAGGTCGGTATTACATTAATATCGAATTTTAATTTATTTTTTTTTAATAAAAAGAGATCTTAAGAACAAATTACATTAATTTTTTTTTAAATTTTAATTAAATTTAAAAATGAAATTTCATGATTTTGCAAACCGGTACAACGGTTCGAACCGGATTTACCAACGGTATATAACACATACCGTATTCTAGTTTTACCGGCCTTTATCCTACCGCGTCCGGTAGGCGGTATTACCGATAGGTTTATTTAAAACATTGAATATATATATATATATGCACATACACTTTAGAACATACACATAATTTCCAGGTTTTGTTTAAGGCTTAGGATAGTGACATAACCTTAATATTTTGATACCATGAAAATACACAAGTCATAAGTATATACTAGTATACGACTCGTATATATTTATTTTACATGAACTATACGACTCACATACAAATATACCACGACTCGTAGGACCGTTTTTAATTGCTCCATGTAATTTGCAGGTTATGGCTTATATGATTGTGGTGGCAATAGGAGCTTCAGCACAGTCAGCAGCCTTTGCAAAACTAGGCGAACCACAAGTCGAATGGATGAAGGTATGCGATATGTATGAGAAATTCTGCAACCAAGTTGGCGAAGGGATAGCGAGTTCAGTGCTTGCTTGTGCAAGCATGATCATTGTCTCTGCAATATCCGCATTTAGCCTCTTTCGTTTGTATGATGGAAATAAGGCTTGGTAGCTCCAAACCCATCCCTTTTTCGGGCGGATTGGGACAAAGTTTGTAATAGCTTTTGATTGTGAAATAATACAAAAATAAGTAAACCAAATTACCAAATGAGGTGATGTTTTATTTGGATTGAGATGAAAAATTGGCATGAATATGATTATCACAACAACAAATATATCATTTATAAGCGAAACGCTTATAAATGTACAAAAAAAAAATGTTCATGACAACAATGTACCAGTGCAGAAGAACAAGTTTATTTTATAGAGAAATTTATAAAACAGATCACAAGTAGAAAGGCGATTGGCATTCCATCAACAGAGCGCGCTTACCATCCACGATAGGTGTACCTATTGTTTTCATCTGATTTGCGACTCAAGTTCTTGGCAGAGTTGACATGTTGCTCACGAGTTGAACTTTTTGATAGCTTTCTACCATGAGACTCGAACCCAATGTCATGACGCCTTGTATTATTATTATTATTATTGTATGCCGATGATGAATGGTTTTCGAACTCCTGCATTTTTTTAATGTCAAAAGGTGACTGCGTAAAAGGATAGATAAGTCGCGTTTAAGTTGCTTACCTTAGACTTGGACTTGGATATGGCATAAGGCGTTAAACAAGGGTTCAAATCATTTAGAAATATGTCATCCGGACTGCCAGGAGTGGTGTAGCTCAACTCCTGAACGTAATGTATATACGAGTATCAGGTATTAACTATGGTACAGACTTTAGTTACTTGCAACATGTCATTAAACAGTTCAATATGCTTACCAGAGAGTTGGTTGCTTCTTCTTGTTCGTGCGTTGGCGTTCTTGGAGAGCTTACAAGACTATCGTTATCATAGCATCCCATGACCGAATATTTATCAGCTTTCACCTATCGCCAACATATTTATGAAAAGAACAGATTATTGCAGTTTGCAGATGTTATTTGGAATTGATATGCCAACAAATGGACTGTTAGGAACACACAAACGCAAACACAAAACGCGAAAGGCGATAAACAAGCATAGGGATTTACTTGGTTCAGTCTAAATTGAGTTACGTCCACGGGTGGCAACTAGCTTAGTATTTATTGAGGTGATAACCAAATTACAAATATTAGAGATCATTATCTAGGGATTACAACTAGGATTAATCCCTTAATCAACAACAAAGTTTAAAAGAACGGAAAAGAGCCTCGGGGCGTTTTCCCTTCGCCTCATGAGGCGTAAACCTCGAGGCGTAAGCCCGAGGCGCAGTCAAAATATAAATATAAAAATTATGTATCTTATAAAAAATTAAAATAATTGACCCACAAAGTCTAAAACATCAAAAACAAAAATCAAAAATAAAATAATTGGCCCAAAAAGCCTAAAACACCATAAAAACACATCAAAACAGCCTAAACCATCTGAGGCGCACGTTTTCTTAGCGCCTCAGCCCTTAGAGGCGTATGTACAATCTGAACTCCATGAGGCGCGCCTCAGACTCGTTTACTTAGCGTTTTGCCTTGAGGCGCACGCCTCACCCGTTTTTTTAAACCATGATCAACAAGTTAATCAAATGGGCCAACAAACCAAACTAAGGTCGGCTGCCCCAACTCGTTGCCCCTCTTCCCCTTTTGCGACCCAAACAGTCCAAAAGACCTACGAGCCCAACATGGACAATACCTATTATCTTTTGACAGAGAGAACAATAAGCACATGTATAAAAGATTTTAAATAGAAAATTTGTGTGTACTATCAGCAACCTAATACAAGTATTATATATGAAGACGAAATGAATATGACCGAGTTACTGACCTCTGCTAGATCCTGAGCAAGGCTGTGAAGTTGGCCGGTGAGAGACGTGACCTGCCTTTGTAAAGAAGGGATGATTTGTTTCGCCTGTTTTAGCGTTACTTGAGAATCAACCTCCTGCTTCGCTTGCAGCATAACATCTGGGAACAGAATTGCATTCTTCAACGCCTTTATTTCTTCCCTTTGTTTCAAACACAGATCCTTCAGCTTATCAACCTGCGCATCATGTAACTTTAACATAAAGCTGCATAGAACTTTTACTGTTATTCAAATGTTCACAGGCTCAACCCAAACACCCCATCAAGTATTAGCTGCTAAAGGCGAATGAGCAACAAGTATGATAGAAAAATGCTAGTGATCTCAGAACTAGACAGGGATTGTTGGGAGCAGGAACACACACCCTAGCAATTAACCGACTCGTTTTATTATTCAAAAACACCTTGATTACACAATAAACCCATATACAATTTTTAATAAACCCGAAACGCAATGGCCAGTATACCTAATCTACCCTCGGAAACTAAATCAACTCTTACTGGAAGTTAAAACACAATACCAAAATACTAAACATAACCCAAACCTAATGCTGATCGACCCAAACAATGACCCATAACCCATAGTGTTGTAGAACTCACTAGGCCCTAGTCGGCTGGTGGGGTACCGACCAGGGATTAATCAGATTAGATTTTTATATATTTTTTTCCAAATTTATACATATATAATGTTAATTTTATACCTTATATGTATAAATTTAGAAGTTTAGGAGCCAAATATAAACTAGTGGGAGGGGGGGGGCGTAAATATTAAAATACCTAAACTTAAATCAACTTTAGTTCTAAATCATGGATTATCATCCAATTTTGAGGTAACTTTCGTATTTTGTTTTAATGAAAGAAAATCCTGAAAAAAAAAATATATGAAAAGGCTAAATTTTGAGGTAAGAACTTGTTTTATTTGATCGATTTGCTCCAGTTTTGACCTATTCGAATTCATTTGATTTTTAGGTCCGACTAATTGGTAATTAATCGTCATTTTTACAACCCTGGACCGACACGATTAATTGAGTGATTAGCCCAAAATTAATCAGTAAAGTGAGGACTAGGCAACTAGCAATTAATCAGTAATTAATCGTGATTTTTACAACCTTGATGACCCATATGTGAACAAACTTGATTAAGCCTAATACAATGTATCATCTTCCATACCATCATCCATTTCCCTACCTTAATTTTCAAATAATTCAAATCTTTACATAAACAAAACACATATGAATCAGCTTGCATCGTTACTTTAAAGTTTAAACAAACATTACCTCTCGGTTTTTTCTCCTCGAGCGACAACTTAAGCTCGATAATCTCACTCTCCTGCTCCTTATTCTGACTCAAAAGCTCCCTCTCACTCCTCAACACCATAGCCAAAGTCCTAGCATTCGGCTTCACATCGGTCAACGCCAACGCCTTTTTCTTCTCTTCGCTTTTCGCCTTACTCCCAAACAGCTTCTTATGCAATCCCCCGAACCCCGCCGTCCCATTTCGCATCGCCGCCTTCTTCCTTATGTCATCGGCAATGAAATCAGTCGCCACGACAAAGTCCCGTGTCTTGGGCTTTGTGGATCTCTTCTCCATGAACTTCTTGACCATTGAGCTCAGGTTATGGTCGTGGGTCTTGGTGGATTTGGATCTGGTCAGGGCGTAGGAGATGTCTTTGGGTTTGGTTAAGTCGGTTGAGGATGAAGGGTCGGATTGGGTTGAAGATCGGTTGCTGTAACGGGAAGATGACCGAGAAGAAGACATCATATCTGTCTGTGTTTCAGTGTTTGTGTGTTGTGTTTGTGTTTGTGTTTTTATTTGTGTTTTGTTGTTTGAAATTATTATTATTATTAATGTGTTTAGGGGTTTTGAGGGAGAAATGGATATAGGGGCGGACTGTCTGAATTCGAAATTAGAGGCGCGGGATTTTCATGTGAAAATTTAAATGTCAACTTTGTTTTTTCCTCATGAAATATTATTAAGATGTATCAATATTTGTTATGTGTGTCTTTCGAACATTTCCAAAATACATTTCTCTAAAAAAATTTAAATTCTTTCGCACATAAGTATTAGAAAACTTATATAGAAAGGAATTTATTGGATTTAAATAACTTTAATTTTATCTTTTGGTTGGCAACACTCGTAACTAATGAATTGTTCTATACCACTTTCAACTTATTTACTTCCTGCTACGAAACTAACTCAAACCTAACTCATATAGTTTTTAGAAGTACCACCACCGAAACCTTACCCCCACCATCTTAAAAAAAAAAAAAACATAGCCTTCAACCGGCAATCACAACCACCACCAACAACCACCGCTACCAGTACAGCCATAACCATCACCATAGCCACCCTAACCTTATATCTTCCATCCTAGAAAACCCTAGCCTCCAGCCACAAGTAGGGTTGTTCAAATCGCTCAGCGCTCGCTTGGAATTTGCTCGGAAAATGCTCGCTTATTTTCCGCTCAGTTGTAAACGAGCTGATCGGTTCGGTTTGTAAACGAGCCAAGCACGAGCAAAGGTCCGCTTGGCTCGGTTCAGCTCGATATAATTTTTATTATTTTTTATATATATATAATTACATATATATATATACATTAATTACAATTATATTTATAGTTTTATACATACTACTCTATTGGATTTGACTTAATATATATATATATATATATACAATTATATTTATAGTTACCTGCACAGCCAACCCAATAATAACTTAACACTAGGTTTAATTGTAAAACCCTAAGTCATGAAAAGACAAGCTTGACTTCTTATTCCCATTAGTTGTCCACTATCAATCGTCTTCCGCTATTAACCAACGCCACAACGCGACAATCGTTCTTTGTAGTATGCTCATCGCCTCACTGACCTCAACCTGTGTCTCATTCTTAGACAACCGGACCTTAAACTTAGTATCATTCTTGGGCGATCGAACCTCAGTCAACACTAGGCAACGAGAACACTTGTAACACCCCAACCGATGGCGGAATCATCGAGGTGCCACGTAGTGACGATTGTTCAAAAGCTCATGGTACTAAAATGTAAATATATAATTATTGAATATTGTTTTACAACATGTGAAATTAATACACGACAACAAAAATAAAGATAATTGATTGATCTAATCTAAGTCCAAAGTCCTATGTGAAGCGTCAAGCAGCTTATCCTGAAACATGCACGGAAATAATTTTGTCAACATATGATGTTGGTGAGTACTACTTAGTTTTGTACGTATAGTATAAGTTTTGAAAGGTAGTACAATTCATGTGTCTAGCATCACCAAGGCATTATGTAAACACGCAAGTAACCAAACAAAACAAAGATCACATGTAAAGTTGTACAATGAAATTGATAATGAGCACCTCAACACGTGTGAGTCTAAAAGAGCACCATAACACAAAGTTATGTCTAAATGAGCACCGTAACATAAGTTACGTCTATGTGTAAGAGCACCATAACATAAGTTATGTCTAGATGTATGATTTTGTATGTAAGCTACGTTCATGTTCAAACATAAGCACAAAGATAATCAAGACACGTATATGAATTGTAAATGAATAAAAATGTATGTGTAAATGAATATGAAGATTTTGTATACTCCGAAAGTTGTAAAAGCGAAAAAAGGGGATAAGTAATACTCACCTTAGCAAGGTGGTAGTTCTTGTGTAATTGAATAAGTATAATCCAACGTTGCCAAGTATCACCCTATGTATAATGTAACAAATAAGTCTAAGTCTATTTGGTCTATAAGTATTTTCTAGGGCTTCGAATTGGGGATAAGTATTTATTTGATTAATAATTAAATTGTTTAATAAATATAAGAAATTTAATAAGTAAATGAATAAAAGTCTTTTTGTAAATTTTAATTTGGAGATGGTCACAATATAAAGTTTTAAGTGTGAAAATAATTTTTATAAAATTATTTTCTTGAAAATAGAATATTTAATCCATTTATTTCAACTTGTCAAAATATGACTTTAACATCTAAAAATATTAAAATTAAAAAATTTTTAAATTAAAAACTGTATTTCTGTTCCAAATGAATAGAATTAATTTATGTAAAATTTTGGTGCAAAAATATTTAAAAATGAATTTATTATGATTTATTTACGATTAAAATAACAAAAATTAATTAAAAATATAGAATGAGCGGTTTTTCTGAAATAAAAATTGTTTCTGAAATGTTTATTGTTGTACAAGTTTAGGATAATTTTTGTGGAATTTTATAAAATCGTTTAGATATTTTTATTGAATTTTACCTTTATAAATGAATAAACTTGTAATAATTATTATATATATTAAATAAATGATTTTTGAAAAACTAAAAATTGGACAGCAAAGTTTATCATCGGAATAACATAAAATAAATTTTGTAGAATTTATAAAATAGTTTTAGTATTTTAAAACGATTTTTAAGAAATTAAGAAAATATAAGTGTAATAGAATAACACACAAAAAAGAAATGCTTATGGTGGGAGTCGAACCTGGGTCAGACCCGGTTCAGTTTCTCTAGCCAACCACTGTGTTACCAACTGATCTGTGTGATCAGTTGGTGATAATTTCTGTTTCATAATAATTATATATATTATTTGTATTACATGTTCTTCCCCAATTTAACCCACATCGAGCCCTAGTTCCTTGAATCAACTCAATTAACGATCAATAGCCTCAGAAATGTTAGGGCTATTGATCGATTGATCCTGAATAACAAAGCCCATCAAGAAAACACAACTTACAATGATAAATCGTATGCGAAATGTCCGGTCAACCCGAAAGTCAAACTTCGAACAAGAACACTTGAACAGAGGGATTAAACAAGAAATTGAGGATTGGGGTTTGTATTTCGGCACCTAGAGGTTGTCAACCGAAGTTCAATTTATAGTGTTCATGTCCGATTCGTTGTTTAGGAAAGGATTGACCGGGCTTTACAAATACGCGTGAAGATTGTTTTAAATTGGAAAGATTGCTTGTTTAAACGCGATAATTATGCATAGGTTTGACGTGTAGTCATTGGTCGGTCAAACCAAGGTTATCAATGGTGATGATTATCCACGATTTCAGCTGATTATTTCCCCCTTTTTTTTGCTCCTTGCGTCGCACAGTCAACAGCAGATAGAAGGGGAAGTGTTGGTTTTGTTTTAGGAAAGTTTAAAAGTATTAAAGTCTTGTGTTAATCAACGAAACAAGTGAGTGGTGTAGTGGTTGTGTACGTGTGGGTGACTCGGCTTCTGCCCGGGTTCGAGTCCGGTGGGTAGCATTCTTTTTTTTTTAAAAAAAAAAAAAAAACAGAAGGGGAGTTGGGCCTGGTACATGGGCTGGATCAGACTTGGGCTCAGATGGTGGGCTGCATTCTGTTCTGGGCTCCGAAATAGAAAGGGAAGGAAGGGTATGATTGGATTGTTGTTTGGGCTTAAGACTAGACTATTATTATTATTATTATTATTATTATTATTATTATTATTATAAAAATAAATAAATAAAAAAAATGAAAAGAAAAGTGACGGATGTCACAACATCCCCTACTTTTAGAAACTTCGTCCCGAAGTTATTAGGAACATAGGGTTTTGGATGTTTGGGTAACAATCAAGATAACTGTGGTTTGAAAAAAAAATCGAATGATTTGGATATGAGGTTTGATAGGTGTGAGTTAAGGATTGGATTAGGTTCGTCTTGAATAAGAAGGAGAATAAGAATCTAGTGAATCACTAAATTTCAAGTTTTAGGAATCCTAGAATAAATGTACGAGTTGATTGACTACAACAAGACCAAATGAACTACCAAGCAAGTAGAGTTTGTTCCTGGTCCGACTTCCAGTCTCACTTTCAATGCATCATTAGTGTTTGTATACAGGGTGTACCGCAGCTAACCCACCACACCTTTGATACCTTGAAAACGTACTGGACGCCTACCAAAAACTCTAATAGAATTTCACACTACCCTAACGTACCTGTAAATTCATGATTACATTCCGGACCGGAATTATCAATTTACCTTACATTAGGGTTTTATGTCTTTCTATGATCCTAATCTAACACACATTAAAGCAAATAAGTTTCACAAGAAGATGACACAACAACACGTTTATTAATGAAATGAGGCTATGAAATAATAAGGTCAATTGCATTGGTTTGCAACGACTTGTAAGCATAACAATATCTAAGTATGGGCTACCACTCGTCCGAGGAGCCCTTTAAATGAAATGTTTATCTGAGTTGCGTGGATAATACACACATGCAAGCAAGTTTGTAGGTACTACAACCATTAAGTGTAGGTGTTATCTTAGTGGCCTATAGAAATAGTTTACGAGTATCATGAATAATTAAATGTTCAATGGATAGTCAGATTAAGAGAAAAATTAAGTTTCATATATCAAACCATGATGTTTTTAGAAAAAGCTCTGTAGGATCAAGTATCGAGTTTTTTTTAGTAGTTTGATTTCATGGAAATCAAATCCAAATGTTTTAAACAAATGTAAGGTAGAGTCTTTAAAACATAATCAAATATGATAAATTTCCAATCTGTGTTCGTACACAATAGTATGTAAGGAAATTTCTTGATGTTATATGCTAATGAGTGCGACAAAATTGGGTACAAAATGATAATAGGATCAAGAAAAAAAATGAAAACGCAAGTGTTGGATTCCGAGTCTTCAGAAGATTCCATCCATGGCTTAGCCAGTGGAATTAACGTCATCCTGACCGTCTGCTTCATTGATATTGATATTGAAGGCTCGTCCATGTGCCACCAGGTTTACATTATTCAATTTAGGGCATTGAGGTCGCATGTGGTTAGGGTCTCTACAATGATAACATGCCCGACCGTTAGTAATCTGTAGTGGTCCCTGGGCAGCTGTTTGATGATTACCCTGTGTCCCAACCATTACTCGACAAGTGGTGACAAAAGTGTCCAAACCTTCCACATCTAGTGCATTGACGGCATGGAAGATTTGCAGGGTGATGATACTTGCAAGTGTTGCATTGAGGATGGATTCCCATGTAGGCTTTCTTGATAGGAGGTTGTGTCACAACAGTCTGGTTCTGATTATCGCCCATATCGTTTCTTAGGGTTCGAAGAAGTAGTGGCGGCCTTTGCTAAAACAGTCTTAGGTTGTTCAACAACATGGATGGTTTTCTCAGTAGACGTCTTGGTGCCCTTCCTAACCAAGTTTCCTTTCCTTACGTGTTTGTCTGTTAACGTGGCTGCAAGTTGGATGGCTTCTTCTACCGTAGTGGCTTTGCCTCCAGTGACAACGTCTTGAATCAGGTCAGGTAATCCCTCGATATATTTTTCGATTGCTCAAGAGACCGGGGTGACCTTGTGTGGAACCAGTATGCTAAGTTCGTGATATCGAGTATTATACGCAAGATTCTCACCACTGTCTTGTTTCAGCCCATGAAACTCTTCCTCCAGTTTCCTGATTTCGTTCCTAGGGCAGAATTTGGCGATCATGAGTTCCTTAACTTCAGCCCAAGATAAAGATAAAGCAACATCAGCTCCTCGATTGCGTTTTTCGCCATTCCACCAGGTTAGCGCCCCCTTTTGAAGGACACTAGTAGCATAGCGAACACGGAGTTCATCAGGACATTCACTGTTCACAAAGGTGCTCTCCATGCTTTCAAACCATTGGAGGAGGCCGATAGCACCCTCCTCACCTGTGAATTTTGTGGGGTTGCAGGAGTTAAAGTGTTTGAAAGTGCACCGAAATTGAGTCGTACTTCCTGTGTTGGCACTGTTACTATTCTGGGTTATCTCACTGACAAGGTTTGGGATCACTGCAGCAATTTGTTCAGGGACTAAAGATGCAAGGCGACGGTCAGAATGTTGTCCAGAAGCACGAACAGGACGTTGGCTGGCATCACGGAGCATGCGGCGAGCAGACATCTATGTGGCAGTCAATGAATAATCATGAGATTAGAAATGTAAGTGTATAACCGTACAGATGATTATGAAAGTATGAATTTGTAAGCAATATATGAAAATCATGGAATACAAAATATTGTATATGAAACGAGAGAGTGTTATTTGAAAAGCTTGCATAAAATGCTTGGAGTGCTCTTGCCTAGCTGTAAAGCCAACAAGAACATTGACTTTTCAAAGGAATTGAACCCAATGGTGATCAAAGAAGACATGCTTTAGCCTATAAGTGGACACTCACTCCAGGAATCCCCAGGTAAGCATAACAGGTCCGTAAATGGATTTATGCGCTATGCTTGCCTATGCCAGAAAACCCAGTGTACAGGCATCCACCCTTCCAGATTGCACGTGTCCTTATCACACTCATTAAAGTTCAACATCTTCGAAGGAGCAAAAATAAGAGTAGGCATTATGCCTAAGAGTGTCTTCATGAAAGGTACGGCTCCCGTTCCGTGATGATGTAGGCTTTCCACTCCTTGTAGGACACCATCTCTATGCATCAGGATGAAAGATGAGGAGAAATGGAGACGAAGAGAAAGATAAAGGAAGGAAAGTAGAGGGAACTGAGGGTAAGGTAATTTAGGAAATATCATGCATGAAAGTTCGGTTATAGTCTAGGCCATTTTATCTAATAACCTAGTTCCCTATAACCATGGCTCTGATACCAATCTGTAACACCCCAACCGATGGCGGAATCATCGAGGTGCCACGTAGTGACGATTGTTCAAAAGCTCATGGTACTAAAATGTAAATATATAATTATTGAATATTGTTTTACAACATGTGAAATTAATACATGACAACAAAAATAAAGATAATTGATTGATCTAATCTAAGTCCAAAGTCCTATGTGAAGCGTCAAGCAGCTTATCCTGAAACATGCACGAAAATAATTTTGTCAACATATGATATTGGTGAGTACTACTTAGTTTTGTACGTATAGTATAAGTTTTGAAAGGTAGTACAATTCATGTGTCTAGCATCACCAAGGCATTATGTAAACACGCAAGTAACCAAACAAAACAAAGATCACATGTAAAGTTGTACAATGAAATTGATAATGAGCACCTCAACACGTGTGAGTCTAAAAGAGCACCATAACACAAAGTTATGTCTAAATGAGCACCGTAACATAAGTTACGTCTATGTGTAAGAGCACCATAACATAAGTTATGTCTAGATGTATGATTTTGTATGTAAGCTACGTTCATGTTCAAACATAAGCACAAAGATAATCAAGACACGTATATGAATTGTAAATGAATAAAAATGTATGTGTAAATGAATATGAAGATTTTGTATACTCCGAAAGTTGTAAAAGCGAAAAAAGGGGATAAGTAATACTCACCTTAGCAAGGTGGTAGTTCTTGTGTAATTGAATAAGTATAATCCAACGTTGCCAAGTATCACCCTATGTATAATGTAACAAATAAGTCTAAGTGTATTTGGTCTATAAGTATTTTATAGGGCTTCGAATTGGGGATAAGTATTTATTTGATTAATAATTAAATTGTTTAATAAATATAAGAAATTTAATAAGTAAACGAATAAAAGTCTTTTTGTAAATTTTAATTTGGAGATGGTCACAATATAAAGTTTTAAGTGTGAAAATAATTTTTATAAAATTATTTTCTTGAAAATAGAATATTTAATCCATTTATTTCAAATTGTCAAAATATGACTTTAACATCTAAAAATATTAAAATTAAAGAATTTTAAATTAAAAATTGTATTTCTGTTCCAAATGAATAGAATTAATTTATGTAAAATTTTGGTGCAAAAATATTTAAAAATGAATTTATAATGATTTATTTATGATTAAAATAACAAAAAATTAATTAAAAATATAGAATGAGCGGTTTTTCTGAAATAAAAATTGTTTCTGAAATGTTTATTGTTGTACAAGTTTAGGATAATTTTTGTGGAATTTTATAAAATCGTTTAGATATTTTTATTGAATTTTACCTTTATAAATGAATAAACTTGTAATAATTATTATATATATTAAATAAATGATTTTTGAAAAACTAAAAATTGGACAACAAAGTTTATCATCGGAATAACATAAAATAAATTTTGTAGAATTTATAAAATAGTTTTAGTATTTTAAAACGATTTTTAAGAAATTAAGAAAATATAAGTGTAATAGAATAACACACAAAAAAAAATGCTTATGGTGGGAGTCGAACCTGGGTCAGACCCGGTTCAGTTTCTCTAGCCAACCACTGTGTTACCAACTGATCTGTGTGATCAGTTGGTGATAATTTCTGTTTCATAATAATTATATATATTATCTGTATTACATGTTCTTCCCCAATTTAACCCACATCGAGCCCTAGTTCCTTGAATCAACTCAATTAACGATCAATAGCCTCAGAAATGTTAGGGCTATTGATCGATTGATCCTGAATAACAAAGCCCATCAAGAAAACACAACTTACAATGATAAATCGTATGCGAAATGTCCGGTCAACCCGAAAGTCAAACTTCGAACAAGAACACTTGAACAGAGGGATTAAACAAGAAATTGAGGATTGGGGTTTGTATTTCGGCACCTAGAGGTTGTCAACGAAGTTCAATTTATAGTGTTCATGTCCGATTCGTTGTTTAGGAAAGGATTGACCGGGCTTTACTAATACGCGTGAAGATTGTTTTAAATTGGAAAGATTGCTTGTTTAAACGCGATAATTATGCATAGGTTTGACGTGTAGTCATTGGTCGGTCAAACCAAGGTTATCAATGGTGATGATTATCCACGATTTCAGCTGATTGTTTCCCCCTTTTTTTTGCTCCTTGCGTCGCACAGTCAACAGCAGATAGAAGGGGAAGTGTTGGTTTTGTTTTAGGAAAGTTTAAAAGTATTAAAGTCTGGTGTTAATCAACGAAACAAGTGAGTGGTGTAGTGTTTGTGTACGTGTGGGTGACTCGGCTTCTGCTCGGGTTCGAGTCCGGTGGGAAGCATTTTTTTTTTTTTTTAAACAGAAGGGGAGTTGGGCCTGGTACATGGGCTGGATCAGACTTGGGCTCAGATGGTGGGCTGCATTCTGTTCTGGGCTCCGAAATAGAAAGGGAAGGAAGGGTATGATTGGATTGTTGTTTGGGCTTAAGACTAGACTATTATTATTATTATTATTATTATTATTATTATTATTATTATTATTATTATTATAAAAATAAATAAATAAAAAAAAATGAAAAGAAAAGTGACGGATGTCACAACACTAAAGGTAACATGCCAAATTTATGGTTGTCCAAAAAACTCGCCCCTCATCGCTCGCTCGAAAAAATGTGCGCTCAAAAAATGCTCACTCGATTTCCGTCTAGGTTGCGAACGAGCTGATCGGTTAGATTCGGTTTGTAAAGTAGCCAAGCACGAGCAAAGGTCCACTCGTTTCGGCTCGATTCGTAAATAACACTAGCCAACACCACCTTCATGCACTAATGCCACCGTACACCTTCACTCCACCTCAATCGTACACAGAAACCCTAATTCCGAACCACCAGCACCCCCATCACCACATCCAATCGGTCTAAATCTGATAAAAAAACGCCACCCACCACCTCTCCTAAACGTTTCATGAGGAGAAATCGCGTTGGCACTAACTAGAGGTTTGCACATGCCAAACTGTTTTGCCATATTATTGAATTAGAGGAAGGTTCTTGTACAAATGGTTCTTATCCTACAAGTAACCCTTAACGTGAGAAGTGAAATAGGGTATTTATTTTATTTTATTTTTTTGATGATGTTTTTTTTTCATATTGTTAAACATGTACTTTAGTACTGAAATCTTAAAAAAACATTTTTTTTGGTGTAGAGTAATTACTGTTGTAAAGTAATTACGTAATTACTCTAATGTAAACTACTATAATTACTCTAATGACGTAACTACGCAAATATATATATATATATATATATATATATTATATATATATATATTTGCATTATTCATTTAGAAAGCATGTTTCAGTAGATGGGAAAAAAAATTTAAAAATAAATAATTTTTTTTCCTCTTTCACTTTTCATGGTTAGCAGGTTAAGCTATTGAATTAAATAAAGACTTATATTTAGATTTGTTTAAACAAATAGTTGTTTTATAGTTTTATTTTTTTTATTTATTTTTATACTAAAATAACAAAAAAAATTACACTTTTTTTAAATTACCTTTTATTGAAGTTTTTTTTTTAGTAAAGCAATCCTCAGTTTTTTAAAGTTAGTATCTTATATACATTTCACAAATCAGTTTTAAAAATAATTCATTTATATCACAATATAATAAAATGTTGAACATAAGCACAAATTTATTTTTATAGAAAAAGTTTATAGATGCAATGAAAAATGAAACTAATAATAAAATTACTATAGAAACTAAATCCATTTTTTAGCAATTAACTTTCGTATTTTAAATTACAAATAATCAAAATAGTTAATGAGGTGGTCAACTAGTGTTTAGACCATGTGTAGTATGGTGAAAAATATAACGTCCTCTTTTCTAATTGGTTTACGTGACAACTGAGTCAGCATGGGGCGTTAATTCAAAATGTGGTGTAGTGGGAGGGGAAAATTTGGGGCGCTAATTTTATTTAAAAAAACAGCTTCTTCTTCATCATTACCACCACCATTCACCTTCTTCTTCATCATCATCACCACCACCACCACCTTCTTCTTCATCATCACCACCACCATTCACCCACCACCTCCGTCGCCGCCTTCATCATCACCGCCACCTGATTCTTTCTTCTTCTTCTTCCCTCTTTCTTCGTCTTCTTCCCTCCCTCTTCTTTCTTTCTTCTTTTTCCTTTCATTCTTCTTTCTTTCCTCCTTCACCGTACACCATCACCACCACCATACACCACCACGATCACCGTCACCTTCACAGCAATGACCGTTGAACAAGATGAGGTGTCGACATTTGATTGGTTAATGGTTTTGTTTCATAGCGCTATGTTAATAACGCCTGGGATGGTTTTTGCTCGATGGCGCCTCACCGTTCCGGTGTGGAGGGCGCGAATATTCACATCACGCTCAGAATAGCGTTGCACTACATATGGTCTTATATATGCGTCGTACTTGATACATTGGGCTAAAGCCAATGGGCTAGTTCATTTGTGAGATGCTTAGACCGTCCGGAGTGGGGGGAAGCCCCTTGGGGGGGGACACGTGGCAGGCTATCATTGGGGGGCTGGAGATGACCGTTTGAATTATAAAAAAAAACCAACCGTTGGAAAGTAATAGTTAATATATATATATATATATATATATAGGGAAGGGTTTAAATGAGAACACCCATCTTTTGTGAGAACAGTGAGAACTAATCTCAACCACTCATCTATTTATCTTGTGTTTTAATTAAAAAGGGTAAAGTGGTAATTGTGAAAATTAATAAATCAGTCCATGCTCCATGCCTGTAATCTGATCTCTCTCATCTTCTTGATACACACGAAAAATCATGTGGATCTACTTACCTTCAATCTAGTTGTTCACGTGGTACCATCTTCAACGGTGTCAATCCTGCAGTCATCGACCAGGTAACAATCAACCAATGTTCACTTTTTTAAGTTTTTGTTTAAATCAATTGTTGTTCGTATATGATTGCTTCAATTGAGATTGGCCAGGTTGTTTTGACTCTCGAACTTGCCTAAAATTTATTTTATTTTCTCAATTTTGGGTGATAATCGGTGGATAGTGGGTTTTGATATTAGGTGGTTTGTGGTGATAATCAATTTGGGTCATACTAACTATTAATTTAGTACCATGATTATAGGTTTATTGATTTGGCTTATGTGGTGTTTTTGTGTGACATGTATTGGAACTCGATACTGGCACTCGGTAAATAATTAGATAGTGATGAAGCATCAGTTTATTGAAAACTAAATGATGAGTATCTTTTAACAGGGTGTTCATGAACCTTGAGATTATTAGGATTTTTTTTTTGTTAATTCTTCATCTTTTCCATGCAATTATCTTGATTTTGTGGAACTTATGGATAAAATATGGAAATGGAAAGAAATTATTGTATCATTTCTAGGTGCACATAACCTGTTTGTTGAAATGCCAAAGTGAGTTTTGTGTTTTGCTTCTAATTTGCAAGGTCTAAATTAAGTTCTAATGGTCAAAAGCTTTATATAAATTCAATATCCAATAGCTAAATCAACGATTAAACCAATTTATGTTTATGTAAGTAATAGTTTGTATCAAACCGTTTTATTTCATATTCAAGTTCATTTTTAAACTATGTGACATAGTGTAATTAATGGTTCTGTTTTTTTTTAACCCAGGAAACGTTGTTAAGAAGTTGATAAGTAGGCGGCTTATTCGACTTAAAAAGCTGGAAATTCTCAATCATAAAAGACTACGTCATCGATACAAATTTTCAAGATAAGAAATATATTTCAAAAGCTGGCAGATTCGGTATGATGGAACTGGTGAGTGTGATTATAACAGGTGAATCGACACAAGGCGTGTACATAGACTTTTAACAGATGCTACTAATGTGAAAAGGCTATTTTAATGCTGGAAGACATGAGGGCATGTATGTGTATGTGTGTGATATTGAAGAGAAAAGGTTGTCTCAAGTTCTGCTCAACTCGCTTGCAAGGCTGCATTGGATGAATGAGAATGTTGATGCTGCTGCAAGGATTCTTATGTGTTGTTCATATTTATGAATGTGTAACAGTTGATTGTACACATGTGTAAGTATTTGTTTTACATACGTGTATGCGTAATGTATTCTTTTGTCCAAACTCAGACCTTAAATTTTTTATTAGTTGAATGACAAAATGTCTAATCTATTATATTAACGTACAGGTTTTGTCATATATAATGTTAACCTTCATTTGCATAGATTGTTTGTACTTTATAATTCCCAATTCAGACCTTCATTTTCACAGATTATTTGTACGTTAAATTTTGGTTTGTTCTCTTATACGTTATCAAATTTATTTGTGTAGGTGTCTGATTTACACATGTGTAATTGTCTGTTTTACACATGTGTAATCATAAAAACAAAAGTTGTAATTATTGATATATCCTAACCATGGTAACATAGAAACAATTCATAATACATAATATCATTTGTTTATTTTTTTTTTCATTTTTTGTCTCTATCATGTCACTTATTTCTTTCTGTTTTACACATGTGTAAATTGTTCAGTGTCAATTATTTCTTTCTACACATTTGCAGCTTTAATTAACACGTGTGTATATTCTTTAATATTACCTATTTGTTTCTATTTTACGTTTGCGTAGTTGTATTACACATGTGTAAATCGTTAACTGTCACATAATTGTGTATGTTTTACACATTTGCAACTGATTTACACATGTGTAAACTGTTCACTATCACTTATTTGTTTTCTATTTTACATATGTTTAGTTGTACATGTGTAAATTGTTCATTGTCACTTACTCGTTTATGCTTTACACATTTGCATATGAATTATACATGTTTAAACTGTTTATTGTCATGTATTTATATTTCTACTTATATTCCGTTGTCTTACACATGTATAAGTGTTGCCTTACACATGTGTAAATTATTCACTGTCGCTTATTTGTTTCTGTTCTACACATTTGCATACGTATTATCCACGTGTAAACTGTTCACTATCATTTATTTCTATTAGACCTATTCATCTTCATTTATTTCTAGTCTACCTATGTCTAGTTGTTTTACACATGTGTAAATTGTTTATTGTCACTTGGTTGTTTTTGTTTTAACACATTTGTATTTGAACTACACATGTGTATGTTATTCACTGTCACTTATTTGTTTCTATTTTATACAATTGCATCTAATTACACATGTGTAAACTGTTCACTGTCACTTTTTTTTTTGTTTTTACACATTTGCATATGAAATACACATGTGTAAACTTTGAATTAAACCAAGATAGTACTTAACAAAAATCAAAAGTATTATACTAACCAACAAGTAGGATTTACAAAAATAGAACCATCCTGAAACTAAAAGCATTAAAATGCTTAACAAGTCAAAATCCTTGACATGTGGTAACAACGATACATATAAACAAAAGTTACAATCCTTGATATATTATAACCACTCTAACATAGAAACAATTCATAATCCATTATATCAAACTCCATTGCTTTCTCGATCACATTTTCTCGATGGTGAATATTCGCTTTCAAAGTACAATCTTGGCATCATTTTCTGGGCTTCTACAATTGACCTCTTAAATGTCTTTTTGTCTTTTTTCCATCCCGCAGTATAATGTGCCATATTTTCTATAATGTGCCTGATCAATGTGACAAAAGTTCAATACCATTAAGCCATTTGATTTTAGTGCTATTATAACCAAATAATCCGACTGATTTACACACGTGTAAGCTGCATAATGACATCTATTTAATTATACTTATTTGTTCTAATATTGTTTTTCCATTGTGCACATGTGTAAATGTTTTTATGCAGTACATACGTAAACATATTATCTACAAATGTGTAAGTTGCTTAATTACACAAATGCAATATTAACTAAGATGATTTACAAATGTGTAAACAACTTACTTACACATATGTAAACAAATCGACAAAACTACTATTTTTTTATTAAACTATTATGATTTACACATGTGTAAACCTTTATATCTATAGTATCTTTTTTTCAATATTATGATTTACACATGTGTAAACGTTCATATTTTTGTTTATTCACATAACTATTTGTTGATATTGTTGTGACTACTTCTGCGTCTTGATTTATAAAATCTTGTGCACCTTCCTAGTCATGTCTAAAAGCAATTTAATATAACAGTAGATAAGCACTTCTGTTTATAGTTCGTTTTGTTAAACACCTTTTAAAAATGACATCATCATGAATCATACATACATAGTACAAACATATATATACACATATCAAAGCTAGGATAACTAAAACAATTAGAACCCCAATCTTTATGAAAATGGTTATGTTCTCTGTACAATCAAATTACACATTAAAACTTCTTTTTGCATTAATGTAAAACATACTAGTTGGAAAAAATAGATATTTTGTTTGGTTCTGCACATGTGAGGAACATATTATGTAATAGCTAAGTTGAATACTACCAAATCAGTGATCCCATCTACAAAATTGTACTAAAGTAAGTCCACCATTATATAAGTCAATGTAAGCGAGTAATTAAATAAAACAACATTTACCGTGTAAGAAAATAGTCATCTCAGCAAGATGTAAAGGAACAATTGTTAAAGAATTGTTTTTTCCATCTCTCATTTGGAGATGATGATATTCAATCAGCGATTTATGAGTTGGTAATCCAGATAGGGTTTCATGATTGGAATATTGGAAGGTTTTGACAATAATACCCCTTTAGTCTTCTAATTTATGTTCCCTTCACATTGAAACCCTCTCTAATCTTAGCCCTTAATTTAGGATGATCTATGGATGAAAATTGTTCTTAGTGTTCTCACAAAAATTGATGTTCTCAAGATAACCCTCCCCTATATATATATATATATATATATATATATATATATATATATATATATATATATATATATATATATATATATATATATATATAGGGAGGGTTATCTTGAGAACGCTAAATATTGTGAGAACCGTGAGAACAAGTAAAAAAATCAATTAAAATAAAAAAAAATTTTAATACAAACCTCATTAAAATCAAAATACAACATTAATAAATGAATTTTCTTTCCAAATAATTAATCTTTTCTTACAAAAACACTTTCAAATTAACTTTTTTACACATGTGTAAATGAAACAGTTTATACATGCATAAACAGTAAATTTACACATGTGTAAAAACAATTTATTTCCGTATACGTTTGAATTTTTACGCGTAAATTGTGTTTTTGAGATTGTAATTTAGTAATAAAGACAAGTGTAAAAAGAAATTTTGAATTTGAATGGTTTTAGATGTCGTTCTCGCGGTTCGCACGAAATATAGGTGTTCTCAAATTAACTTTCCCCTATATTATATATATATATATATATATATATATATATATATATATAACCCCACTTTTCACACAAAACATCCATGAACACCGATCATCTAAGCAGTGCAGAGTTAGAGATGACCCTACAAATGAAGCGCGAGATTATGGCAAAATATAATATGTAGTTTTTATTTTTATTTTTTTAGCCGTATTTTTTATATTTAATTTATTATGGTTTTTTATTTTGTAGGTTTTTTATTTTTTAATATTAATTATTAGGATTTTTATTTATGTTTTTTCTTAAAAATGTGTTTTTTATTTAGTTTATTAAGAATATATAAAAAAAAGAAAAGAAAATCCACGTGGCACTCTCTCCCTCTTCCTCCCCTTCCACTCCCCACAATTTCCCCCTTCCACATGGGTCTCACAAGTGCCACATGGCACTTTCATCATTCTCTTTCCCCTCTCCACTCCTTATAATCTATGTTTGTTTGAAGGGAGGTCTCGTGTTTAAATTTGGGTCATAGTGTAGTTAGATTAATTTTGTTTAAACTAGAGTAGGACGGAAAAAAAAAACGTTAATGACTGGTTTAGCAACGTATTTAATGTATTTATCTTGGGTCATAGTGTAGTTAGATTAAATTTGGGAAAAATTACGAGAATAGCCCCTTGACTGGATGGCTTACGAGAATAGCCCCTCTCGTCTCTTTGGATAGACGGTTCACGTGTGCCAATGCGTCTGAGGCGTCTCCCGAGAGCCTTTGGTTTCCAACCAATAAAAGACCAACACATGGTGCCGTCTCCCACTTCCCGAGACGACTTGGTGCCGTCTCCTACTTCCCGAGCCGACTTTTGCCGTATCCCACTTCCCCGAGACATCTTGGTGGCGTCGTTTCAGTTTCCACTCGGACTTCGTGCCAACCATTATTTACCATCACGACTAACCTCCACCACTATCACCTCCCTCCCTATATAAGCCAGATAAAATTCGGAGCTCCCACTAACCTCTACCTCCACCAAAAAATTCGGAGTTCAAACGGATCCTTAACACAAGAAATGGCACCCACTCGTTGGACTGAAGAACACAAAATCACACTTGTAGCTGCCTGGACGTTTTTCGAAGACAACCCACATCCGGGTAACAAATGAGACCGAATCCTCAACGAGTTCAATCAGTTGGTAGGAGGCTTGAACCAAACCATTGACTCCCTCAACGAAAATGGACCGATTTGAACACAAGTGTCAACTCTTCAACGGGGTACCACAATCGAACACTGCAAACGGTACCTTCGGATATGCCCGAGACGTGGCCATCTGAATAACCCTAAATCGAGTATGAGTCCAAGCAAGACAATGAATTTAAACACGTCTTTGCTTAGCAAATGATGAGGAATAGGCTTAAACGAGTAGCTTTCGTGTTGTCTGTTTAGTGGTTTAATGATGTTTAGTTTGTAATGTTTATGTTTTTTTCTTGTTTAATTATGTATTTATTTTATCTTTTTTAATCGAATGACTCGTTTATTTTATGTTTATTTAAGTTGACAATTAGTAATTTAAATAAATTTTATATCATAATAAAGTTATAAAGTTATAACATAAAATAACTTTTAAAAAATATTGCGGCTGGGGGGAATGGGTTTGAATCCGGCAGGTCTGAGACGTCACCAGAGACGTTTCAAAACCTGAAAAAGCCGCCACCGGAGACGTTTTTTCCAGGTCTGAGACGTCACAACCGGATACGTTTCAAAACCTGCAAAAGACGCCACCGGAGACGTCTTTTGCAGGTCTGAGACGTCTCCGGTGACGCCTAACACTCCTCAGGATCAACAACACTACGTGTTGGTCTTTTATTGGTTGGAAACCAAAGGCTCTCGGGAGACGCCTCAGACGCATTGGGAATGTGAACCGTCTTTCCAAAGGGACGAGAGGTGGCTATTCTCGTAAGTCATCCGGTCAATGGGCTATTCTACTTTCGGTTATATTTTTATTTTCGTAAATATATTTGTAATCATATTTAATGTATTTATCTTGTTTTAATTATATATAATTCACTATAAATCCGTTTTGGACTGTTTTAGCAACAAAAGAAAACAAATTCTCATTTGGACTCATCTAGCAATTTGGAACAAACCTTATGGACGAATTTGACAATTAAGAAATAGGAAATGACCAAAATGCCCATGATTTAACGTTGGTATTTAACAGAGTTTGCAAATTGGACAGATTTAATTAGCATTAGATTTCTAACCTTAGTGGCTCAGGCGTCACAATTTTTTATTTTGAATGGATTTAGCAATATTGACCAAACCTCAGAAACGAATTTAGCCATTTACTAAAAAAAAAAAACACCTAGACCAATGTGTAGTTATCTTTTAACATAAAAACAAATAAGTTGGTGACAAAACTGTAAAACCCATAGTTATCAAATGAATTTGAGTTATCTTTTAACATTTGTTACAGTGGAAGCCATAATGGCATTAACCAACTCAATATTTCCAATTCGGTTTGCCTTCAATTCACTCAATTATATACATCTACTATTTTGTACATACACATACATGTTCACACACAAAACAAGTGTAAAATATCACAAGCTCAATAAGTCATGCACTCACTCTTGCTAGATCTATTAGTTTAGACTGGAGTATTTTAATACTTGAGCTCAACTCCAAACTTTATCCGAGTAGCTTGACTAGAGTTGTATCAATGATAGATATACTTTCAAGAGAGACATTTATTTAAAACAGTATTACAATCTTATTAGTTATCCATGCCTAGCTAACACAATAACAAACGTACGCACAATTAACAACTACATGGCTTGAGTTAATTAGTTGCATGACATCGAAGATACTGACATAGGATACGGGTATGTATTGGCATAAATAAAATACACGGTTTGACCAGGGGTGGTTGGGTTTCCACCATTAACTAAGCAGTCATCGTAGGCGATACGCTTAAACACACTTGGGTTGATGAGCCTGGCAGAGCTAAACCACCCGCAACTCACGTGAATGTCTGAGATGCTACAGCCTCCGGTTCCTGTTGGTGGTGGCACGCATATGTTCTG
Organism: Ambrosia x helenae; assembly: GCA_030844895.1. Lineage (NCBI taxonomy): Eukaryota > Viridiplantae > Streptophyta > Magnoliopsida > Asterales > Asteraceae > Ambrosia > Ambrosia x helenae. Next base: position 2,927,045 of record CM061224.1, on the reverse strand, counting down.
AATTTGAACCGTGTATGTTGGGATTCCATTAGGAAGAGGATCTGTCTGCCCTTGTGATATATAAATGTTATCCGTTGAACAATAATGCCTACTTATCCAATCCGAACCGGCGGAACCGCCATCATAATCTGATCATCACCCAAAAAAAGTCATATATATATATATGTTCCTTAGCAATTTATTAATTAATTAATACAGGGTCACTTTTCAGCTGCACGTTGACTCTTTATATTCAGCTATAAAGTGGCGTTCAAAAAAAAAAAAAATTAATACATGATTGTCCGTAAAAATTGCTAAATTTAAGTGACCTAGACCATAATGAAAAGTGTGCCGTAAGAGTATATAAGCCGAATGGTCTCTCTTTTATCTTTGTTACCGCCACTCACCAATGTATTAAATCGGGTATCTATCTATATATATGCCAATGATCTCCAGCCCAGCTGGTTTGAGGTAGGGTGGGTTTTCCCTTAGGGGTTCTCATCCTGGGGGTAGGTCACAAGTTCGATTCATGCAGACCACAAAAAAAATTCCCCGTGATGGTTTGAGCTTAGGCAAGGAGGACACCAGTGTGTGGGTAGGGATTCGAACTTGAATCGCTAGGTTAGGGTTGTACAAGGATTTTCACTGAACTAAGCCTTTCAAAAAAAAAATCTATCTATATATATAAAAGAAAACGTATATGCTGACGTGACGTGTAATGGAGGCCTCAACCTCCCCTTGAGAGTGCCACGTGACATCATAATTGAAACATTTTAGTGTTTTTGAAATATTTCATTTTTTTAATTAAAAAAAAGATAAACATAAAACCCTAAATTAAATTGAGTTATTTTAAGAAAAAAAATTAAAATTTTCTCTCTCATGTTTCCTCCCATAATTTTTAAACGTTTATATCTTTTATATACGAGATTTTTTAAAGAAAAAAATTACACCAAATTAACGAGCGTTTATTATCTTTCCAACGAGTACCATAGTCCTATATAAAAAACGGAGAAAAATCGACTATTTTTTGTGGGGTTTCGTTCATACAGGAAAAAAACACACAAAATGTTCATGTTATTCATTAATCATGTTTTTTAATAGTTGCTGACGTGACGTTCAATGGTGGCCTCAACCATCTCTTGATTATGCCACATGGCATAATGAGATGCAATGATTACAACTTCCAACTTAAGTGTTTGTTTAGTTGATTAGGTTAGGAATTATAAGAGTCATTAGAATGTGAGAAATTAGAGAGATGTGAAGAGTTTTTAATAGTTGCAGCTTATATAAGTGATTCTTTAGATGATTACTGATTAAGTTTTAGATTAGGGAATATGAGTTATTACTGATTAGAATACTATGAACATGCAATGATTGAGAGATTTTGTGGTTAGTTAACTTGAGCCATTTGCAATAGGTTATCACGTAAAATTAGATTTTTCAACCCCGGGACCCTCCCGGGGTAATCAGCTAGTACATCTATATCTATATATATATATATATATATATATTGCAAAGGGATTAATCTTACATGTCATACTCTTATGCAATCTCTCCTTTGAGAGATGCCACATAGGATGTGATGTGACAAGTGTAAACCAATTAAAAAAAAGAAATAAATATGATTTAACCTAATCTATTAAATACCTAATCTACTAAATCTAAATATTAAAACTTTATTATTTTTTTACTCATGTTTCCTCCCATAACTTTTAAACGTTAATATCTTTTATATACGAGATTTTTTAAAGAAAAAAATTACACCAAATTAACGAGCGTTTTATTATCTTTCCAACAAGTACCATAGTGCAATATAAAAACGGAGAAAAAAAATGACTATTTTTTGTAACCCGACAGGTATTGTGTCGGGTTTGGGATTAGTTTAAAAAAAATTGTGGGTTTGGGTCGGGTCTGGGATTAGGTGATACCTGACCCGATTACCCGAAACAACATACCCAAATACCCGAACTATATACCCGATCATATACCCATGAATTTTTTAACGCATCACATAACCCTTAGACTAATGCGTTCGATATTTCAATAATTAACTTTTTTTTTCTTATTTCATGTTAGTTCTTTTTAGAATGTTCGATTACAAAATTCATTTGTAATGGCACTAGATTTATACCCCGGCGCAGAGATTCGTTTTTTTAATATTTGAATATGATAACTTATGCCAGAGATTTGTTTAAAATAATAATAATAATAATAATAATATTTTATTATGTCATATTAGATATTTCAACCCGGGACGCTCCCGGGATAAAAGCTAGTTATAATTTAAAAGAATATTGGGAGAATGTTTAGTTGGATAAATGAGTTTAGTTGATAAACGGGTTTAACTTTTTAATAGCCTAAACTAAATCAAAAGTTAATGGGCTTACCAAGTGATTTTTTTGTTTTTTGCTTTTTTGGTGTTACGGTAACAAAGCTTTGTGCAAATGGAGGTTGTCAGAAAATGATTTTTGCATTTGGTGTAACCACAATCAGAGATTGCGGTTTATACACATGGACAAGATAGTCATTATATCATTTCCCCCTCACTAATCAGATGTTTCACGTCAGCATAATTCGCAACCTGAGATTGCGGTTTCACAAAAAGCACAAATTGAAAACTGACACCCCCCAAATGCACAAATGTTTTTTTACTGTACCACCAAAAAATGAAAAAAAAATCCTTAACAAGCAACTGGGTTTTTAAAATTAATTTTAGTGTTTTTATCTGAAAAAAATTATAGATGTATATATATTTTTGTTTTTCAAAAATGAGTTAGGTCCCGGGAAAGTTGGCCCTGTGTGGTCGTCCACTTTACCCCTCCCAAGGCTGGCCAGATTAATTAGTATGTAGTTATAACATGTTATTAAATTACCTTGAGGTGAGACCAATAGGCTTGGCCTTGTGTTGGTAGCATTGATGAGATGGTCCTTGGAAAAGCCAAGCTCTCTACTCTTTAAAAACTGACCTTGGAAAGGATCATTTCTTGCAGCCACTGTTTCACATATTTAAGTTGTTAAAATACTCAATCCTCTTGGTATACATGCATGCATGCATGCACCATTGTTTGCAGATATCTATCTATGTGCCACATATATAATCAAATTTTCAGCAAAGAGATATTAAATACATATATGTTTCATTGTTATTATTATATATGTTTCATTGTTATTATTGCGCGTTAAAAGTTATCCTTTTTACATGTTAAGTCTAAACAAGCTAGCGCTCTAGCTGAGTTTCGGCTTAAGATAATTAAATCACCTCAAATGATGCCTCTTTAGAAAATTATATAATGATTATTAGATCAGTCGACGATTGAAGATGTGAATTAAAAGCAGGTAACTTAATTTGATCACAAAAATATGGATGCAGTTAATTTCTAAAACAAATCAAGATTAATTATCAATTAACGTGGTAGGCGTAATTATATATGTACAGATGTATACGCACGTACCAGAGAAAACAAGGACAACAATAACAAAACCGAAGCAAGATTTCATGAATGAAAGATCCATATATGTTGCAGACTGAAGATGCAGCTGGTCAGTACCTACAAATGAAAAGCTTGACGCATTTTATTTTTAAACGGCGGCTATATATAACTATATTGAAGAGACGGGCCAGCAAGAAACTGGAAAAACTTGACATATAGTTATATACTCAAAGGATATGCGTAAACATGTTGTGTAAAAGTAAGTACATACCAATCGTAGTATATCGCAAGCAGCTAAAATTGGTTTTGTTTGATCTCTCTCCTCAAATTTGATCTTCAAGCAACCGTCTCTACACAAAACTTAAATACTTGGCTTCAGTTCTGAGGTGGTCACTAAGACTATATTGACTGACGCCTGCAGAGGTAACCAAAGCAATCTGCAGTAGTGTTAAACCTTACATAGACATTTGTTTTTTAATTATTTGCTTGAGTTAAAGCATAGTTATGCAACATGCATGTGTTTCTTATTCGATTGGCTAGCTTACCTTAAGGGAAGTGCCATTTTATTTACCTTTTAGTATACATTCAATTCGTTTTTTACATGGGATTAGGATTGTATTTGAAAATATATACACATCTACACACATATATGTACTAACACTATGTGGTGTGGCTAGTGACCGATCAACCGCGAGCCACATTTTGATTCACGTGGATCGCTCAGTCGCTCACACCACAACACCCTCACGTGGACCATCGCGCGAGCCAGCCGAAGATACCACACTCGCGTGTGGTAGCGGATGGAATCCGACCGTTGGAGGGCTTTGGTTTATTTTTGACAAGCTTTAAAAAAATTTCATATCCAACACAAACAATCAAAAATTTCTCTTTACTCTCTATAAAATGGTTTTGGCATGGAACGATTTTTTTTCTTCCGACTCGTTCAAATAAGACGAATTGTTTATGGAAGTGGAAAGGATAACGATTGAATATATACTTGATGGCCTGGTTTCGAAGACGAAATGTGCAACTTGAGCATTAATTGGACTAAATTAAAGTCAACCAATGACATGAACCCGGTTTTGAAAAATGAAAAGCAAAGTTAGATTGGTTGGGTTTGCGTGGTGTTGTTGGCTGGTTCGTATTTAATTACACATTGGAAGATGTAACCGACGATGTTAGCTTAAATCATATTGTTTGAGATCGATAATATCTATTGGTACGACCAATCCTTTATGGGAGTGTCATCATCCTTACTTTCCTTATGGGAGGTGGAGAGTTTAAGTCCTACTGACACCAAAATACTGCTGGTGGGCCGAGTTTTACCCACAATCCATTACCTTTGTTCAGTGGGTACTTCGAGAGTGCCCGGGATTGATTTGTTAGCCGTTAAAAAAAATCTATTGGTACGTAACTAATGTATACCCATTCGAGAACCTTGACTACCACTAACAATATATATATATATATATATATATATATATATATAGGAAAAAGATCAAATAGGAACCAAGAGTCTAGTTAGGAACTTAGGAACCAATCTGAGCCCTTCGTCTTTGATCTTGATCTACGGGGTAGTTATGTAATTAAACAATTATATATTATATTTTAATTTAAATAAAAGTTTTATATATGGAAGTTAATAAAAACTTCCTGCGATTAACATTCCATTGATTTCCTCAAATCTCTCAACTTCCTGCGATTTCATCTTTATACTCCCAAATCAAAAATCACGTTCCATCGATTAAGATTTCCATCTCAGTCCCTTTCCATCTCTATTATAAGATATGGCCGACCACCACCATGGATATGGTGGCGGCGGCGCTGTAATTAACCAGACGGGGGTGGGGTGCTACGGTATGCAGAAGACAACCGATGGTGGTCTGGTTTGAATTGAGACTAGGGATTGTTTGGGTTTTGTGGTCCGCTTGTGGCTGTTGTTGATGGCCGAGAGTGGTGGTTGTTGAGGAGTTAGCGACAGTAGGGGTGGTGTATGGTTAAGCTTTGATGGTGGTTGTGCAGGTGACCGACGGTAGGTATGGCTCGAGTGGTGGTTGTGTAGGCGGCCGAGAGGGGTGCGGTTGTCATGTGGGTTTCAGTCCGATGGGATTGGTGTTTTTGGAGGTTGTGGGGACGACGACCGGAAGGTTGTACAGCGATGAAAAGATTTGTTGTTAGTTGTTATACACCAGTGTATAATTATACACCAGTGTATAATATATGTATTTAGTACTATCATTCTTTACCAGTGTATAATTATACATCAATGTATATTGATACATTTGATTATCACTACTATTTATACACCAGTGTATAATTATACATCAGTGTATATTGATACATTTGATTATCACTACTATTTATACAGTCCCCTATATACAACAACGTATATTATACACTAGTGTATAAGCAGTTGAAAATAATAAATCGTCTCATCATTTTTTGACCTCGTTATCTTATTTTAGGTTTGATCGATTACCTTTTCCATAGGGGAAATGGAATCTAATAATCCCAACTTTGGGGAGTTGGAAGGCAGCAGTCCCAACTTGCAACTTGTACCACAGCAGTCCCAACTTGTCAACTATTTAATTTGGTTGGTCCCAGACTAACTGGGGTTAACTTTTTCTGTTAAATGCCACGTGGGCATCCCACGTGGCAGTCCTACGTGGCAAAATCTGTCCAGTTGGCAAAAAAAAACGTGGGTCCCACTTGTTTTTTAATTAAAAAAAATCTATTAATTATTTAAAAAATCTTTAAATAATAATAAAAAAGAATTTATATATATATATATATATATATATATATATATATATACCCCTACATCTTCATCATCTTCACCACAACAACCACCTGCCACCACCTGCCACCACTGTCCACCACCACCATCTCCGACGACACCACCACCACCCTCCCTCCTCCTCCTCCTCCTCCTCTGTTCACCACCACAAACACCACCACCACCCTCCCTCCTCCTCCTCCTCTGTTGACCCGACTGAACCACAACCACCACCACAAACCACAAACACCACCACCACCCTCCTCTGTTACTAGACCAAAAAGACGACGACCTCTGTTACTGACCCGACCTCCTCTGTTACTTGACCCGACTGAACCACAACCACCACCACAAACCACAAACACCACCACCACCCTCCCTCCTCTGTTTAACCTACTTCCCCCGTCTCTTTGACCCGACTGACCCGACCTCCTCTGTTACTAGACCAAAAAGACGACGACCACGCTGATGGCGGCGGTGGTTTCAGATTAGGGTTTCAGGTGGTTGATGGCGGCGGTGGTTTCAGATTAGGGTTTCAGGTGGTTGATGGCGGCGGTGGTTTCAGATTAGGGTTTCAGGTGGTTGATGGCGGCGGTGGTTTCAGATTAGGGTTCAGGTGGTGACGATTGATGGGGTTTTAAGAAGAATGGTGGGTTCAGGCGGTGGAGGTGGTTGCAGATGGCGGCGGTGGCGGTGGTTGATGGTGGTGGGGTGAAGATGATGATGATGATGAAGAGATGATGATGAAGAAGATGTAGGGTGATTGGGTGAAGATGTATATATATTATATATATAATTCTTTATTATTATTATTATTATTATTATTAAATTTGTGGGCCCCTCTTTTTTTAAAAAACATTAAAACATTATAAATATATGACATGGACATGGCCCCACCTTTTTTTTTTGACAGACCAACATTTTTTGCCACGTAGGACTGCCACGTGGGATGCCCACGTGGCATTTAACAGAAAAAGTTAACCCCAGTTAGTCAGGGACCAACCAAATTAAATAGTTGACAAGTTGGGACTGCTGTGGTACAAGTTGCAAGTTGGGACTGCTGCCTTCCAACCTCCCAAAGTTGGGATTATTAGATTCCATTTCCCTTTTTCCATATAATATACACCAACGTATATTATCCAAAACTATATAACATCATGCACTGCACATTCGATTTTTGACGTACTTTGATACCATTCAAACAATCAATACACATATTGATGAAGAATGATTACCATGGGGAAAAATAACTACTTTCCTAAAATAATGGGATTATAAAGGAAACTAATTAAACATGTGTTATTAATAGTCTATATACAATTACCACATTGCCCTTTGATTTAATTAAATATTTAATTAATGTTTTACTTATTTACAATCATGTCATTAGAGATTAATGGCTAAAATTGGTTCCTATGGTTCCTACTTAAGGTATGGTTCCTATTTGAACCCTACCCTATATATATATATATATATATATATATATATATATATATATATATATATATATATATATATATATATATAGGGGAAAGTTAATTTGAGAACACCTATATTTCGTGTGAACCGTGAGAACGGCATCTAAAACCATTCAAATTCAAAATTTCTTTTTACACTTGTCTTTGTTACTAAAATACAATCCCAAAAACACAATTTACGCGTAAAAATTCAAATGTATACGAAAATAATTTGTTTTTACACATGTGTAAATTTACTGTTTATACATGTGTAAACTGTTTCATTTACACATGTGTAAAAAGTTAACTTGAAAGTGTTTTTGCAAGAAAAGGTGAATTATTTGGAAAGAAAATTCATTTATTAATGTTGTATTATGATTATAATGAGGTTTGTATTAAAAAAATTGATTTTGATTGATTTTTTTTACTTGTTCTCACGGTTCTCACAATATTTAGCGTTCTCAAGATAACCCTCCCCTATATATATATATATATATATATATATATAATATATATATATATATATATATATAGGGTAGAGATCCTAAGAGAACCAACCCCTATTTGAGAACTGAGAGAACCATTCTGAGCCACACATTTCATATAAAGGCAAAAAAAAAAAAAAAAAATTTTTTTTTTTTTTTTTTTTTTTTTTTTTTTTTTTTGCTTTAAATCGCACATTTTTATGCAAAGAATTTTTTTTTTTATTTTTTTTTTATTTTTTTTTTCATTTATACATATGTGTATATAGCATTTTTCAGCTATACATATGTGTATATTTCAGTTATACATATGTGTATATAGCATTATACATATGTGTATAATGCAATTATACACATGTGTATACTGAAAAAAAAATACAAAAAAAAAAAAAAAAAAAATTTGCCTTAGAGAAATGTGTGGTCCAGAATGGTTCTCTAGTTCTCAATTTGGGAAAAGGTTCTCATTTGAACCAAATCCTATATATATATATATATATGGGAGGGTTATCTTGAGAACGATGAATATCGCGAGAACAAATGAGAAAACCAATCAAAATCATTTTTTTTTCAATATAAACCTAATTATAATTAAAATTTAACATTAAAAAGCAAAATTTCTTTCCAAATAATTCATCATTTTTCTGCAAAAACACTCTAAAATTAACTTTTTACACATGTGTAAAGAAAACAGTTTACACATGTATAAACAGTAACTTTACACATGTGTAAAAACAATTTATTTTCGTATACGTTTAAATTTTTACGCGTAAATTGTGTTGTTGAGACTGTATTTTAATAATAAAGATAAGTGTAAAAAGAAATTTTGAATTTAAATTGTTTTAGATAGCGTTCTCGCGGTTCGCACAAATTATATGTGTTCTTAAATTAGCCTTCCACATATATATATATATATACATATATATATATATATATATATATATATATATATATATATATAAGGGAAAGTTAATTTGAGAACACATATATTTCGTGCGAACTGTGAGAACGCTATCTAAACCCATTCAAATTCAAAATTTCTTTTTACACATGTTTTTATTATTAAAATACAATCTCAAAAACACAATTTACGCGTAAAAATTTAAACGTGTACGGAAATAAATTGTTTTTAGACATGTATAAATTTACTGTTTATACATGTGTAAATTGTTTCATTTACACATGTGTTAAAAGTAAATTTTAGAGTGTTTTTACAAGAAAAGATAAATTATTTGGAAAGAAAAAAAATCATTTTTTAATGTTATATTATAATTACAATTAGTTTTGTATTGAAAAAAAAATTGATTTTGATTGGTTTTCTCATTTGTTTTCACGGTTCTCGCGATATTTAGCGTTCTCAAGATAACCCTCCCCTATATATATACATATATATATATATTTATTGGGGGATGATCAAATAAAAAGAAACTTTTTTTTGGAAGGTAAATAAAAAGAAACTTAATATGAAAAAAATAACAAATGACATAATGATAAAAATTAAATACTTTAAGTCATGTTACATTAATTATTATCATCGTAATTAATTTGTAATTAACACATTATCCTACACATATCAAAATTCTTCCAACATATAACAAAATTATCATACATTTATCCTACACATATCGAGATTATTATACGTTAATCCTACACATATAAAAATTCATCATACGTATATTCTACACATATCGAAATTATCCTTCACTATAATTAAGTTTGCTTTGAAAAAATATAATTTAAAAATAAATTATGAGTTTAATTTATTTAACTAATTTATGGGGAGTTACAATAAATTAATAACTTATTAAACATTAAATACAATTATTAATCGAAATTTTTTTATTGGTTTAGAGTTGTTCGTTTTCTTCTTACAAGATAATTTGTTCTCATTTGAACTCTCCACTTTCTTTTATTGATTAAGGGTGGTTTAGGATTATCAAGATTAGAATGGTGTAATAAATCGCTTTTAGCAAAGTGGGTATGGCGCTTTCGGGTTGAAAGGAATGGTTTATGGAAATCGACTATAGAGGCGATTCATGGGGGTCCTAGACGATGCGAAGTTTTACCATCTAATTCATGTTTTGCGTCTAATTGGAATACACTTGTGCGGTTAGAAAAGCGATGGAAATTGGGTGGCAAAAGGCTTACGGATAGAATCAAGTGCGTTTTTGGTTGGATTTTTGGGTTGGGACAATGCTTTAAGGAATGTGTTTCCTGAATTGTTCGGTCTTGAATCAGAAAAAAATGCTTTGTTTTTTACAGATTGTAGCATCGGTTTCAGCAAGTTTGCTACTCGTGGAAGTGGAAGAGAAGCCCAGCTTCGGACTTAGAACAACAGCAGATGCATGCGCTGTGTCTGTTACTTGATCCGTTGCAGCTTTCGGATAGGGAGGATGGCTGGAAATGGACGGGTTCTGGCCATGAAAACTTCACGGTTTCTGCTGTTTAAAAAATGATTATGCAAGACGAATTGGACGACAACGAATTAAGTTTTAGGTGGTGCAAATGGGTCCCTAGCAAGTGGAATATCTTCATGTGGAGAACCGCTTTGGATCGCCTTCCGTCTAAGATGGCGTTGGGTAGAAGGAACATTGTTTTGGAAGATCAAATGTGTTCGTTCTGTGGCGAAGTGGAGGAGACTACACAACATATATTCACGGCTTGTTATGTAGCGTCCGGGGTGTGGCATGCGATTTCGTATTGGTGTAATCTTCCAGAGATATATGCTTTTCTATACAAGATCTTTTGGAAGTTCATAAGTAGGCGAGGCCATCTGGTGTGAAGGAGGAAGCGGTTAGAGGTTTGACCATGGTTACGTGTTGGAATATATGGAAAGCGAAGAATGAGAAGATTTTTCAGCATCGTGGGTCTAATGTTAGAGATATAGTGGAGTTTACTAAGGCGATTGGATATTTGTGGCTTAAGAATAGGCAAAACTGTAGAGTGGAATAATTGGCGATCTTTTAACTTGATGTAATTGGTTTTTGTCATTTGTGGGCTTCTTTGTCTCTTCTCAAAACAGGAAGCTTGTGGTTGGTGGTTTAATGAAGTTTATCTTTAAAAAAAAAAAAAAAACTTATATTTATATTTACATATTTATGATTTTAGTATCATATAAGGAACTAGAAAAATTCGTAACCAGGTATCAAATCACAACAGTTTTTATGTGCTGAAGGTGCCAACCGCCCAACACATGACACATAATAATTTGGAAAGCTAGAAATCTCTTGAATCATCTTTCTTAATAATTAATGGAATGGGTAAATAATAAAAGTGGGCTCCAATCTCTGAATTTTTATTTCTTCCCTTTCACAATTCTTTAATAGTAAATGGCACCTAGTGGGATTTCCCGCGCTCTGTAACTGGTTTTTGGTCAGTTTTGATTTGGTTTGTTACATTATCAGTTTGATTTGATACAATACTCGGATGATACAGGCACTCGGTATATTAACCGAGAGAGATATGTCCGACATGATAACAATATGTGTTTTACATCACGAATACCAGTACATACACCAATCTTGATTGGCCGGTATCGGTTTGACTCGTCACAACCATAAGAACAAATATTGTATTCATACCCATAAGACTACCTGTAATGGGGCATTATTAATATTATTCCACGCTCAAACACGCTAGAAAACCAAAACATACGAGCATTAAATGCACATAAAATCGGAGAGGCGTTTTTCAAATAACGCCACTAAAGCTTCACAACTTTAATTCCTTTATTGAATGCATTTTTAGAAAATACAAATCAAACGTTTGGATTGACCATTAATTAAGTTTGATTACTAATTTAATTAATTAAAGATAGCCAATACATATACATGTATTTTTAGTTATTTCTTGAGCATTCAAAGTACTTAATCATTTGCTAATGATTGAAGGGCAAGAAATATGTTTGAACCACTACACCGTTTTTTTAATCAAAAATTTCCTTCCTGTCATGGCGTCCACATGGCATAAAACGCCCCTAAAGGGCTTGAACCACTACACATGGTCTAAGAACGAATAAGATATTAGTAGCGGTGTTGTTCGTATGGTATTGGTTCGGTTCTGATGGTAAACAACAAAATCAACTTTATTTTGAATCTTAGATAAAAATAAGCATGTCACAATTGTATATTTAAAATTATAAAGCGTTATATTATTTTACTAAACTACGATGTCGAGAAACCAAAAAAAATGAATACGGTATTGGTATTGATGTTCTTCGCACGGTTCATCTCTCATGGGTCATGGCGAAGAACAAAAAGATAAAATATACTTGATCAGTTCAAATAAAAGCTTTATCGTAGACAAAAATAAGCACTTGATACCGGTACATTCCAAATTATAAGACATTATATAATACTAAAAAAATGAAAGGGTAAACACGCTATTTTATAAAAGAAAAAAAATAAACCATGATGTAGACCGTCAATCACTATAACTGACCATAAATGAGCGCTAACGAACCTAATCAATTATCAAAAATGAACTTCGGTTATCATAATTGAGCATAGACTACCCTAAGGCTTAACTAACGCTGAAGTTGGCAATTTAGCATAAACAATCATAACTCATTGCAATTGGGTAATATTAGAATAATATTTGACTCTGATTAACCGTGTATATTTTTTTGAACGGCCAACAAAACACCATTACCATTAAATCACCAAAAAAAATCGGCTAGCCAGAGGCTAGGGAAACAATCCCAAAAGAATCACCGGCGAAGCTTAGTTGGGGCCGGCGAGGGCGGCCGACCTCCCCGAATTTTCGCGTAGAAGTACCGATTATATAATATTCGTATAGAAAATTTTGGAAATATAGGGTTTCGACCCCCCGAAACTGGTTTTCGACCCCCCGAAACTAGCGAATTCGGACCCCCCGTGACTTCCGACCCCCCGAACCTTCGGGTCAAGCTTCGCCACTAAAAAGAATACACCCATACAGCAAACAAGAATACAAACTATCTACATATAAACTAGGCCTCACTTTGTTTATACACCAAAAGACAATTATGACCCAAATCACCTTGCCAAAACTCCATCCATCCCCACCCAACTGAACACATATAAAACCTTGCTGAATAGTTGCAGCCCCAAGTTAGGCATGGGGAAAAGCACCACCAGCCTATTCCATTTAAAACCAAACACCTATGATTTAAACCAATAAAAGCATTCATAAGCTCCCGTAGTCGAAACCCGCTGCGAATCACAGCAGCCGCAACACAACATGATGATATAGAAGAAATGTTAGGGCATTATGGGCTGCTCTATAACACGCCAACACACCTCCCATCTATAAACCTTCCTCCATACAAGAACAATATCAAACGAAGCAAGAAATTAGCCACTGTGCAAATGAATATAGCTGCAGATGACTACTGCACAGAAACTTTCGACAGGCCAGATCCCAGCAATTTATTCGATGTATCCGTTTCGCACTTCACCTATTTTTTTATGCCTGCCTTTCAACTCATCCGGATGTCATTTGCTTACTTTATTTTCCTGATCGCCACCTATGTCAATACTTGTGACTTGACCCGTTTGATGGCTTTGTCACCACAATTATTGTGCGTCGAAACTACTTAAACAACTGTTTACTAGCTCCCCTGTACCACTGTCACAACCACAGCAGCTAACTTATCCCATTTGATGATTTCTTCCCACACAACCTCTAAATCTCAGAGACGGCCCTGATATTCTAGATCACTACGTTCATACCGAAGGTCATCGTTGAGCTATCTTGAAGTAACTAAGGGGTTAGAATGTAATTAACTTAAGTGTAGATGGGTGATAGACAATAAAAGAAAGTAGGAGGATGTATTTGCAAAAAAATTTTTTGAACGGCCAACAAACATTTCTACCTGACTACCCAGGGGAGTCCCCACACTATGGACAGACCCCCACGACCAACCCAATGGAGGGCCCATACGTACCTCGGACGGCTGGCATAGTCAGGCCCGTCTATACAGTTCCCGAAACCGGGGAAAACCCAACCCCTCACCCGTCCGTATTTGAAAACTTCTTGCATCTATAAATAGGCATACTCCCCCATTCATCAAAAGGAAAAAAAAAAAAACTCAAGTTCCAAATACACTAACAATTAACAAACAGGCACATTGAACAAATAATAATAAATAATGGATGAACATGAACATGAACAAAAAACTCAAGGTGGTCACAAATTCTACAATCTATTGTTGAAGAGCATTTCATTACATTTACACCTCTTTCTCCTCCTTCCAATGGCTCTTATTCTCACCTTCACCTCTTACAACTACTACTACTTGTCAGCATTTGTACTTCCATTATTCACACACACCTTAGAGAAAAAATACATCTTCCTCCTTTGCACCACTATTCTCACTTTCCTCACCAAGAGCATTAATATCTTTGGTTTGAAGGAAGATAATATCGAAAATACTCTCTCGCTTGACGCGCCACTTGATGAAGGAAACCTTAGTATAGAGCAAGTCCAAGAGTATGAACAAGAACCAAAGGAAGATGTGCCACTTGTTGAAGGGAACCTTAGTATAGAACAAGTCCAAGAGTATGAATTACAAGAACCGAAGGAAGACGAACAAGATGAGAAGGAAAGTTTGCAGGTGGACAGTGATCAAGAAGATGATGGAGAGGAACAAAGGTGCAGTTCATGTGTAGATATGGATACAGAAGAGTTGAATAAGAAAATAGAGGAGTTCATAAGGAAGATGAAACAAGATCTAAGGCTTGAAGCCAAACAACCTTTGATTACTGTTTAATATATATGAAACAATGATGTTGTTTCTTTTAGTTTGATAACACTTAAAAGAGTTTTATATATTGTGAAATTTGTTGTTCAAATTAATTATCTATGTCATGGGAAATTAATAACACTTAAAAGAGTTTTATTTATGAAGTTAACTTAATTACATGCTTGTTCTTTGTTTAACAAAAATCAATTAGGGAATAATCTGATACCAATGTGCAGGAAACAACAGATTCTTGTGGAGATGCGCATAAGCATAACTAATTCCACATTCTTCTAGTAGTGTGTATAAAACTTTATTTAAAGATATCATAATAATATATACATGGTAAAGGATATATTGGAAACCCTTGTTATAGTGAAAACTCTGGAAACTCTAACTTCCCGAGCTTTTTTTTATATGAAAATTTTCGGGTATGTAATATACATGATTTTAAGCATTTTGAGCCAAAAAAATCAAAAAAGCGTCGAGCACTTTTTATTAAAAAAAATAAATAAGTTTTCGGGTAACACATTGTTAACACATGTTAATTTCGCTTAACATGTGTTACCCGAAAACTTATTTTTTTTTAAAAAAAAATAGTGCTCGACGCTTTTTTTATTTTTTTGGCTCAAAATGCTTAAAATCGTGTATATTACATGCCCTAAAATTTTCAGGCCCTAAAAAGCTCGGGAAGTCAGAGTTTCCAAAGTTTTCACTATAACAAGGGTTTTCTCTGGATCCCAAAAAAATAAAAAAATAATACTTCTTATATTTACAGGTATAAATTAGTACCATTTCATTAGAAATATATATATTTTTTTAAAATATGTGTGGAAATTACACACGGGTAAATCCAGAGACGTCCCCAAGGATTTTACATGCCCTATCTGAGCAATTAAAAAATATGTCTCTTAGGCTTTATCGAATTAAATAATTTAAACTAAAATTTATGTACGATCAATGATATAGCAATTAGCAATAAACATAACAATTAACAAAATCAATGTATTAAAATGAGTTTTACCGTAATAGGTTAATATTTAAGCGACGATGTCTATTCCTTTTTTTTATTTTTTATTATTTAGTAGGTTAAATAAGTGTTGGACTTATAAATGCTATGAGGCCTTATGGGTCAATAACTTTTAAGTTTTAAACGATTAGTATTGGATCCAAGTTTTAAATGTTAAATGGGTTTTTTGTTTAAACACACATATGTATGTACATAGAATTTTTATAAAAACAAACATGCCCCTGAGAAAAATGGCCCCGAGCCAGACGGACTCCTTAACTTGGCCCATGACCTCTCATGAGTTAATCGTTGTAACTAGTAACCAACTATCTTTTTACATGTGTATGTTTAGCACATGTGATTTGCCAATTACATATACATATGTTTTCATTTTCTAATGAGTTATTGCCAATTTAGTCTCCGAGGTTTGTAAAAAATTGCCACTTTCATCGAAATCTTTTTTTTTTGTCAATTTAGTCCCTGTGGTTTCATTTTTTTGTCATTTTAGTCCCCGAGGTTTGTCAAAAATTGTCACTTTCATCCAAATCTTGTTACTCCACAGGGACTAAAATGACAAAAAAATGAAACCACAGGGACTAAATTGACAAAAAAAAAAGATTTGGATGAAAGTGACAATTTTTGACAAACCTTAAGGACTAAATTGGCATTTAACTCTTTTCTAATGAAATAGTTTTTTATGCATAAGGCCATCAATAGTGGAAAACACTTTTAGCGTCCCTCCCTTGTTTTCTATTGGGTGCAAGAAGATGGCACAATCACCAAGATAAAATGACGTTATAATCTTAACGCTCAACACTCATTTTTGGAATTTTAAAGCCCCATAGCGCCCCATAAGGCCCCTGCGTAACGGTGTTTGGGCGCTAAATTGGGATTTAAGGCCCCAATAACGTCTCACTACACATGGTCTAAGATATATGTAGTTCTCACGAATTTCATAACTCGAGGTGGATTTGATCATAATCCTGTATATATATAGTTGAATGCCAAAAAAACAACAAGGCCTATGTCAGATCAACTGTGATATGAAAGCTATAGAATGACCAAAATATAAAAAAATACGTGGAAGAAATCGATCGACTGAAAACATACAATCAGACAAGCAATGAAGGGGGACCTTTGCTTCAGCTAAAATCCAAATTTCATTATCCTAATCATTAAGGACTGTCGGGTACAAAAACATTATTGGAAAGAACTAGTGATATACATCCCTGAACGTTAATCAAGTTTAGGTGCTTTGTATTGTTGGGTGTTAATTGCCATTGGGCTTGTTTCATTTAGATGTTTAGAAAGCCCATTAGGGTTTTCTGTTCATCAAGCTTAAAACCCAAGTTAGTCTCTATATATATTCACTAGCTTTTATCCTGGGAGCGTCCCGGGGTTGAAAAATATAACAATTCTAATAATATTAATACTAATAGTAATAATTATTACTCTTGTAATTAAATAAATAAAAAAAATAACATTGCTATAAGGTGACATCATGTGTTGCAGTGTTGTGTGATTCTTTCTCCTAACTTCTCTTGATGAAGTATACCTATGCATCTTTAAAAGAGTAAAATTGCAATGAAAGCATGGCAATTGGGTTGAATTTCAACATCGTAGATAAGAACTGGTTTAAAAGAAAAAACATTATTAATGAATAACTTGAAAACTTTGTGTTTTTTTTCATGTATGAACGAAACCCCACAAAAAATAGTCTTTTTTTCTCCGTTTTTTATATAGCACTATGGTACTCGTTAGAAAGATAATAAAACGCTCGTTAATTTGTTGTAATTTTTTTCTTTAAAAAATCTCGTATATAAAAGATATTAACGTTTAAAAATTATAGGAGGAAACATAAGAAAGAAAAATTTAAATTTGTTTTTAAATTCTTTTTTCCTAAAATAACTTAATTTAAATTTAGTAGATTAGGTTTTATATTTTTTTTTTAAATTGCCACATGGCATGACACATGGCACACTCAAGGAGGAGAATGCCTCCTTAAATGCCATGTCATTAAAATGACTTTCAATTATAATATATATAGATATAGATATAGATATAGATATAGATATAGATATAGATATAGATATAGATATAGATATAGATATAGATATAGATTGTCTATGTAATTGTAAACCTGTCAGAGCTTAATAATAAATCCCTAGTTGCAGCCCGTGGACGTAGGTTCCCCACTGGAACCGAACCACGTAAAATTCTCGTGTTCGTGTGTCGTGCTTTATATTTTCTCGATTGTTATTGCATGCTCGTTGTGAATCGGTCCTTCCGTTGCGCCACTTAATCCTAACAAGTGGTATCAGAGCTTCGGCTCGTTGGATTCACGTAACGATTCGCAGAGGTGTTTATTCTGTTTTGAAGATTGGAGGTTAGGGTTTGCGATAACCCTTGAGAGCCGCCAGATCTTCTGTTCGAAATTGATCAAAGAAAGCTGATCGATATAGTACCGGGTTAGACCAATTGAATCGACGCCGTTAATTGTGAAGTTGCTGGGAACGTGCCGTTTACAACCGTTTTTAGCCACGATCAGGAGAGACAGCTTCACTCATTCTTGTTTTCTGATTAAGGTTTGTTTGGGTTGTTGTTCGGGTTTTGGGTGTTCAAGTTTCAGGTTATTATTTGGGTCGTTCGGGTTTGGTTTGTTTGTCAGTTTTTGACGGGTTATTATCAACTTTGGAACCGGGTTACTTTGATCTTATTTTTCGTTTGTCATTATGGCTGAAGACGGAAAATTGGTGATTGAAAAGTTTGACGGTTCGGATTTTAGTTGGTGGAAAATGCAGATAGATGCATTGTTGGGTCAAAAAGACTTGGATATGGTACTGGAAGAAAAACCGGAGAAAATGGATGAAGTTGACGAAGCTCTGTGGAATGCCAAGGACAAGAAAGCTAGAGGTGTTATTACATTGTCGTTGACGAGGAGCGTTGCATTTAACATCATGTCTGAAACCACGGCTCGTGGTATGATGTTGGCTCTGTCAAACATGTATGAAAAACTGTCTGCAGCTAATAAAGTGTTCTTGATGAGAGAGTTGTTCACGATGAGAATGACAGAGGGAAGTTCAGTGACCGAGCACATAAATAATTTGAATTCTCTTTTGTCCAGATTGTCATCTGTGGGAATGAAATTCGATGATGAGACCAAAGCTGTGATTTTGCTATCTTCACTGCCTGATAGTTGATCCGGGACGGTGACAGCTGTCACTAACTCAGTTGGGCCTGGACGATTAACATTTGAAAAGATCCGGAATTTGGTATTGGGTGAGGATGTTCGCCGCAGGAATACTAAAGGGTCGTCTTCTGAGATGTTACATGTAGGCAGGGGAAGGTGAAATAGTAGAAATAGTGGGAGCAGCAAGGGTCGGGGCAGGAGCTCGTCTAGGGCTCGTCCGAGTGTGCGTTGTTGGGACTGCAACGAAAAGGGGCATTACAAGAATGAATGTCCGAACAAGAATTCTGATGGAGGATCAAAGAATTCTGGTGGATTGAACACTGCTGCGGTAAGCGATTCCGAGGATGACGCTTTGATACTATGTGTTGGAAGCAGTGTGGAATCCTTGGTCATGGATTCCGGTGCATCATTCCATGCTACCCATAGCAATGATGGCATGCGGAATGTTAAAAAGGGTGATTTTGGCAAGGTTAGGCTGGGAAACGGTGAATTTCTTGATGTGACTGGCATGGGAGATGTAGATCTGGTTACTACTTGGGGCACTACTTGGACTTTGTATGACGTCAGGATTATTCCGAGGCTTGAAACGAAGTTAATCTCCGTTGGGCAGTTGGATGAACAAGGTTTGGACGTTAAGTTTGGCGGTGGAAAGTGGAAGGTCGTTAAAAGTAATCTCGTGGTTGCTAGCGGTTTCAAGAAGGGGTCGTTATATATGGTGCCTGTTCCGTCTGGGGAAGTGACCACCCCTGTTAAGATGAATGCCAAAGTCGGGCTCGCCGATTCGACAGATAAACGAGTCCAGTTTGCAGAAAAGGACTCTAGGACTTCAGGTAATCAGCTTGAGCGTATTCGGAGGTCTTAACATGTACGGGATTTTTGTAGCAGTGGGAGCACAGGAAGTGTTCCGACACCGTCTGGAAATCGACGTTGGGTTCAGAAGACCAGGTTTCCAAATGAAATCTCTCCTGAGAAGTTTCTGTTAGTGGGGAGTGTTCCTCTGAGAATCCCTGTATCTGATGGTTTGCGTTTATGGGAATCAGTTGGGATTGAAGATGTGAAGACGGGTGTAACACCCCAACCGATGGCGGAAACATCGAGGTGTCACGTAGTGACGATTGTTCAATAACTCATGGACTAAAGTGTAAATTTGAATACATTGATTAAATAATTTATTACATTGAAATGAAAATACAAAGTACAATGATTCTAAAGCGTCAAGTCTAACTAGATTACTATGAATCAAAACTTAAATATAAATCCAAAAGCTTAAAAGAAACTTCTCAATAATAACCTGAAACATGTACGAAAATAGTATATGTCAATACAAAAATGTATTGGTGAGCATACCCTGTTTGAATACATATAGTAGAAAAAGAGTTTCGCAATTCACGTGTTTATACTGTCTACAATTTAGTGTTCAAGCTGTGTACAAATGCTACCCAAAATCAAACCTTTGTTTAATGAATCAAGAGTCACACATATATATAGTATTCGCTCATAGTAGGCGATAAAATAATCGTTCACACATAACAATAATTAAGTACTATTTATTGCTATGCTAGGCCGCAGAACGGTTAATGATTCAGGTCATAAGTACACACTATCAGCGAATCAACAAGTAAAACACATACAAGAATTGCGATTGTGAATATATGATAGACCATGATTAAGTGAGTGAAGTAATAAGCGTACATGAGTCACCCCAAAAGTGTAAAACATGAAAAAGGGGAAAGATATACTCACAATTTGCGAAAGCGAGCAAAATCCAACTTAAGCGGTCGTGAGCTAAGTAATGGGAATTCCGAGGAATTCAACCTATAATGTGTAAGCATACTAATAAGGAAATGTCTAAAAAGTCTAAGGTAACTAGGGTCTAAGGCATTAGGGTTTACTAAGTCGATTTGGGGAATTAGAGTTTTTATGATCAGTCGCGTTAATGTAAAAGTTGTATATCACAGATAATATATGAAAGGTTGTAAATGTGGTTTAAATAATATAATTATTACCTATTGAATTTTTAGATAAAAACATATTTTGAATAGTTATGACAAATTAATTAAATTAATTACTTTAACTAAATTATTGTAAATAAATACAATAATCATAAACATTTGATTAAATAATTATGAATACACCATGATCCAAACTAATGATAATAAGGACTTTCGAACGTAAGGACATCTCTATTTTATAAGAAAAATATTTATAAAATAGACGTTAGATAATGTAAATAAATATATAATTAATTATGTCTAATTAAATATAAATAAAACTAATAATTCAAGACATGATCCAAAAATGCTATTTTTATATAAATTGGATACTTTCTGATGTAAAGTAATAGAAATAATTTTCCCATAACTTTTATAAACTTATTTATATTTAAAACTGATTTAACGAGATTAAATCATGTTTAAATGATTAAAAATAATAAAATTAATAAAAATAAATGTTTTCTGAACCAATAATTTTTCTATCAGTTCATGATGATGAGAAATAATTACCCAAAAAGTTTGAGGTTAAAATCATTAAAAATGAATTTTTTATCAATTAATTATGATTAAAACAATTTAAATTAATTAAATCATGAAAATAAATATTTTTCAGAAAACTAAAAATATTACAATTTTCTATGAAGTATCAAGAAGCTACTCCTAAATTTTCATAATTTTTGGAGTAAAAATGAATTTTCTATAAATATTTTAAGATTCATGTGTTTATATATTATTATAATATATCAAAAATCTGGAAATAAAAGGGAAAGAAAAAGAAGGAGGAAAAATGATGAGTATGGGGTTCGAACCTGCCCCTACTCGTTTCACAACACACACACACACCACTAGGCCAGTTCATGTTTTGTTTATTTATTTGGAACTGATTTATATTTAAGCAACAATTCAAACCTTCATCTTCTTCCCCAATCTCTTCCTAAGAACCCTAACCCTATACCCAAATTCCATAGCCCGATTCTGAACTTAATTATACTCTGTAATAGAGGGGCTTTCGATTAGAAACACAAAACGAATTCAAAGCCTAAATAATTACCTGAGAATCGGCCCTATAGAGCTCGATTCGAGTGATTTTGGGAGGCTATGGTGGCGAGCACAAATGTTCACAAGGGTCTCGAATTACAGTGACTAAATGTAAGAGATTCAAAGGATAGAAATTGAAAATGCTTCTGATGTTCAGTTTAGATAGTGATTAAAAAAAATGAAGCTTATAATTGATTTTCGAAGACTTGACGGTTACAAAAATATGGTCTTAATTAATGGTTTAATCATCTCATAATTCATATGATTAATTGCTGTAACTGTTAAAAAATAATGGAGGTGCAAGGATTGAAAACAAGCATTAACTCGTTTCTTTTAGAAACTTTCAGAAGTTGACACTATTAGTCCCTCAAAACTTTAACTTGGTTAATTATAAGATTTGGTTAAGTTTTCTTTATAAAAATTAAACTAAGTTAACTTAACTTAACTCAAAACTTTCCAATCTTTATAAAACTGATTTTTTTTTTATAAAATCCACGCCGAAAGCGTTTCATGCTACTCATTTGATTAAAACTTATACCCGATCCATAATAGATATTAAAAAAATATATATATTTAGTTCGCTCAAAAAAAAAATTAAATTTGAAAACGACGAAATTTACAAGGACTATCATGGAAAATTTTGAAGGACTATTATTGTCAGTTTGACGAAAGACGAAGGTGACGAATGTCACAACGGGGTCTTGTGAGACCGGGTTGAAGCCTGTTGGGGCTTCAACGGGCCCTTCAGGTTACTGATGATTGGGTTGGCTGTAACTAGGTTGATTGGGGATACATGGTTTGAAGTTTGGTTTGTTCTTGGGAGCTGGACCTGATGATTGGGTTGGCTGTAACTAGGTTGATTGGGGATAATGGCCAAAATCATTTTTGAGGTTTGACCAGTTATATCACATCAGTCCAAAATAGGTTTTTTTTTTTTTTTTTTTTTTTTTTTTTTTTGCATCTGGATCCTTCAAGTTTGCTTTTTGTTACCAAATTCGTCACTGACACTAACCTCAGTTAAATATTGTTGTTAATTAACTCTGGGGGTATTTATGTCTTTTTGCCTTACCCCCAAAACCACAACCAAGACTAAAACGAAATCGTACCCATGATTTGACCTGGTACTTGAAAACCTCCCGGAATCAACACCACCAACCACCATAACTACCACAGTCCCGCCCACCACTATCCGACGCTATAACCGCCACCACAACCGATCAGTGAGCAAACCACCACCACCCTCGTCTCTGTCAGCCTTCACGACCACTATCCCTGTCACCACCGACCTTCAACACCACTTGCCACGACCCTAATCTGCTCGGACCACGTACCACCCCCGAGACCAACCTATCCCATCGCGACCTCAACCAGACATCCCACAACATCAAATGACCACCACTGAAAAACCACTAGTCACAACAACAATTTCTACTACATCATGTCAAAGCTGGATTTCTTGTTTAATAAAAACGGACAAGTGTATACTTACCAACTCTCCGTACATGCATCGTCATTGTTACTGGTGGCAGGTGATGATGGCGGCGGTTGGTGGAGGTGGATATGGGTGCTTTGTGACAGGTATTGATGTGGTGGAGATGGTGACAAATAGTGTTAGTGAGTGGTGGCAAGGCGTTAAGGGTGGTGTTGGATGGTAGATGAGAAGGTTAGAGAAATAGAAAAAGAAAGTGGAAATGCTATGGTGAGAAGGAAGATCTAGTGGTGGTGGTGATTTTTTTTAAAGATGGAGTCAGTGACATGAGGGCTGGTCAAAAAGACACAAATACCCCCAAAGTTAACGTCAGAAATTAACTGGGTTAGTGTTAGGGACAAATTTGGCAACAAAAAGTAAACCTAAAGGATCCAGATGTAAAAAAAAAACTATTTTGAACTGATGTGACAAAACTGGCCAAACCTCAAACCTCAGGGATATTTTTGGCCATTAACTCACAATTTTTTTAAAATTTCAAATATGTTAATTAATATTTTTATCTTTATCTCTTCCTTATCTTCCTCCACGACTTTTAAACGTTAATAACTTTAATATGACATTAAAAAAAGCACACCAAATTAATGAGCGTTTTATTATCATTCCAATGAGCACCATAGTGCTATATAAAAAACGAAAAAAAAAAAAATGATTTTTAGTGGGTTTTGTTCATGCAGAAAAAAAAAACACAACGTGTTTAGGTAATTCACTAATCATGTTAAGATAATATATATGCTTTTGAATCTACTATTACATACAAGAACCCATTACCTACATATATATTCACAGATGTAATCAGTTTGGTAAAAATCTATTTTTTTTAATATTTTGATTGGTGTTACTAGGAACATTGATTACAAAGGTTGCTAAACTGGTTAGATGTAGGGGTGCAAACGAGCCGAGCCGCTCGCGTGCTACTCGAACTCGGCTCGGTAGAAAGCTCAAAATGAGCCGAGCCTTATCGAGCTCGAGCCAAGCTTGAGCCTAAAACAAAACTCGTTTATTTATCGAGCCCGAGCTCGAGCCTATGTATAATATTAGTTTTTTAATATCTAATCATATTTACCCCTGGTTTAAAGTTGTTAAGTTAACGAGCCCAAGCTCGAGCTTCACTTATCGAGCTCACGAGCCTAAACGAATTATTATTTATATTATTTTTATTTAATAAATTAAGTAATAGATAAAAACGAGCCGAGCCCGAGCTTAAGAAATTACTAACGAGCCGAGCTCGAGCTTTGAAAACAAAGCTCGAATCGAGCCAAGCTCGAGCCCGAGCTTTTATAAGTTAATCGAGCTCAAGCTCGAGCCTGGTCGAGCTCGGGCTCGACTCGGCTCGTTTGCACCCCTAGTTAGATGTAATATTTTAGTGGGTTTTGTTCATGCAGAAAAAAAAAAACACAATGTGTTTAGGTAATTCATTAATCATGTTTAGATAATATATATGCTTTTGAATCTACTATTACATATAAGAACCCATTACCTACATATATATTTACAGATGTAGTCAGTTTGGTAAAAATCTATTTTTTTTTAATATTTTGATTGGTGTTGCTAGGAAGAACATTGATTACAAAGGTTGCTAAACTGGTTAGATGTAATATATGATTTTTAGACACCAAGTAAATCTCTAGCTTATAAATGATAATTAATCACCCCACCATGCACACCTCTTAAATAATCATCGTCATGACATATTATTTGATACTAATTTAGTTGTCCTTTTTTCAGGTTCACATCACAGCTTTAAAATGTTTTGAGAAAGTGACAAAGCTGTACAGGGACTTCACTCAAGCAAGATGTGCACACGCAAAATTAGAAGCAGGTTTTATGAGTTATCGAGTGTTGATTCTTTAAAAAGATTCTGAAAAAATGACCCATTCTTTTTACGGTACACATATTTTATCATTTCATATTAGATTTGTCTATATCAAGAAGCACCGGAGGATAATCTAATTTTTAAGTAAGATACATAAACATGCTAGAGGCACTTAAGTTTGCGTGATTACAATTAAAAGGAAGATGGTATTGTCGGCGGTGCCATTTCAACTCTAACCCCTAAACTTTCATCGTAATGACAAAACTAATTCTAACTTTGTAAAATATCACTTTGACACTCTAAAGTTTGTAAAGTTTCAACTTTATCCATCTGGTATTTATAGACTTGACTTTTTCTGCCGCACACTTCTAACCCCGCAACTTTTTTCCACCTTACTTTTCTTGCCCCCTCAAATTTGTAAATTGTGATAACTTTCTCCCTAGTTATCAATATTCTATAGTTATGACTTTAACCTAGCTCTCATCTTTGTACAGTTGCCCTTTGATATTGCACATTCTAGCCCCTCAAGTTTGTAAACTGTTAGAACACACCTCTCAACTTTTCAAGTTTCTAATGAATTAATTAATCTTTTCCTATGTTTTCTTCGGTTATTCTTACAATGACCCGCAACAACTTCATACGTTTCGATTTCCTTAACTAATCTACACGACTTCATACCATTTTTTTAAGTACTAAACCACCTCGGTGTCCCACAGCAACGCACCATGACCTTTGCTCACATATCTTAAAAAGCAAAGTCGGTGGGTTTCCCGCCGGCTTTGCTTACCCCCTGAAGTTTCACACAATTACGACTTTAGCCTCTTGGCTTTGCTTGCTTCAAAGTTTCATAAAATGGCAACCTAATCCCTAGACTACTACTCCATTTTACAAGTTAATTCCTCAGGTTTCTAATGTTCTAATTTTACTTAAGTACCACACATAATATACATTTTTAACATATTATATTTTCTTCAATAACTTTCGTTTGCTACTTTCTACTTTAAAGAAATACTTTGTCGTTGACCTCCTCGAGTTTCTAAAGTTTTGAGTTTCCCCTTTGATTCCTTTAATTTAAAAACTAACTTTTTACGTGTACATTTTTATGTACATGACAGTATAAGTTTGAGTTGATTTACGTTTACACGTAAACATTTTTTTATGGAAACATTTAGCTCAAATTTAATGTGTTTTTGTGTTTATTTCATCTTCGTGTCCAGCGGTCTACGATTCAACGTATACTTTGTTCCAAAACGAACGTGTAAAGATAATACATTCTCATTCGACTGTATAAACTCTATTTATTCTATGTTTCAACCATTCACAATGTCTGACAAGTAAAATTACGATTATATTATTATTATTATTATTATTATTATTATTATTATTATTATTATTATTATTATTATTATCATCATTATTATTACTATTACTACATGAAAAAGACGACAATAAATGTCAAATTGTCTTGGAAGAAATTCCAGTTAAGAATAAAATTGTAATTTTTCATCAACTATTAACTCATGCACTTTATTGTTGTATTATATTCTTAATTGTTACATTTAATTTCTTAATTGTGAATTTAATTGTGAATATGATGGCAAATACTTGAATTTTCTCTATAAAAGAGAGCTTCTCAATTCTCATATATAGTGGTTTAGACATTCTAACAATATTATGATCTCTCTTGAATATGAACAATATTTCTCTCTTGTTTTTCATATTCGCTTCCGCCTCTCCTGAGTCCTAATACGCGTCCGTATCAAAACTTGTTATAATCTCAATGACACGCTGTGTTGGAGGAAATCAATCTCCGTATTCAAAATAAGGAGATTGATTTACTAAGCCCGTACACTCGATATAAGCATTGAAGAATTACGTGCCGTGATTGTAGGCAACGGAAAAGTCCACAAAAATCATGAGTGGTTAATTGCTATTCATGAACATCCCATTGTGAGCAAAGGAGGTGTTGTTAGTAGTAGCTATCGAAATATTGTCAACATGAATGTGTTCATTCCTCATGACAAGAGGTATATATGTTCATTTTGATGATCCAATATTGAACATTTCGAATTTCGCAAAGGTGATGATGTGACATGTCATGATATATAGATCGAGGTTGAAGCCATAGTGTTAGAGGTGCTGGAAGATGTCCGTATGGTGGATAGTCATGAGGTAAAGGGAACAAATAAGGTTGAAACCGAAGAATCTCAAACTAATGATCATAAAGTGTCATCAAGATATTTAGATGTTGAAGACGATGAATTAACGAATTAACAAAGTGGAGACTCATGGAAAAAAGGGAATAAATAATGACAAAGAAAATGTATAACATTACATTAAGTTTGTTTCTATGGAGAGGATAATGAAAATCAACAAAATTGATTACAAAAACCCAATAATATTCCCTTGTACCTTTTTTTTTTAATCACATCATGGATCACAACAGTTATGGACATCATTTATAATGCTAGTACATAGGAAACACTACATGTATGTGTATGTATGTCTATTTACATTAGTTCTCTCTTAGGTGTGAAACAAGATCTAGTTCCATGCATAATCAAGTCTATAAGTAGTGTTGTGACCGTAGCGCCATCATGATCATTAGTGTGTATATATAAGCTGTGAAGGTCAGGTCTCTTCACTTGTTTATAGCAACTTGTGAAGTGTGAGGTTTTCTTCCCTTGAGTGGGTGTGAACGTGTGAGATGGATCTTGTGTGTGGAGTAAGTGCGAATTCCGTTCCCTGATGATACCAACTTGATTCGAGCTATGTGTTTTGCTCGGTGTCTATGTCGGTGGCAAGGAGATTTGTTTGGCAACCCAACAATTCTAACGTGACATCTTCTTTCCATGTTTGGAATTGCATGAAGATGAGAAGGGAGATCAATAAGGAAGTCTCCGTATTTGTCGGTTTTTCCTCTAACAATGGATTTCCTGTCCGTACCACACCAAACCACCACTGACGCTCCTGCACAACTAGTCTTGATTAATTAACTTTATATAATAGTACGTATACTAATAGTCCCCAAGGGGACATCGTGGTGGTTAAGTGGTATATATACTCCACAATCAAAAGGCTAGGAGTTCTAATCCTTCATCAGGTTGTGTTGTATTTATCCTAGATAATTAATCTATGTATTGTTTTTCAAATATATATATATATATATATATATATATATATATAATACAATAATACTAATGAGCATGATAGATGGAAATGTGTATGTGAAACTAACCAGGTATTGGATGCGACTCATCATGGCAGAGTAACGCCCCAGAAACCACCACCGTAGAGAGCTTCTCTTCACCGTATCCAGCTAGTCTTACCAAGTCATCTGTCATGAAAGCCACAGCCGGAGCTAAAAAGACAAAGAACATAAAACTCGCGTGCCCGATCATCATCTTTGTGTGATACTTAAAAGTAATTAGAGATAGAAAACTTTGGATGCTAGAAGACAATACTCTCTAATTGCATTGGGAGGTTAGTTTATATATATAGAGCTAGTACATTGTGCATGTTTCTATCATATTTAAAATACATCATGTTTCTATGACCGTTGACCATTCCCGTCTACCCAATTTTTGATAGGTAAACTTCCACACACAACATAAATTCTAGCTAGCTACATAAATATAATATTATTATTATACATGGTGTCATATTTATATATTTCTATGCCAAAAGTAAACCGTTGGTTTGACCATATAGTCATGCATTTCGTCTAGTTAAGAGGGTATTTGAGTCTTTCTATATCAACACCTTACATAGGGTATGTTTGGCAAAACTAGCTGGTGGCTGATAGCTGAAAGCTGGAAGCTGAAAGCTGAAAGTTGTTAGCTGCAAGCTGAAAGCTTTTTAAATATATTTTGATGTTTGGCAGAGTAGCTGGAGCTTTTAATAAAATGTATAAAATGACCAAAATGGGCATAATTAAAAGCTTGTAAGGAAGGTTTTTATTTTATTTTTAAAATAGAATGGGTATTTGTGTCATTTACCCATTAAAAGCTTATAGCTAGTAGGAGTTTTTTCTTAAACGCTAGTACTAGTAGCTTTTCACTATAGAGCTTTTTCTCCAACCTAAAAGCTCCCAGCTACTTCAACCAAACAAAGCTTTTTATTGAGTAGGAGTTTTTTCTTAAAAGCTTGAAGCTTGAAGCTTGAAGCTCCTAAAAGCCTTAAAAGCTTCTGGCCAAACATACCCATAGAAGGAGAAAAACAGGTACGACTAAAGTTTAGGAGAAAAAAAAAAAGAAAAAAGGTTAGGTAGCCAACTTATATCTCCCAAATAATCTTTTAATCCCACAAACATCTCTTAGTCAAGCCTGCCCTATCTATCTCTTTTTGTTCATCACAATTAAATATTTCTTCATGTTTCAAAAAAAAAAAAAAAAAAAAAAAAAAAAAAAACTAATAATCTGCAAATATTTTGGAGAAGACTAGGAAAATGAGCAAGAATGGATTGTTATAATTTCTTTTGGAAAAGGGATATTTTTTTACTAAAAATTTGAGTAAATTACGCCAACGTCTTTGTTGGTATTTCAAATTTTCGGCCTTCATCCTTAGCTTTGAGACGCTACTGCTATATTTTTGTTGTTCACACAACCTGCGCATTTTCGTCCTTGGCATGGATGCCATAAAAATCATAGTTAGAGCGTAGTTAGACAAATTAGTTCGTTAGTCTGTTAGTAGCCGTTATGTTCTTGGTGCCTATGCGTAATCACTTCAATCATCAATAACAGACTAGCTAATTGTTGTGAAAACTTCCTCTCTGTCTCTCTTTTCTCTTTCGATTAGCTAACAATGTAGTTTTATTTCGTTTTTAACCAAGGGTAAAATGGTAATTTCACATGAATTCATAAATAATTTAACAGCATCCATGCCAAGGACAATAAGTGTGCAACTATAAGGATGGTTGGTTTAATTTACTCTAAAACTTTTTATCATCTCTTATTTACTACGAAAATAGCTGTTGGGCGCAAATTACAACTAAATGATCAAAACACAAACTTACCTATATATGTTACCAGCAAGACTGGACCAACTGAAATTGTATGTTTGTAGCTTGTAGCCATTTCTAAAAAGAGTATATGTGATGTCAAGAATGATAATAAAAGCATGCATCAAATACAACGAAAAATGTCAAGAGCTGAGATGAGCGGTGTTCAAGTACAAGTTACTTTGGCTTTTGGAAAAACTTGATATCGTAGACACAGGTGAGAAACCGGCATAGTGTTTATCCCTCTTAGCCAAGCATATCTCAGCTACATACTTGGCAAGATCGTTCTTTTGGACGAAATCTTGAGCCGCATACTCCTCAAACGGCATCCACTACATACACATAAATGAATAAAAACTTTACTCCAAAATTAATCAAGAACTTACAGCAAACAGACTAGACTTGTCATTCTGATCATCATCATCATCATCATCATCATCATACTCAGTTAATCCCACCTATAGCAAAGCTAAGGTAGGATCTGAGGAGGGTAAGATGTAGACAGCCTTACCTCTACCCCTAAGAATAGAGAGGCTGCTTCCAGTGAGACCCCCGGCTCGAT
Organism: Ambrosia x helenae; assembly: GCA_030844895.1. Taxonomy (NCBI): domain Eukaryota; kingdom Viridiplantae; phylum Streptophyta; class Magnoliopsida; order Asterales; family Asteraceae; genus Ambrosia; species Ambrosia x helenae. Next base: position 2,896,108 of record CM061224.1, on the reverse strand, counting down.
GTGGTTTGGTATCAAGCCTTGGACATAAGGTACAAAACACTTAGCAATCGGGACAAACCCGATCAGTGCATGTACCCCTTTGTCTTTTGGCTATCCACGCCACCACATGATGCATGATTAACCGTCCGTCGTTTTTAACGTTATTTTCACGAAATTAGTAAAATAACGTTAAAACCAGTGCAACTTTACTTTTGCCCCCAAGGGCCACACATATATACATTATATGCGCACACCGTAAGTGGGGCGTAGACTTGTCATTCTGATATGGAGTGATAATTTCTCAGCATGCGCTTATACTATATGTGTGTGTGTGTGTGTGTGAATATGTATGAGCTTGTAACATCAAGTAAAGAAGGGATTTATTTAACCACTTTTTACAAAAACCTACCTGGGCTGCCGCTATCTCTCTGTCCTGCTTCTGGATGTCAAAAGACACAGGTTGCAACATACACATAAAAAATAAATCTGACTTCTCAAAGAACTTCTTATGGCTTTGCCTGCAAAACAGAGGATAAATAATGTAACAGACGAAGAATCCTTGTTGTGCATTCTAACCTAACCTCCTAGTCAACGAGCATTGCCATTGTTCAAGTTCAATAAAGCTAGTAACGGTTTTCAAAGTTAAGCAACCATTCCTCACCTGAATGCTAATATTTCCACAAATTTGGCATCGATCTGAAGCATAAGAAACATCAAGTTAGCTCGAAAGACTATTTTCAAGCCTCAAATTATCTTACGTTGTTTACAAACACATAAAAATGCATTTTGGGTACTTTTTGGCCGTATCTCATACTTCTCAACTTCAAATTTATTAGGCTATGTTTCAAATATAGCACCTATCATAATATGCATGTTTAACAAAGGCACAATATTCCCGAAACTTGGCCGCACTTATTCAAATGGTTTATCTTATTCAAGATTTATATATTGTCCAACAGAGAGCAACAAATTGCAACTTACGCCAGTCTCTTCTTTTACTTCTCTAACAGCTGCATCACAGATATCTTCACCCTGTAGGGAACAACTTCAACTATGAGCATTTTGTGGTTGTGGATACTGTGCGCGCTTGGTGACTAAGGGGCTGCTTGGTAGCCTCTTAATGAGGCTCTTAACCATTCAGTGCTGAATGATTCAGCATTCAGTGTGTTTGTTTCAGCTTCTGAATGGAATGGTTAAGTCTGAAACATTAAGATTTGGGATGTTGCTGAACTATTAAGTACTGAACTATTAAGCACTGAACTAGGCTGAACCTTAATGAGGCTCCCCTACCAACGTGGGGCAAGAAAACTAACCATTAAGAGGTCCAACTTAATGATTCAGCGCTTAACCATTCAGCACTTAATCAACCAAACAGCCCCTAAATCTACATATATACCTCTTCAACAACTCCAGTTGGAAATTTCCATACTCCTGTTCCTCGCAGTTTTCCACCTTTTTCTTGCACCACCAGAACCTATTAGCAATTACATGTTCTTAAAACAGAACCACGAAGCATTTAAGATTATGCTCCAAGTATAGATCCATGATACTACTTGGCACGTAAGATAATGAACACAACCACACCTATCATAATTTGGAGACTGAATTTACGCCTCAACTAGTTCACAAGAACATTAGCAGTAGAAAGAAACTTAGACAAGAGAATACATATAGAATATGAACACGTAACCAAAGTTTAAAAGAACGGAACAGAGCCTCAAGGCCAACCGAGGCGTAAGCCCGAGGCACAGTCAAAAAATAAATATAAAAATTATGTATCTTATAAAAAAATAAAATAATTGACATAGAAAAGTCTAAAACATCAAAAACACACATCAAAAATAAAATAATTGGCCCAAAGAGTCTAAAACACCAAAAAAACACATTAAAAACAGCCTAAACCACCTGAGGCGCACTCGAGGTGCACATTTTCTTAGCGCCTCAACCCTTAGAGGCGTATGTACAATCTGAACTCCATGAGGCACGCCTCAGACTCGTTTTCTTAGTGTTTCGCATCGAGGTGCACGCCTCACCCGTTTTTTTAAAACCATGCACATAACTTTATCTTATAAGTTGAACAACATCAGCTTAGTATAGTGAACATTGTTGAAAAGGAATATGGAGAAGAAATCAAGGTAACGGGTGCTAATCTTTGGTTAGTGATGTAGCACAAACTATAAAAAACAGCTACACAACAAGGAGATACGCAAGCTATGGTAGTTATCTGCAATAACCTGCATAACCTATATGTAGATCAGGATCGTTCATCATATTGGATCATATTATGATTGAACGAAAGAACCTGCACATGATTCTGCAGGAACTATCGAACAGAAAATAGGGAACGAAAAACACACACAAACACACTATTAACATTAAAACGACACGGATGAATGGGTATTTATACCTGTTGGTTTGACAGTTATTTAACTGTCTAATGACAGTTATATGCAGGTATATAACTACCCTTTTGACCCTTGATTTCCCTAACATGCAGACATTGCCTATTGCTAATTGATCACCCTAATATTAGATACCTGAATTACACTAAATTATCTTGATTACACGTATCCAACATTACCATCATCTAACCTTCTCTATTGATATCTTCTAAGGCTTTAACTAAGTACATAACTCATTGTGGCCTCCTTTTCAACTCTAATAATAGGCAAGAGCCAAGAGTTGCAAGAAAAGTACCTGTCCGTCTTCTTTCATGACAAAGGCGCCAACACCGACTCGATGAGTTGCATTTGGTGGCAAAGTGTTATTGGTTACAGGAATCCAATGTACAAGCATCAAGTAATCAGGCTCTGCATGATGATAATAGAAGCCTTCCTGCAATGACAGAGAAAAATTTACACTTGTAACTTGTTTCATTGAGTATGATGATAATGATTAAAAAAAATGTGTTTCATTTGCGACCAGAAGATCCAAATAAACTTACTTTAACTGCAGGTTCAATAAGATTGACAAGCTCGATTGGTAGTTTGATCCAAACACCTTTCTTGCCCTACACAAAGCTAGAAGCTATTATTATTATTCACGTGGAAGTTAGAGCACCCACAATGTGGTGCTTTTTGCTAGTCCGTTTCAACGTGGCATATACCATGGACCAAATCACTTATCCAGCCACATTGTGACACCAATCCGGTTCATTTCATGTCCGGACTGCCAGACCTCCCACGGACTTCTTTTAATACACACACATATAAAGATAAAAAAAAACAATAATAATAACATTTTAATGGGGTTGGTACATTAATCCTATGTTGTCAAAAGCCCCTCGGGCGTAGCGAGGCGCACATATAGCGCCTGGTGGTGGCTTAGGCGCAAATCTGGGCTTTTTTGTGAAAAACAATGCCTAGGCGCGCGCTTGGAACCAGGCGCACGCGATAAAAAACGAGAGCTTAAACTCATCAGGCTGATTTTCCGGCCAAATTTAGGCTAAAAGTTGCCTAAACCTCTAAAACATCCTAAATGAGCTATGAACAAGTCCTAAACAACCTTAAAACATCCTAAAGTAGCCCTAAACAAGCCTAAAACATCTCTAAAATCCCTAAAAAAAATGTATCTTATACTATGCGCCTAATTATAAAAAGCCCTCGTTTTTTATGCGCCTTGCGCTTGCGCTTAGGCTCCGGTCTCGGCCTATGCGCCTTGAGTGCGACTAGTCGCTTTGACAACTATGCATTAATCTATGCGTTATGGATTAACGCCCCGGTGAGGTGGCATGTGAAGGAGCGCGAAGGTAGAAGATGGTGGTGGTGGACCCCCTCCTTTTCAACCAATCACACAATTTCTTTCCTTTTTTTTAAATTTTATTTCTTTTAAATATTAGTTTAATGGGGTAGTGCGTAATAAAAACTTGTGTAACCCTAACATATAAAAGGTGAAAAAAAAGTGAGCGAAAAGTCTTTTAACCAAATGGCATGAACTTTATGATGTGGCAGTGACGTGGAGTGAAAAAATGTGAAACCACAACACATAGCCTTATGGGAAAAGTGGGGGTTTCGAGGCAAGTTTGTAAATCTGATGTGGCGCCAAGGTGACACTTTGTAGAGATTTTCGAGGTTTGTACATTGCGGGTGCGAATAAAATATTGGGTTCATATGCGTAGTGGGCTCAACTTTCGAAGCAAGTTTATTAAACCCTAATTAGTCTCTACAAATATAATCTATGTACTAGTAATTTTATTACAATAAAGAATTAACCTAGTTGACACCTGTGGCGGCTGTGGGCGTAGTTCAGTTTAGACCGAACCACGTTAAATGCTTTTGTGTGTGCTAAATAATAATCCTAAAGAAAAAAAAAAAAGGAGACCTGTTGTTTCCAATGAAGGAGGGAAGCCTTGAGTGAAGAGGTAAACATAATTGGGTCAATGGGCTGCTGCTGGGTAGTAGACATGTCCACAGTAACACCACCGTGATCATCGTCTTTAGCAGGCAACACATTATTATTATTATTATTATTCTTATTCTTATAATCAGCTCTCAATGAACGTACATTCAAATGACTGTTTCTTAATTTTCCTAAAAAAATAAGCCAACAGCAGCAAAGTTAATAATAAAGATTGGAATAAATAGAGAATTAGTGAGAAGATAAAGAAAGAGACCTGAAGGTCGAGCAGAGAGTAGGTTGAGGTTTGGGCTGAAGGTGATGAAATTGGAAGGTGAAGAAGAAGAAGAAGGGAGACATCTAATTATCATTTGTTTCTGTTATCCAATATTCCAATCCCCCCCTGTATCTCATGGAATAATATTCCAGCCATATATTTTCAATTACACGTGGAATCTACGTGGTTTGCAGTTTTTTTTTTTTTTTTTTTTTGGAAAGTGTATTTCAGCGGTGAAACCAATCTACGTGGTTTGCAGTTGGTAACATATTTAGTTCGTTAGAATTTTCAAAAAAAGAAATAAATAAAAGGTACATGAAGGTTTTTGTGGTTTGCACTACTTAATGCATTTAGACATTTAGTACCTTACTGGGACTTGGTGAAACCTTTACACTGTGTTCCCGAGTTTCATTAAAGGATGAAAGAGAAAGGATCTCCCTCCCCTCCCCTTTCATTCTCTCCAATTCCTTCCAAATTGGAAAGATTGAAAATCACTCTAAAATCCCTTTTATTATCCCTCTCATTCCCTCCCTTTCCCTCCTACAAAAAACTCTGAAACACATTTTTTCCCCACTTCCTTTTCAATCCTTTCTCTTCCATCCTTTAATGAAACTCTGGAACAGAGTGTTAGAGTTGTTGGTTGAAACCACAACGATACGAACTATTTGTGTACTTTTCGAAAAGCTAGGGTCAAATGCAAATTTTTGGTAGACCACAGGAACCATCTATGTAATTTACTCTTCTCGCAAAACTAAACCTCTACAAACCTCAACCTCCCACCCATTGATCTAGACGCAGTCCACAAACAAGGATCAAAACTCCACAAGCGGTCACTAGCCACAGTGCATCTAAAGTGCCATTTTTTTTATAAGATTTTACATAATGTGCGCCAACTCATCTTGATCCGGCACCACACACCATCACGTGGGCGTCAAACCCAATTTCACCAAGCCCTTATCGAGCGTAAGCCTCTTGTCGACCCTGATGTACTCTTTGATAAAGACCGATTGGCCAAAAGAGGGGCGCCAAACCCACTAAAATTTTGTGAAGGTAAATTTTATTTAAAGTACTCGCAGAGCCCTAAGAACCAAGGTTTGTGTTTAGCAGGATAGGTTTTGCGATTCAAAAGGAGGATAGCGGCGCAGCTTGTTGCCCGCTTACCCACCATCTAAAATGTAACTTGTTTTATATATTGAAAAGATAATTTTCAAGTCTCATTGTCTACGTAACCGTCATTAATCACTTTTGACACTTTTTAGTTAGGGGGAACGGAGCACTACCCGTGAGTCTTTTCAACTTCACTGATTTCAACCAATCATATATTGTTATATCATTTCACTGATTTCCTTCACTGAAACATTTTTTGGTGGCAACACTTCACTTATTATTTACTCACAATCAATGAGAGAGATAAAGACAAAGGGAGAGAAATCACGGGTACCAACCCGTTAACTAGAACCAGAATTTGGTTCACGGGACCACTACCAGCATGGGTGACGGCGGTGTTACCGTGCTGGTTGTGGGGTATCCGTGACCAATTCTGATAGCGCTCCCCCCCCCCCCCCCAATCCAATCCAAATAACGTAAGAGTTATGAAATTTGGACACTAGTCATTGCCCATAACACGTATCAAACTATTATATCCCATGTTCATCTCCCCTCCCTATTACTTTCGTCTTTGACTCAATTATTATTATTATTATTATTATCTGTTGTGTTTTCGTCTTCCTTTTGCTACTGATGATGGATAAAATTAACCCTCGAGGTACGCTTCGCTTCATATATCCTTAATTCTTCAATTTCATAACACTTTATTCTGCTTTATTATTAGTTTAAAAAAAAAAAAAAAAAACCTAGAGCAGGTTGTGTAATTGCTTCAATAATTGAATTGAATGGAATTGAATTGAATTGTGTTTATGGTTTGGTTACAGATGTTTGCATAGTGGGTGTTGCACGTACACCTATGGGTGACTTTCTTGGTTCTCTTTCATCTCTCTCAGCCACCAAGCTTGGATCTTTAGCTATTCAATGTCAGTTACCCTTTTTTCCCTTTACTTATTATGTTTTAAAAAGCGACAAGCCCACAAAATCGACAAGGTCTAAAACCGAAGCGCCAAACGCAAAAGCGCACCGCCTTTAGTACCAATTGATCATATATATTTTTTTTACATTTTCCTGTATGTTTCTACTTTCAAGCATCATTTACCGAATATTTAGACACAAATATATAGTTGTTTTTTATTTTGAAACTACATACATGTATAAGCTGAAAAAAGCATGTTACTTTTTTTCCGACAAGCGCAAAAGAGCATCGCTTTTCGTACCTGACACCCAGATAATTATATATTTTTTACATATTTCGTATAGGTTTCTAGCATCGTTATCCGGTATTTAGACGCAAATAGGCTTTATAAATGTTTTAATTTTGAAATTACATACATGTACATAGGGCTGGCAATTCAGACACGAACACGAACCTACATGATTTTAACAGGTTTCGTGTTTGACCTTAACAGGTTTCGTGTCTATAACAGGTCGACACGTTAAGACCTGTTTATTTTCGTGTCGTGTTCGTGTTTACCTGTTTCGTGTTCGTGTCTCTTAACAGGTCTTATCGTGTTTCTTATCATGTCTTGTCGTGTTAACATGTTTTACTAGGTGTTCCTTATCGTGTTAACCTGTTATACTCAGGTTCGTGTTTGAAAAAAATGACATGATTAGATTTCTTGTCGTGTTCGTGTTTATAGGTTTCGTGTTCGTGTCTTAACAGGTTCGTGTAACCTGTTATGCCAGCCCTATATGTACAACCTGAAAAACATGTTGTACAACAATATGCTGGACAAAAATATTGGAAAATACAAGAAACGCGCGCCTTAGGTGCACTTCGTGTAAAAAGCGCGCCTTATGTAGCCTGAAGTGATGACGCCTGCGACTAGGCGTACGGCATTAATTAATTTATTCTATTGTATTGTATTGTAGCTGCTCTGCAAAGAGCTAATATTGAACCACACCTAGTGCAAGAAGTTTTCTTTGGAAATGTCCTCAGTGCAAACTTAGGTCAAGCTCCTGCAAGACAGGCTGCGTTAGGTGCCGGCATACCAGATTCTGTCATTTGCACTACTATTAATAAAGTTTGTTCCTCCGGGATGAAAGGTTGCTTCTACCTTCATTATTACCTATTAGTTAATAATTATTAATCAATCAGCTGTTTAATTGACATATTGTGTCCTTGCAGCAACCATGATTGCAGCACAGAGCATTCAAGTTGGTGCGAATGATATCGTTGTCGCCGGTGGCATGGAAAGCATGTCTAATGCGCCTAAATATGTAGCGGGATCAAGAAAGGGGTCTCGTCTAGGACATGATGCTATCATAGACGGCATGATTAAAGATGGCCTATGGGACGTTTACAATGACTTTGGAATGGGAGTGTGTGGCGAGTTATGCGCCGACACCTTCAAATTAACAAGACAAGATCAGGATAATTATGCTGTTAGAAGTTTCAATCGTGGAATTGCTGCGCAAAAGAATGGTGCCTTCAAATGGGAAATAGTTCCGGTGAGATTCACATATTTATGATGGTGCGTCTGGAAAAGTCGTCTAATTACAATCATGGTGTTAGGTGGAAGTTTCTGGCGGCAGAGGGAAAGTCCCTATAGTTGTTGATAAAGATGAAGGATTGACAAAGGTAATTAAGATTCATAAACACCGATCATTTAGCAGGTCTTACGAATGACGTCTGTTTGGCAAATGCAAATTTTAATATTACTTTTGTGTTCTCCGTAGTTTGATGCTATGAAATTGCGGAATCTGCGACCTAGTTTCAAGGTGGAAGGTGGTTCTGTTACTGCAGGCAATGCCTCGAGTATCAGGTATGTGGTCTCTGCATGCTTTCGCACACAGTTTAAATATTTTGATTAAAGATGTGTCAATGCACCCATGGTTTACAAAAAACGCTTGAGGCGTGCGCCTCGAGGCGAGGCGCGAAAAAAACGAGTCTGAGGCGCGCCTCACGGGGTCTAGTCTGTACATACGCCTCTAAGGGTTAAGGCGTCAAGAAAACGCCTCAAGTGGTTTAGGTTGTTTTTTATGTGTTTTTTCTATGTTTTAGACTTTTTGGGTATTTTATTTTTGATGTATGTTTTTATGTTTAGACTTATCTGTGTCAATTATTTTTATGTTTTATAAGATATATAATTTTTATATTTATCTTTTGATCCCGCCTCGGGCTTACGCCTCGGTTTTCCTCGAGGCTTACGCCTCATGAGGCGAAGGGAAAACACCTCGAGGCTTGTTTCCGTTTTTTCAAACTTTGAATGCACCTTGTGAATTGTGAGAACATAACTAATTTTAGTAGTAAACCTAATGGTATGGTATCTCCTCAACAGTGATGGTGCAGCTGCGTTAGTGCTCGTGAGTGGAGAAAAGGCACTAAAACTTGGATTAAAAGTGATTGCGAAAATACGAGGTTATGCTGATGCTGCTCAGGTAATCGTCGATACTTGCAGCTTATTTGGTTTATTATGTGAAATACTGACGATCGGGTGAGTAGGCCCCTGAATTATTTACCACTGCTCCATCCCTTGCAATCCCCAAAGCTATCTCAAATGCTGGCTTGAAGGCTTCTCAAATTGATTACTACGAAATAAACGAAGCATTCTCGGTAAGCATTGATCTATTCTTTACCTCAGTGCCTTAGATATGCAGTGTCGGTGAATTCTCTCTTTGGACTTGCAGGTTGTGGCGTTAGCCAACCAGAAGCTGCTAGGAATTGGTGATGTAAAGTCTTCGACTTTTTTTAGAATGATGAAATTGATTATCCGTGTCGACTGTTGACATACTCGATTTCTTACAGAGTCAACTTAATGCTCACGGTGGGGCCGTATCCTTAGGACACCCGCTAGGTTGTAGTGGAGCTCGAATTTTGGTCACCTTGCTAGGGGTATGTTTACGCTATAAATGTTTACGTTTTTAGTAGATTAGGGTTTGCCATTCAGAAAGGGGTGGCGGCGCAGCTTGTTGCCCGCCTGCCCGCTATCTTGATGTAATTTTCTCAGTTACGGAATGAAAACATGTCTAATGTTAAAAAAAAAATATATAAATGCAAGTCGTTCCTCTGGCAGGTGTTGAGGCAAAATAACGGAAGGTTTGGGGTTGCCGGCATTTGCAATGGTGGCGGAGGAGCATCTGCATTGGTTCTGGAGCTCATGTAAGTTCGTTTACAAGTATGCTATTATTCAAGTAATTAATTAAAAAAAAATGGAAAATCAATCTTGCATATAAACCATGACAAAGATAAGGTCAGCTTGTACAAATCGACCGTCATTAACTTTGAGAATGAATGTTTATTAGTTTGACTGAGAATTTCGGTTATTGCAGGCCAAGTGCAGGGACCCTATCGAAGTTGTGAGGACACTGGAGTACTGGACATTTAGCTGCTAGTTACAAGTTATGTAATAACTACAACCTTTATATTTCATGCTTATGTTATCTTGATCTTGTTGACGTTCCGTTTATGGATAGTGAACGAAAAATAAAATAAAATTGTTACATATAATAGCTAAAATAGTTGTATCTCTGTTTGGATGTTGTCTCATCAATAGTTTTAATAGTTGTTTACTTGTTTTGCGCATGCGCGCGTGTGTGATATATCAATCTCTCGAATATTTCCATCGATTATATAAAACAAGAAAATATGTAAAAATTTCTATATATAGTCATCCCCTCTACTTGGTAGGGATATTATGTCCCATAAAAACAGGTTAACCATCCTTTTGCTTTTGCTTTTGGTTTTCACAGAGGATCTTCATTACATTTCATTTCCGAGGTTGCAACGTCTCTTAATTTCTGTTTCGGTCAAAACATATATTATGCATTTATTTTTCGTTTCTGTTTGATGAAGCCGGAATGATGTATGGGTCACAAGTAAGAAACCGCCAAAATGTGGCTGCTGCTTCTTCACGAGCGAATGAGCCAGCTTCTCCATCGGTTGGGGAAATTGATACCAAACCGCCTTTTGAATCTGTCAAGGCCGCTCTTAATTTATTCGTTGAAGCATCACCCACAGCCGAAAAGCCTGTCCTCAGGAAATTCAGAACTATGGGAGAGGTACGTACGTACGTAGAACAGTAAAACCATTCGTGCATACGTAGTTAATTATTTATTTTATAATATTTTAATTCTGTTTAAAGAGCGTGTTGGGGAAGGAGACGCAACTTGAATGGATCGTCAAGGAGATTGACAAGTACAAAGAAGATGTGAAAACTGCAGAGCGGACAAAAGGGCAAGCACTTGGAGAACTGGAAGACGTCAACAAGGCGATACAGGAGCTAACCCACAGGCTAGAGGCGGCAAGCGAATCAAAGCAGTCATCGATAGAGGCAACAGAGTCTGCAAAGACACGACTGGAATCCGCCAAAAACCAACAGCATTGGCAAGACGCTGTTGACAATCAAAGCAACGAGTATAGAGCGGTGGCTAACCAACTTATTTCAACCAAGCAACAACTTAATAACCTCAAACAGGATTTCGACATTGCCTTGGTGGCAAAGCAAGCGTCTTTTCAGCGTGCTGCAGAAGCGCAAGATGCTGCCAAACTCAACCGCGAGAAAATAAGTCAGCTTTCGAAGGACGTTGAAGCCATGAGTCAAACCCTTGAGCGCGTCAAACTTGAGTCCGCAAAAGCCCAGGAAGATCATGACAAGCTTATGGAAGAAAAACAAGCTATGTTAGACTCCAAAAAGGCGGCAAAGGAAGATATAGACATAAAGAAAACCGAGTGTCTATCCAGGAAAGACCCTGCAGCTGGAGATCTTGAAAAACGGCTAGAAGAAACAAGTGAAGCGGTTAACGTACTGCGGGAGCAGCTGAAAGAGATGCGTGCTGCAGACACGGAGCTGTTAAGGAATGCAAATTTGGAGGTGGATGAGGCTGAAAGGAGACTTGGAGAAATGCAGGAGGAAGAGAGATCTGTTAGAGATGTGTTTGAGTCGTTGAAGCAGGAACTCAAGGGTGTAAGGCGCGATATATTTGTGGCCAAGGAAGACGAGTTAAAAAGTGAACAATTGCGAGGTGAATCAGAGCAGATAAAACTGCAAGTCAAAGAGGCTATAACAAAGGAAACAACCGTAACATCTCATGCAAACGAACTAGAATCCAAGATACATGAGATTCGGTCAGAGGCTGAGAAGGCCTCACAGCAAGAAGAGGAAATGAAGAAACAAGCGGAAACGCTTTGGAGGGAAGCGCAGCGTTCAGAGCTGGCGATAAAAGAAACAGAGGCCAAGCTGGAGGTTGCACAAAGACAGGTTGAAGAAGCAAACGCAGCGAAGGAGCGTGCAGATGATGAGATTCGTAAAAAGTCCTCCAAAAAGAAGGAAGATTGTATCGTCGTGGATTCAAATACCATCAGGTTGACCACACAGGACTATGAAGCTTTGAGTAGAAAACCTGAAGAGGCAACAAAGGCAGCTGACACGAAAGTGGCAACGATTAAGGTTCAGCTGGAATCAATCAAAGAAAACGAGAGAGGAATCCTCGACGAGATGGAGAAAGACATGCGAGAAAACAAGGAAATACAAGAAGAAATTAGCGACGCTCAGAACACCGCGGATGCAGCACGACAGACTGTACAAACTCAACTCAACATGTGGAGACAGGAAACCAAACCATGATTCTCTCTGTGTTTATAGTTTGTTGTAAACATTAACATATGTAGGTTTCTGAATACAAAATATTCACATAATATTTTGTCAATATCCTGCCTCCATTTTCATATAACATGTTCTCTAACACTATTTAAATTACAGTGACAGAACCAATATATTTACACACATCATTATGAAGAATTTTCCAACACATTGTTAAGTTAAATAAGAGGTCAACTGCACTAGCTATACGGTTTGATTAGATTATCTTCAAAGCAAAGAGTCAAAAAACACCTATAAACATTCCTAGTAGTTGTCACATTATGTTTAGATTGATAATCCATCGGTTTTAAATCCCATAGAAATGGTAATAGATTACAAAAAGAATAGTAACTTGATAAAGGTTTATAATATAGATTTAAATCATATTGTTTACTTAGTCACCTAATTTATTCTTGAAACATAATCACCCTATCTATTAATTTTCAAACTGATGAACAACGAAATGGCATTCCTGTAATTTTGGCTTTTGGTTAAGGGTATTCTTGTAATACCATTTGATGGCAATATTGTAATTTTGGAGCGCTCTCTCTCGCTCTCAATGCCCCCCCCCCCCCCCCTTCCGTTACACACTCATCTTGTATTATTTACAATATCACATAGAAAAATGGAACAAATATTAGATACACTAGGTCAAAACACCATGTACAACACGGGCTTTATCAATATAATTTTATATATTAAGTAATAAAAATTATATCTTTAAAAAATTTGTGTGTGATGGGCTGAATAAATCGATGTTTTACACAGATTGAATAAATATAATGTAACCGGTTAACACATGTAGCCATCAAGATATGTCTTTAGAAAAATAAGCTTTAATGTATAGTTTACATATTATAACGTTTTACTTTGTGTTTGTATTTATGAGAGAGGCTAACGTACAAAGTTCCTTAACTTACAAAGTGTAAGAAGCATTCTCAGCCATTAGATTTAGGCGGTGTCAAGATGGTAATTAACAATCCTAATCATATTTGGGTTAATCTAACCAAGGGTAAATTAGGAAAAACACGTTTAAATTTCTGTGAAATCATAACAACAGACATAATCGATGCAAAAAATTTCAACGATTGAACCTGATTTTTCATCGTTTTCAACTCGATTAAACGTTCAGAATGATTAAACAATAAAAAACATTCGATTACAAACAAAATCAAAATGTATTTGCAGAAATAGAAAAAAACAGAGTATGAAAATTCAATTGATAAAATTAGTAGAATCATATTCAAAAATCACCATCAATGCATGTATTATTCACATAAACGAACGATGTTGATAATAGAAGAAGAATTAAAGAAAAAAATGGCTTTCAAAAAAGTTTCAGACGCGAAGATCAGAAACTGTTAAACAGAAAATCATAAAACGCATTGTTTTTTTATAAAACGCATTTGGTTTTTTATAAAACGCATTTGATTTTTTTTATAAAACGCATTTGGTTTTTTAAAACACTATTTAAACTGGTTTTTACAAAAACGCACTTGGTTTTTATATAAAACGCACTTGGTTTTTGTAAAACCCACTTGGTTTTTGTAAAACGCACTTGGTTTTGTAAAACGCATTTGGTTTTTTGTAAAACGCACTTGTATTTTTGTAAAACGCACTTGGTTTTTGTAAAACGCACTTGGTTTTTGTAAAATGCACTTGGTTTTGTAAAACGCATTTGATTTTTTGTAAAACGCACTTGTATTTTTGTAAACGCACCTTTCCAAATAAACTTTACCAAATGGAGTCTCTGCTTCACATAATTAATATTAAACGCACCTTCGAGACTTTAAAATCAAACGCAATCCAGGAACCGTCCTATAATGACCACTGTTGTTCATCATCATCGTTCTGAAGCACCAATTTTTGGTATCCATAATATTATTAATAATAATAAAATATTGATTGAAGACTATAATTGTTCATCATCATCACTGGGAACAGTGGTAACATCCGAAGCACCGATTTTGGTATCCATAATAATATTAATAATAATAAAATATTGATTGAAGATTGTAAACAGTTATAAATATAAAAAGAGATCGTGATTGGTCATGGTTGGTTGTTGGTGTGGATCGGAGAAAGGAGATGGTGACTGGGTTATTGACTGATTGTGAGTGGCGGTGACTGTGACGGGGGATGACGTCGACATGTTGGAGTGTTAGTGAATGATGATGATGGTGGTGGTCAGATCTCGATCGGTTTGTTTCAAAGGAGGATGAGTTTCTGAAAGTGGGTAGGTGCAGTGATGATGGGAAGTTGCAGTGATAATTGTGAAAGTGGGAGGGTGTCTAATAGTTTAATCATGGTTAGGTTAAATTGACATGTGGCAAGTTTTAGTGGCTTCTTACACTTCTTATGTTAAGGAAAGAAATATTAAATAAATAAAACGGAAGATAAAAAATATAATTTAATATTTTTATTTAATATGAGAGGGAAATAAAAAATATGATTATTATTTAAAAGGGGAGAGAAGAAAAAAAAATTAAAGGTGAGGAACAATAAAAAATCTACATGTGTCCTAAAGATTTTCATATAAAGATAAAGATTATATATTAATAATTTAACAATACTGTCAATAAAAATTAAAATAATTTATTTGAAATAAGATAAATACCATATAGAAAAAAATTATATTTGGGTTTTCAAACACGTACATAATGCCTACAGGATTTATACACCTTTATAGAATAATTAAAATTTAATAATCTTAACTTTGACTTATTGGCTGGGATTAATCCCATCTAAGGAAATGTTTACCATCAGTCTCAACTTTAATTGAACATATTTTTCATTGTAATACCATACTAACTAAAAGTTAAAATAATTAGTTTTTGTTTATGTGGATTGTCACATAAACAACCCATATCATCAAAACTTTTATACAGGTTAGGCTTTTTTGGGACGGTTTTGTTTTTTTATGTGGCTAAAATTACGGACGTTATCAAAGGCGTATGTTTTGTTATCCATATGTATGTTGATGTTTGGACGTTTACATTTTCATGGTTTTATATCATCTTTCCCGGTTGTTGTACCGACAATAAAGCGAAACAATAGCAATAAGCTAGGTTTATGCTACAACGCGTGTGGTAAACACTCATCTCTAAATACACCTCTGCAACGTGCTTTTTTTACTATTTTTAAACCGACCTGATGTAATGCGGGGCCGCCGTGCTTATCTTTGTATAAGTTTTGGTGTAAACTTTGTTTAAATGAATTGGTTTCATATACATTAGGTAACTTTTCCGTGACTTTCGGATATACCGACTGACGTGGTGTGGTTTTTTTATCGTCACATAGATTGTCCTGTCAAGGTTTTATTTTTTTTGTACGTTTTGAAACCGCCGCGAAGTGCGATGGTAACTTACTAGTTTAACCTATAAGCTATATCCATCTGTTTTTTTTTCTGGTAAATGAGTACAAATCGTCACCTATAAGAGGGCATCTTTTGCACTTAATTGGTTCATTTCATGAATTTTATTTGTAACTCCCTATTTTTGGAAAATATTTTTATATGTTAGAAACTATTTGCTATTGCCATACTTCTTTTTTTTTTTTTTTTTTTTCTGGATGTGGGTTAATGATGAAAGGCAAAAGTTGGTATGATTAATATATGCATCTCATGGGTCCTCCCCAGATGGTCTTGTAGTTTTTTCTAAACATTGCCTCTTGCCTTGTGATCTCATGTTGACATACATAGAAAAAAACTAATGTTGATAGGGATAATATAGACATAATCATTTCAAATGTGTTAGTAGCTAGGCAGGCTGTAATAATACAACAAACTATGAGTTGACTGCTTCAACATCATTATTCATTATCCATCATCTTCAATTGCATTTTACTACTTTAATTGAAAATAAAATAAAGTATTTGCTTTATTTGTACGATTTCATTAAATTACTAGACAGAATTCAAATGAGTGGATGTGGAAATGTTTGCCATGCAAAATAATCCAATACATGTTTGAGTTAATTACGGTTTTCATCCCTCTAGTCTGATCTAATACTTGGTTTCAACCCCCGCCTTCTCTTTTTCTACGAGGATCAATGGTTTGTTTGGCGTCAAAGGACATTAGGAACAACTTGGAAGTTTACCAGAATAGACAGTTGGCCAAACAAATTACCAAAATAGTCATTGACTCTTAAATGGCAGCTAAGCCGTCGTAGCTTGTAGTCGTTGTCTATTTTGGAAAAGTGATGGTCTTTTTTTATGATACTTTCTTATAAGTTAAAGATAGTAATAGAGACATTTCTTCTATATATTATGATGGTCTTTTTGTGTTGTAAGAGAGTTGAACACAGAAAATAGACGGCGAGTGCTCAATCGAATTGAGAGTCATGTAGGAACAAGACTCAAGTCTACCAACAAGTATATACCTGTTAATTTGATGCCCACTCCGCCTCGTATTGTACGATAATAGTAATTCCTACACATCTTTAGCTTGGTGACTACTTGTGAAAACCAATTTGGCGATCATGGCATTTCGCTCCTTGAGACCAAGTTCATTTGTGTCTGATATTTGAATGGAAGGGTATAAATATCATTTTGACTTAGATAAAAGCTCTAAATGCAAAACACAAAAAAAGGTACATTTTCTATGGAAAAATTTATATATTAACAAATAAATAAATAAAAAGTCACTCCACCCAAATATCCAAATTTTCGAGTAGCAATATAACTTTGAGTGAGTGTATTTTTAAATATTTTTTTTAAATTAAAAAAAAATATTCGTTCTTTTTTACCTTTTAAAGATTGTATCATCTACATTAAGACCTTGTACGTAAGGTGAAATGACATTTTACTCTTCCATTTAATAACAGGAGAAGTAAACGGCGTTGGTCACATAACACCAACCAAAACAATATAAATAATTAAACATAAAACATAATCTGGAATCGAAATATTTTAACAAAGAGTTTGTAAACAGATTTTGAAAACATAAAACATCAAGATCTTGAATTTTATGAGATCAAAACAGATTTTATAAAAAAAACTTATTACACCCGTGAATAAAACTTAGAACCTGTACATCACCATTAATAAGGTTTAGAAAAACGGTTTTCTGATTTTTTTTAATTCCAGATCTAATGGAAAACAAACATTACTTAATTGAGCAACATTGCTTTTATACCATATGTTGATCAGAGTAATGAAAAACATGATAATAACAATAAAGATACCTGATAGATTAGTGAGGCCAGAAACAAAAACCACAGACCCTCATAGTCAAATAAAAGCGCAAGGACCGAAACCGAGAATTTTATCAACCACAAGGACAAAACCATAATTAACTCTATATATTTGATATTTCCATGTCTAGTGTGGGAAGCCATAATGAGGAATATCTTTTCTTGCTTATTGGCCCAACCTTTTCCCCACTAAATTTCATGCCTTATATTATGCTTTTTTTTCTCATAGTTATACATGATTTGATTTGGCTCACTCAACACATTCATTTCTATTCCATCTTATTAGTTTATGTACCTTCCCATCATTGCATGCATCTATATATGGGCCAAACTTGGTTATTAAACATCCTTCATTTTATTAGTTTGGTTCCTCACACCTTCAATCAGCATACTTCATTTTCTTTGTCCAGGTAAACATCCTTCATTTATAATATTCCTAACCAATACTTTGTTATTAGTCATATGTTTTTTCTTCATAAATTATAATATTTTGTAACACATATTATTATACTATAGATAAGCAAAGCATATTAACTTTCATTCCATCAAGTAAAAGATGAAGTTTATGCGAATCGGGACAAGGCCAGATAACTTTTACACACAGCAAGCCGTCAGGTTCATTAGTTTCAATACATATTATATATGCTGCAAGCAGTGGCGAATCCAGGAATGATTTTCAGGGGTTCCTTTCATAGATTTCCACTGATTTTTACTAATTTTCCAACTTTTTCCACTAAAATTTTTAAATTTTTCCAAATCGAGGGGGTTCCTGGGAACCCCCGGAACCCCCTCTGGATCACTGGCTGCAAGTACTTGAGATGTTTGTTTGATATCATGCAGGACGACGCTTTCAGACTTACCAAGCGACCTAACCATATGCGTCAACAACGTCACTTATCTTCTTCATAAGGTACCATCTTTTATTAGTTTAAATGCATATAATGCACACTTATAAGAGACTCATCACATAGAAATCCCAAGTTGCAGTTTCCGCTTCTTCCAAAGTGCGGCCTATTACAGAGACTTTGCTCCGATAGCAGCAGATTTTGCGTGGAGCTGCATGACATCCCTGGCGGTGAAGATGCTTTTGAACTATGCGCAAAGTTTTGCTATGGGGTCACGATTGATCTAAGTGCACATAACTTTGTGCAAGCAATTTCCGCGGCTAAATTCCTTCAAATGACTGAATCTATTGACAAGGGGAACTTCGTCTCGAAGCTAGAGGCTTTCTTTAATTCATGCATCCTTCAAGGGTGGAAAGATTCAATCGTAACGCTGCACACAACCGGAACATTGCCTGAATGGTCTGAAAACCTTGGCATTATAAGAAAATGCATTGATTCTATTGTTGACAAAATAGTCACACCACCAAGCAAGGTAATCAATAACCCTTATAAAAAAAAAGTTTTTCGAAAAATATTGTTTTGTATTGGATTTCACCAAATGAAAACGTCTCATTTAATTTTAATAAATTATTACTTTTAGAACTATGAAAATCTTTCTAAATGTAATGAATGGAAACACTACTAGAAAATTGGCTATTTGTTACAAAAGTTTTCCTACGGAAAAAAACGCGTCACAATTTTTGACAAAGTTGCTACGCATTTGTGATGATAAAAAAAACTCTAAATTTGCTACACAATAGAGACAAATACTTATGAAATTGCATAGGAAATAGCATTGGAAATGCGTCGCAAATTTCCTACACCATATATTCGTAGGAAATGCGTTGAAAATTGCGTAGTAAATGGTTTCCGACGAGGTTTTTTACAACATCAAGATTTCGTTGTAAATGCGTAGGTTTCGTTAATTTGCTACGCATTTACAACGAAATCTTGATGCTGTAAAAAACCTCGTCGGAAACCATTTACTACACATTTGCAATTTTCAACGCATTTCCTATGAATATATGGTGTAGGAAATTTGTGACGCATTTCCTATGCAATTTCCTAATTATTTGTCTCTATTGTGTAGCAAATTTGTTAAAAAAAAATTAGAGTTTTTTTATCATCACAAATGCGTAGCAGTAGCAACTTTGTCAAAATTTGTGACGCATTTTTTTCGGTAGGAAAACTTTTGTAGCAAATGGTCAATTTTCTAATAGTGAAATGCTACTGATAACAACAATCCACGTCGTTTTGCCACATGGATAGTTCAATATGCTCAAAATATCTGCGAGATAGGGGTCACAATTTTGTATCGTATAAACAATTTGTTGGAATTCCCAATGTGATACATTCTTGAAGGGCCGTGAGAATAATCAAACACTAAAATCATAAGAGGCTTTGTGTGCAGGTTAAATGGTCCTACACTTATACGAGACAAGGATACGCACGAAAGAAGGCTGGCCCCCCTAAGGATTGGTGGACTGAGGATATAGCAAAGCTGGATATAGACCTATTCAGATGCATTGTTAATAGTGTGAAGTTAAGTAACAAGCTGTCTCCTCAACTTATTGGTGAAGCTTTGCATGTTTACTCATGTCTTTGGCTACCAAAGTCGTCGCGTAGGCTTGACCCTGAAACCTCCTCAACTTCAACTGTAAACAAAAAGAAAAGACAACTACTTGAGACCATCATTAGCATGATTCCAGAAGATAAAGGATCTGTATCGACGGGATTCCTGTTGAGACTCCTTAGCTTAGCCAAACTCTTAAGGGTGACGACAGTGATGGAGGCGCAACTTATTAAGAAATGCAGCTTGCAGTTAGAGGATGCAACGCCGAATGATTTGTTGTTACTTTCGTCTATTGAC
Organism: Ambrosia x helenae; assembly: GCA_030844895.1. Classification (NCBI taxonomy): domain Eukaryota; kingdom Viridiplantae; phylum Streptophyta; class Magnoliopsida; order Asterales; family Asteraceae; genus Ambrosia; species Ambrosia x helenae. The sequence continues at coordinate 2,875,883 of CM061224.1, read as the reverse complement.
TTGGTTAAGGCTGTTGTGGACAGTTTTATGATACGATGGACCGGACCAAATGATTTGGTTACCAAGGTTGGGCAAGTTGTGGACTCTTATCTTCAAATAGTTGCAAGAGATGCGAATATGCCGCTACACAAACTAGTGTCGCTTGCTAAAGCGTTACCTCGTCCCCAACACGACAATCTTTACAAAGCAATCAACATCTACCTAAAGGTAATTAATAAGTAATGTTATGTTTTTAAACGATGGACGCGTTTGTTTTGTTATGTTTATAAATTTGAACGGTGAACAGGAGCATCCTAAGACAACCAAGGAAGAGAAGAAGCAGCTGTGCAGCGTTATCGACTGTCAGAAGTTGTCCGCGGAAGTTTGCGCTCATGTTGTGAAAAACTCAAGGCTTCCGTTGAGAATGGTCGTGCAGGCCCTTTTCTTCGAACAAGAAGGCAAGCCAACAGCAACCAATGAGTCTAAATTGCAAACACAACCATACAACAGACACAAGTCAAACCTACAAGTGGGATCAGGCGAAGAGTCTAGCGTTGCTCACAGCGCAAGACAAAAGCTCGAACCAGAATCAAAGCACAAGTCAATGAGGAAAAAAGTTGTGGAGAATGGAAGGGAAATATTAATGGATTCTAGGAACACAAGGATACAAACAAGTAGATCAGAACATGGTCATAATAGTAAAGACAGATAGAGGTAGTAGAGTTCATTGTTTACATAAAACCATGATTATTTAATTTTAATATTCCATATACAAGAAAGCAAAGAGTACCATATTTGGAATACGGTATGCATCGATTTCATTACGCTGATGATTTATAGAGTACACTTTCATATTCGCCTCGGCAAAATGCGTTTAAGCCAACTTTCGTTGGCCCTAATCGTCCCCTATAAAAGGGAGCTAAACCTTTATTAGAGAATACCATAATCAAAAGGGTTTTCAGTGTGATTGGTTAGAGGGGTCAAGACAAATGAACAACATTGAAGATCACCTGTTAATATTTTTAAGCTTCATGTGAGCAAAACACGCAGCTGTGAGCGGGCCTCTCATAATCGATCTGCTCTTCATTTTTCACTTCTGGTTAGAAAAAGAATGACTTCTCTTACATGTTAGTTGTTGTTACCAAGCAGATGTTAAAGAAAAGCAAATTGAATATTCATCTTAAAACCTAGAACCTAAGTATGTTACAAATTCAGGATGAATGATTTCGCCTGTGCTTGACGCGTTTCAGGATGCAGAGGCGCAGCCGCTGACTAAGGGCCTCTAGTTTTTCAAATTTGTCACGTCCGGATCTCTTTGAAGCTGTTGGAGCTTTCTTTTTATCCTTCCTTACATCTGCTGCTGCTGCTGCAGGTGCATGTTTACTGGTTCGAAGAGGTGTTGCAAGCACCTTCAACGTCACCTAAAATTCAACACACTTGAGTAATATGCCAGAATAACCACACACTAGAAATGCAAAATACATTTTTTTTTCAATAAAGTATGGCAAGTCAATAATATAATCATCTTGTGCCAATAATGATATTACTTTAAACTTGATGACATCATTTCATACGGCTTAACCAAGGTAGGGCTTGACTAACCCTGTACCAAACACTATTGTACTATAACCAAGTAACTGTAAGCACTAAGCATTATTGCATATCCCTTTCGACTAGGGATGAGCTTGGGACGGGATCAGTACCGTACCGATACTGATCCCGAGAAAACCGAAAACATAAAAAAGCAATACCGATCCCGATACCAAATATACCGGTTCGGTACCGGTGCGGGATCGGGATTTTCGATATAATACCGAAATTATATGAGCCAAAACAGCCCCTGTACAAAGGTGAGGTGGAGACTTAGACTTACCCTTGCGGATGTGAGGTGGAGACTGGAGAGGCACGGGGAGAGGCAGTGGTGGCGAGGCATGGTGGTGGAAGGCAGGCGCTGGTGGCGAGACACGGTGGTGGTGGTGGTTGAGGATGGTTACGCGCTGATGGAAGGAGACGATTTTTGAGGATGGTTAGGCAGACTGTATGTGATGGGGTTTGGGGGGTAGATGAAATTAAAGGTGATGTTGAGTCATGCCTTTTATGGAGGGATGTACTACAAATTTTAAAAAATTTTACATGCCTTTACTGGAATTCGGTATTTGAAGCAGTATTACCGGCATAATACCATACCGAAACCAGTTAATATCGATCCCGAATATTCATAAATGATGATACCGATCCCGAAACCTCTTGGTACGGTACGGGATCGGTATTCGGTCTTTTATGCTCATCCCTACTCTCGACTATGAGAACCCAAGAAAACTTACCTTAATATCAAACAAGGGCCTCCTTGACCTATAAACACTAGAAGCCTCCTTTGAAACCACAAAACTAGGATAGGTACTAATAAGCATCTCTATAAACAAAAAATTGAAGTTGTATGCTTGTATATCAAGTTGACCCAATGACTAATGCGTGGAGTTGTGCTTCATGCGGCCTAATGGTTTGATAAGTAACCAGACTTTTGGTCCATTCTCCTTATATATCAAATTGTTTTGCTAAATGTTGCTAATATTATCAACTTCATACGCTTTTTGCTATCTTCAACACCTATCCCTAAACATATTTGTTCCAGAAGTCAGCATTCTTACATCATATTTCTTTCTAAGTGCATTTAATTACCGCTTCATTTTCCTTTGAAATGATAGCTGTCAAGTGATAAGTATATAATATGAAGAAAGAAATATGTTGCAAGAACGCTGACTTCTGGAATAAATATGTTCAAGGAAAAGGTGTTGAAGATAGCAGAAAGCGTTCGAAGTTGATAACATTAGCAACAACTAGCAAAACAAGCATATGGACCTACACTCGTGCCTTTATCTATATGGGTTCCAACATAATCTCATTGCTTAGCTGCAAACAGCACATAATTTGATGCAAAGCTTCTCATTGATATAGCGGTTGAACTTACCCGGTTGGAAGCTCACTGCGTATCGGTTTCAGACCTCGTCACTTTTGTGCGGTTCTCGCTTTTTAAAACCAAGTGTTGGGGCAACTTCAACTCCTACCATATGGTGTGACAATCTAGGTATAACTTACCCGTACGCTAATCCTATCTTCCATGCCTAAACAAACATGTGGAGGTTTGATTTTCATTTTGTTAGAGATAAGGTTGCTTAGAGAAATCTTTGTGGACAACTTTTATTGAAATGAAAACTGACATTGTTGTAAGTCTTTGCCAAGTTCTAGATTTCCCTTTTTACGATCCGGGTGTTCCCTTCCTCAGCTTGCAGTGGCGTATTAGGCTTTTTATGCATCTTCTTGTAATTATCTCGGTCTAGAGGTTACCTATTATACTTTTCTTTATCTTTTTGACTTTTTTAATCACTATTATTGGTTATTGGTCAAAGGATCCAGTCCATAGCTGAGAGCCCAAACATCAGCAGAAAATAACAATTTGTTCCATACTCCATGCAAAATTATGTGCGCACACACACACACACACACATATATATATATATATATAGATATATATATATATAGAGAGAGAGAGAGAGAGACCACCTCATTGTCATTAGACATGTTGCCATCTGGAAAAGGTTCACCAACACTACCCAATGATGAGCATCTTCCCCAGCTCTCTCTATTTGAGCTTGTATAAGAACAACATTCCTCAACTTGACTACTTGGATTGTCCTGAGAAGATTGGTACAGAAAAATCAAGTTCAAAACAACTTAAGATATCCAAAATAGAAAATGGCCAAATATGGTTTAGTATAATTTGTAGAGCACACATCTAAGGAAATTCGTTCACTAAAATAACAATACCAATATCTAAAGTTTCAATCACCTGCAATTGTGATGGTTTGGGAAGACTACCCATTCTTGCAACATTCAACAGGGAGTTCTGCACTCAGCAGAAACAGAATTATTGGAAACAATTTTCAAGCAACATGAAGTTAACTATAACAGTAACAGAATAACTAGTCGGGAGACACTACACTTGTTTGTCAAGTTTGAAGACCCTCTTACGGTGCCTTTCTTTTCTACAAACCAACTTGAATCGTTGGAGAAGGGTTGGACCCATGTAAGACACATTTGATAAAGCTTTATGTCCAAAATTAACATCAACTGAGGTATCAAAAGTTCAAAACTAATCTTTGGTTGCACATGTAACAACTCAAGAAAGACATGCCTACTTATCTGCCCTATTCACTAACCCAAAATGCACACACACACACACACACACATATGGAAGGGAAGACACACAAACTGAAGAAAAACATCAAAGAAAAACAAACAGGATGCACCGTAATACACTCCACTCTTCCAGCCTCTTACCCAGTGGCCATTACTATTCATACTCCCACGTGGGAAGGAATTTAATACAATAACACATTGGATAAAACAGAAATTACCTCTTCTATACCAGCATCAACCTGAAGATCTCCCAGGTCATAATATTTCTCATATCTGCTTGAACATTCTGGTGATACTTGAGGAGGATGAAGAACATTGTGAAAGAATACTGATACCAAGTCATAATAAAATTGTGGCCTACTTGAGTTGTGATCGCCATCAAATTTTATCATATCTTTATCTCCCTGTAGATATTCAGTTAATAATCAGATTGTTCTTAACTATTTCCAAATGTAATACCCGTAACTGAACCACAAAGTATCTGGAAATGTTTTATACCGCATAGGAAAGAGAGATGAGGTCGGAGTGGTGGGGTTGTATAAACTTGTCACCTTTGGCATGGCCAAATAAAGCAGGAATGAATGTTTTCGGTGCAACCTGTAGCATGAAAGAAACTGAAATTATAATGCTATTATACCGCTAACTTTCGTGTGTATATGTATTTGGGGAGGGTGTTAGGTTGCATGGATATAACAAATTAAGTTGATTAGTTGATTACTGTTTGAATTAATGTATTACATCCTTTTCAACCCTTCAAACATGAATCAGAGCAAATCAATATTTGACAGAAGTCTCATTATCTGACAGACCTTCAAGGCGTTAATATCCATAATGTCAAATTTTGCCTTCTTTGAATCACTCGACGCATGTACTGCAGAGCCACCTTCACCTGATTAAATGGAAAGAATTTCAATATTTTTCAGGAACCTTAACAATTACAATAAAGAGTGCTTAACTTTATAGCATGGAAGAGAAGCTTTACATAAAAATCAAACTGCTCACGCGTTAATGATATTAACATATACTATGAATACAAATAAAAGCATGCTTTTTTTTTCTTTTCCGAGTATCTTTACTTAAACCCATCATTATATGTTAGGAAAAAGAAAAAAAAAAAACTATATCTGAACATCTCGTCCATTTACAAGTGCGACTAAAGGGCCAGTGGCGAAGCTTGCCAACAATATGAAAGAATAAACATGAAAAAAGCATTACCGTAAACTTGGGAAGCCGGATTTTATACACATCAACCAGTTCCATCATTAGATCAAATAAGTTTGAGAAAGCACTATCCAACACCATTCCAGCTATAGAAGGGTCTTCGGCACCATAGAGTAAGCTGTGAGATACCAGAGAGATAAAGTTAGGTGAAATCAAACCAAGGAGGGCTCTAGTACTTTAATCAAAGTTTCACATATACTACTAATACACGTTAAATAACTTAAATATTAAAAAAAAAAATACCTAGTGACTGCACCCATAGAGCGTCCCCATAACCCAATGCGAGATATTTGTTCGTTACTTCTCAATATGAGACAACAACCTTCAGGTCATCTCTCTGAAGTGCAAATGAAAACAAGATATTAGAAACATGAGACAAGTAGGGAAATAATTTGAAGAACGGAAGACAATGTGTACCTCGTGCCAACCAAGGCTGACATAATTGCCATCGGATAACCCTGAACCCGAAAAATCAAGAGTGAAGACAGTAATGTTTGACGGTAGAAGAATAACAGCCGCCTCATTTGCATCCGCCCTACATCCACTACACAGGTTCCACAGATAACAAATAAGTGTCTCATTCATTCAACGCATATCCTATGAATATATGAGAAACAAGAACCTGTTTCCATGGCAGTATACGACACAAGGGAGAGAAGCGTCATCTGGGAAGGGTGAAGGCAAATAATGGCTACACCTCAAGGTATGCCCTCTACTATTCCTAAGCTGCAAAACACAAAAAATAATGTGATTCAGATTATGCCCATCCCAATCAGGACGCATTGTGCAAAAGAATAATATACGGCACATGTCCATACTCGCCTCCAGATCTTGTCTTGTGAATTTCCTACCAGCAAGAGTGAAGTTTTTGTCCCATAAATACTGGTCAGGGTTATATTCCGCCCTGTGTAATCATTGAGAAGAAAAATTTCAAGGTATGCTAACAACGTACATTCGATACAACATAAGAGATCAATACCCCATTTTTTAACCGAATGGCTCTCATACAATTTCTGTTATGCTAATCCCTAAATCAGATACAAATTCCAGAAATCGGAATCTTTATTTCTGAGCAGAAAATCAAGAATTCAACAGCCTTATGATCCTTGCATATTTCTACCAGCAGCAAGTGGGATTCAAGGTTATAAGATGAAGTGCATAGAGTTATATTCTATATAAGTCTACCAAATAGCCAATAGGTGCACTAGATTTGTCGTTAAAGCCTAAATGCTTAGGTTTTTCCTACACTATCGGCGGACTTTGCATATGACAATCTTCATGTCTTTATGTCTATGTTGTCAAAGTGCCTAGGCGCATAGGCTGAGCCCGGAGCCTAGGCGCTAGGCGCTTAAAAAAGCAGGGCTTTTTTAAATAAGGCGCATAGTATAAAATACATTTTTAGGGGTTTTAGAGATGTTTTAGGCTTGTTTAGAGCTACTTTAGGATGTTTTAGGGTTGTTAGGACTTGTTTATGGTTCATTTCGAATGTTTTAGAGGTTTTAGACAACTTTTAGCCTGAATTTGGCCGGAAATTTACCTAAAAGTGCGTCTCAGAGCCTAAAGGCATGCCTCACCAGTTGTAGCGCACTTGGTGCGCCTCAGCGCCTAGGCTCGTGCGCTTTTGACAACATAGTAGGAATGAGCTTTGTACCGAAGCGTACCAAACCGATACCGGTACCGAAAATACCGATATCGATTTTAGCTAAAACTTGATACCGAATTGGTACCGAAAATGAAAATGAACTGGTATCGGTATTTAATACCGAAATGCTCATCCCTAAAACATAGTTCTATATGTCGTGGCACGGTACTATATTTGTTTCTAGTTGAATATACTACTTTTTCACCACTTCCTTTGCTATTTGGTAACTATCTATTTATATACAGTTAGTCTATTTGTTTTAGAGTTAGAGGTCTCACTGGAAACCGCCTCTCTATCCCTAGGCATAGACGAAATGTCGGCATACATCCCACCCTCCCCAAACCCTACCAATGCTTTGCTATTTATGGAATTTACCGTATACAGTTGCTGCTATTGTTTGATAGCACATAGAATATAGTTATAGTAGGATGTTTTCTATGTTGTAAGCATTACTAGAGGCAGCACAACCCAAATAGCACCAACCAATGAGGAACGGCTAACCCGATCCATTTCCGAATGCAATACCGGATAAACGGCCCGATTACCCTAATTAGTAACAGAAAACCGAGGCGGTTGAATTAAATTAAAGTTAGTTAGTTAGTTAGAAGAAGTTAGAAACATACATATTAAGTGAGTAATTATAATTATACTTAAATTGGTTGGGACAAATTTAATTGGAAACAAATGCTACTACATTTGAGAAAGAAAGAAAGTAATGATAGATCTAAAGAATAATAATAATAATAATAATAATAATAATAATAATAATAATAATAATAATAATAATAATAATAATAAGTAGGTAGGTACCGGGGAGGTCGAATGACAAAATTGATGAACTGATCAATCATTACGAAGATGGAAGAAGAAGAAAGGACTGGTAAGCTACGGTGGTGGTGGTGGTGGTGATGGTGGTGGTGGTCAGCTTCAGAATCATCCGGTACTCTACTCTGTCTGTCTGTCTGTCTGTAACTACTTACCTCACCTTACCCACCATGTGATGTGGCCCTTCTCCAGCTAACTATTTTATTTCTTTATTTATTTTTATTTATTTATTTCTTTATTCATTATTAGTAGTCAACAACCAAAGTCCATTATTTACTGCCTTACCATAACGTCATATTTCAATAACTGGTTTCAAAATGACAATGAATGTAGATTTTACTATTTATCTAGGGGTGTAAATGACACGTAGCGGCTTGAGAGCTACCCGGGATCGGCTCGGTAAAAGCTCGAACGAGCCGAGTCTTAATGACCCGAGCCCGGGCTCGAGCCTGAAATATGGCTCGTTTAGTTATCGAGCCCGAGCTCGAGCCCTATATACAAGGCTCGATTAGGCTCGCGAGCCTAAACGAGCTCAAACATAATTATAAGTTATTTATATATCTCTTATAATTTATAGCCCACATCTCCAAAGCCCAAGTCCTTATTTCATAGGCCCATTTAATAACACTCGCGAGCCGAGCTTTTGCGATCTCGAGCCGAGCTTTGAGCTCGTGTGAGATTGTTCTCAAATCACCTCGAGCCGAGCCGAGCCGAGCTCGAGCTCGAGCTTTTGATTTTGCTAGCGAGCCAAGCTCGAGCTCAAGATTGTAGGCTCGACCCGAGCCAGGCTCGACCCAAGCTGAGCTCGAGCTCGAGCTTCATAAAACCATGACGAGCCGAGCTCGAGCCCAGTCAGGCTCGGGCTCGGCTCGGCTCGTTTACACCCCTATATTTTTCCGTTCAACTATCTTTATAACTCTTACTTGGTTACTCATGCGCAACCATTTTCTCAACTACCACATCAAACGTACTCTTATTGGTTCAGATTCTCTTATTTAGTTAAGCATTTTACTAGCTCAACACTTAATAGGACATATGTTACCAAACAACTTGTAAGATAAAAATAAAATACTTTTAAAATGCAGGGAATCACGCAGGCAAGGATAGACGTTGGTTGGCCAATCTCAGACGCCCAACAACTGTATCCAGAATATTGGCGTACCTCTAGTTCGGGAGAATATCCGGTTGTACCCGACAGGAACCCTACCCTATCTAGACACATGGGTTGGGTTTTTTTTCCTCAATACCCAAACTTGGTCTAGTTTCTCCCAAGACTCAAAAGTTGTTCCATACCAGAAGCCTAGATGACCAAAAAAAAAGTTCGATTTGTGCACCTCCTGTGGGGATTACTTATTAAAGAATAACATGAACCCAAAACCAGTTTTTAACCTAAAAAATATAATGCCACATAGGCTAATATTGAACTTTATGTCATAAAATTACAAAGCACTTATTTTGTTTTTGAATTTAAACATTAATCTAGTTAGTTCACAGTATTTCAACATAATTTGGTACCCATTAGCTTTGTTTTTATTGAAAATGTATGTTTGGTTGTTGAAACATAATTCAATAAATTTGTTATGGTAATCATCAAAATTGAATTATTCCCTTTTGTCTCCTCAACATTTGACTCCCTTGACTTAATGGAATCATTTTAAAAGTTTAAAACTTGATACCATTCTAAAATGTTGCAACCAACTCAAAATGAGTAAACATGATATGTTAATTACTATTTTAAAGTTTGATTAGGCGATATATAAAGGCTTTTAGAGGCTTATATGAGATTTTGCAAACGTATGGCGGGCCAGGGATACAAGTTGGGCTTGGCCCAATAAGGATGCCATAAAACTGTAATTGTCGCTTCGTGAGTCTGATTATCGTCCGGACAACTTCGTATTATTTATCTGAGTCTGTAGTATGATCATATATCTTATGGCTTTCCCGTTCTTTCATTTGGGTCCCTGAAACTCCAACATATCCGTAAACCACCACCTAATCTGCTCAAGAAATCCGGTCAAACGACACAAGGTATTGAACATTTGGTGGGCCTAAGTTTTTCTACCAATCAAACCTTTTCTCTCTTTTTTAGTTTATTAGATTAAAAAACTTGAAAAGTGCTCTTGCATAGTTGCATCTCTTCTAATTATTTTAGAGCAACTAGAAAGAGATTCTTTATCTAGAAAGAATTCACCTTAGATTTATGATACCTATTTAGATTTTTTCGTAACTCGATCATAGATGATGAAATCTTCAAATATTTGACCATTTCATACTCAGCCTCTAAATTACTAGAGGCCCTGAAAATAAAAAGAACATGTGTACAAACGAGATATGCAACAAGAAGAAGAAATAAAAGGGTTGCATAGAGGAACTCTCGACGATAATGTAAAAGTAAAAATTTGTAAAACAATAACACATAGCATAGCATATTCTTAAGAGATATTTAGTGGTTAGAAAGGCAATATATGTATGGGCTATATAGGGATGGCAATGGGTCGGGTTTGGGACGGGTTTAGGTAATCCCAAACCCATACCCGATTAGGTATGCTTGTCCCAAACCCGGCCCAAAACCCGTCGGGTTTGTGTCGGGTAAATACCCATCGGGTGTCGGGTATACCCGCGGGTTTCGGGTAAACCCATTAATTTTTAAACTTACTCATTGAGTATATACGACTAAAAACCCGATGGGCATTTATTAGGTAACTATTAACCAATTACATTTAGCATTATTAAATATACGTGTAAATGATTAAAGCGTATAAATATAAAATACTTAAATCATATAAAAACAATCAAAGACATAGATAACAAATAGTATACACTAATTTTTGGTTATTTTAGCACATGACAATGTAGATGGAAAATTAGATATAATATCTATACATATTTAAAAAGCTATATTAGAAAGTATATTGGGTATCTAATCGGGTAAACGGGTATACTTTATCGGGTAATCGGGTCGGGTAAACGGGTATATCATCAAATCCCAAATCCGTCCCAAACCCGCAAAAAAAATAAAAACTAATCCCATACCCGGACCCATACCCGATTACCCGACCCCAAACCCATCCCAAATGTGTCGGGTTTCGGGTTTACCCATCGGGTTCGGGTTTGATTGCCATCCCTAGGGCTATAGCATATTCTTACATATATTCAACAAAATACACTATAGTATATTTTTACATATTCAACAAAGACCACAGATACCGGTTTACAAATCCTACTACAATTCGATTCCGGCCGAAATCTTACCAAACACACAAAAAAAAAAAAAAAAAAAAAAAAAAAAAAAAAGTGGAAAATCAATTCCTGAATCCGCCGGCAACTCCTGCCGACAACACCGTCACCAAATCGAGTGATCGGCAACCTTGGCAGGCGAAACGTTGCCGGCGGGATGAACTTTGCTCTCTATCCCCTTCTTTTTTTGTTTTGAATTGCCCGCGGTTTTAGCTGCGGGCAATTCTTGAGCTGAGCTCATCATTTTTTTCTTCAAGCGTTGTTGCTGAAGGTTTACCTGAGCATAACTGAAGCCAACTGAAGACATGTTTTGTTATAATATTATTATTAAGTTTTTTTTTTGAAATAATGTTTGTTGAGGAAAAATCGGTGTGTTATCCATCGAAGGTTGTCGAGGGGTCATTTATTTATAGTGAAAGATGGATGCCCCCTTACTAATCTGTCTAATGAGGAAATCCATGGGCCGACAATAGTTATCTTTTTTAAATAATTGCATAAATAATAAATTGTATAGAAATATCCATATCGAAACAAATAACAAATGTCTTTCATTTATTTGTGTACAACGATGGTTTTTTTTTTCTTCAAAAATTTGTCTTTATCTTATATTAAACAAGGACGTATAATAATGTATAACGATAATGATTTAATTACTATCCACTTTTAAAACGAATATAATTAGAGTTGTAAAAGAGCTTTGTCGTCACTATTAAAACAAATCTAATTGGGTTGTAAAAGAGCTTTTATGTTCGAGCCTAAGCTTGTCAACGTAATGCTTTGCAAAATTACGAGTATAACGTTGTGACCATAAAATATGTGCTTTTTTTAGTATTGTTTTAGCGGTAAATCATGTGTTGCAAAGCGACCACTGCTTAGGATCGAATCCCATAGCACCACACGCAGGGACGTAGCTTTTAAAGGGCGGGGAGGGGCGGCCGACCCCTCCGAATTTTCGTGCAGAAGTTCCGATTATATAGTATTCGTATAGAAATTTTTTGGTATATAAGGTTTTGACCCCCGAAACTGGTTTTCGACCCCCCAAAACTTGTAACTTCCGACCCACGGTGACTTCCGACCCCCCGAAGTTTTGGGTCAAGCTTCGCCACTGACCACACGGGTTTCTCCTTTCAAACCCAAGCGGTTATTTTTTCGGTGGAGCGTGAGATTCGAACCTGAGACCAAACCCGGGCAGAAACCCTCCAAAGAAGTAAACTTTCCCACCTCAAACCAGCTGGGCTGGAGATTATTGGCATAAAATATGTGATTTAACTCTCTTTTTTAATAACATCTTTTTTTATTTGAAATATTAATTTTTATTTTCTTGTTTTTCTCTTCGTTTCAATTTAATATTTTTATAAAATCATGCGCGAAGATAACCCGCTAACTAAATTTATTAAAGGTGCATGAAAACATTGTATCTTAAAAAAAAATATATAAATATGGTACAATGATAACTAATAGTAACCAATTAATAGGAAATTTCATTGTCCAAATAAAATTTAAGGGCAATTAAATTAAATTAAATTATTATTAATTTACCGATTTTGACATACACGACGGGTGAACTTTTAGAATTGATAATTTAAATTAAGATCGTACACACATAAAGAGAGGAGAATTTTCAATTATCTTCATTTGGACTTGAATGTAATTTGGAATAAAAGTTTGAGGACGGCATGTGCTTTGATTATTATTTGTTTACACGTAGTAGTGGTGGTGGGGTACATAGATAAGTACCACGGCACCCCAAACTTGGAAGAGTCGTTTAACCTGGCTAAGGAATATTTCAACATATAGGGCAATTTATAATATCTCCATCAAAATGCATATAATAGGCTTAAGTTGATATACGGCGGATAGGAAGTCTCACAATTAAAATGTTGTGGTCTTTTATACGTCACGTGTAGGCCTATACGTCGTGTATAAACCTTTACGTGACGTATGCGTCCTAACATGACTCTGACTGATATGCATTAATGACGTGTGAGGGTTTGTGTAACTCTTTATACGCAATATATAGAGCTATACGCGGCGTATAAAGAGGTGTGCAAACCACCACCCATACAGGCCCTGTTATTGGGCTGGGCAACCTGGGCGACGGCACGAGGCCCGAATTTTCTTTGAAATTATATATTCAGTAAGTACCGAAAGACTTTGATTGCGCTCAACTTGGTCCAGTGGTAGACGAGTGAATTATTATTTGCGTCAGTGCGTTATAGTAGTTTTAACTACTTGAATCCAAAGTCTAAAACTTTAACTACTTGAGTCCCTGGTTGGTAAATCTACAACCATTTGAGTCCAATTGACTAACTCCGTTAACTAAGTCAGTTAAGTATAAGGGCATTTCAGTCATCTTACACCTAGGTAAAACCCTATAATGCATAAGGTATGACTAAAATGTCCTTATACTTAACTGACTTGGTTAACGAAGTTAGTCAATTAGACTCAAATGGTTGTAAATTTACCAACCAGAGACTCAAGTAGTTAAAGTTTTAGACTTTGAATTCAAGTAGTTAAACCCACTATAACATAAGGACGCAAATAGTAATTCACTCGTGCTAGACGCATTGGCTTTCAACCCCCTGGTTCCAAGTTCAAATCTTACTGTGGTGTTTTGTTTTTTTAGTTTTCCAGCAGTAAAGGTTAAGTATCATTGAATACTAAGAGAATCACAAGTTCACAACAAGTGGTTTATAGTGACATTTAAGCATTTTATACTGACATTTATTATTTGTCTTTAGAATTCAAGTATTAAATTTTAGTTATATTACAATTTTAAATGGATTTTTTTATGTTATAAAACTATATAATTTTAGGTGATTTCTATATTATATTAAGGATTAAATTCCCTTTAAATATAATTCAAATATTTAATTTTCTTTTTTAATTATATTCAAAGTTTATATAAAAGACTTTTTCAAGGATATATAAAAAGGATTCGAAGGATATATAAAAAGGATTCGTAATCAAACAAGTCGTAATCCAGTAATTCCAAACTCGAAGAACATAATTATTTCTTAATTTTCGAATACACCGTCCACACCTTTTTATCTATGTTTATTTTTTACAAATTTTATTAAAGATCGGCCTGCTATTCGCTGTGAAGCATGAATATAATTAGCTAGTTATATAACATTATTATAGTATTGTGGTTTTTGATATATGATTGATGAACTTATATTATTAGGAGAGGACCCAAATTTTTTTCTCTCTCGAGGCCCAATTTTTTTTACCATTCTTGGGGCCGGCCCTACACCTTAAACACGGCTTAGATGTAGTCATGTAGAAAGCGGTGGAGAGCCAATCAGCCTAAGAAAATTTAGAAATTGAGTTTTTTATATAAGTTTCTCAAGTTTAGTTAAAAAAACATAAGTTAACTAATAAGTTAACATAACCTTTCTTCTTTATAATCTCCAAATCGAAAAGAATAAATCAAAGTGCTTTTGATATAGTGTTTTTTGATTTAGATGTGTATTCATGATTGATGCATCTGTGATGTTTCTGAATCTATAGATATCATAGTTATCCATCCTTTATTATTATTATTATTATTATTATTATTATTATTATTATTATTATTATTATTATTATTATTATTATTATTATTATCTATAGTACCTTATTAAGAGCCAAAGATGGTCTTATTCCTTAAAGGTAATTTCATCTACTTTTTAAGATGACATGTGAAAGGTTTGTTGCTTCACACAACAAATGTCATGAAAAACTTTTCATTCCTACCCTTATTCTTGCAAGACATACTTGTACATTTTTATCCAAATTCCCGATCATAATTGTCTGCCAACGAACGAGGTGAAGTAAAAAACAAATTGAACCACTTGCATAGCTTGTGTTGTAATGTCTAATTCTTGGTTTAGTATTCGGAAACCTTTAAACTTACAAATGCATTGTGTTCCCGCCGCGAAGCGCGGCACCATACTAGATGACAAACAAAAAATAAAGACATTGTTGTGGGTGTGTCATGTGGCATTATATTGTTGGTTCAAAAATGAAATTAAAGAAATACATGAGTAGAGATGAGTGGGTAAAAGTGTAACTACTCTTTAAATAACCAAAAGTTATGTAGATAATGGTGCAAAAACAATACAAATTTGCCCCTAGCTCACAATCCCACTAGTTATTATTATTATTATTATTATTATTATTATTATTATTATTATTATTATTATTATTATTATTATTATTATTATTATTATAATTAAATCTATGTGTCTTCCATATCCATTTCAATCAACCCGCAGACACTCTAACCAAGCCTCTCACTTGTAGGCTATATTAGAAATTTCGCTCTAAGATTGGAGTCTCCAACGGAGCAACAAATCCTTCATCTTGCAAGGATTATTAAAGAAAAGTCATAGTCAATAGTCAAGGCTTGTCGGTAGTTAACAAGTCAAGTATACTTAGTCGTTACCATGTAAATTATTCAAACCTTTATGTGTAAAATTAGTCCTAGTGCAGTTACATACATGTATTCTTGTGTATAAGTACAACTTTATGTCATTTTTACAATCAAATTCTCTATGCCATTATAAATTCCATCATATGATTCACTTTTTTAAAGCTAGCAAAATCAACTATGTTTTTTTTTTTTGAACATTAACTTTCATTAAAAACCGGCTAGCACTCAAAAAACGAGAACCGCCAACATTACATAAGCATATACAACGGAAACTTTGTCCAATCCTTCCAATCTATACATTTGAATTTAGATCTATTTTTCAACCATAAAAACGCCTTTGACTTAATTTCAGCAATTACCTCCATAACCTTTAAATCTTTGCCTTGAAACACTTTCGTATTACGCGCATTCCATATCATCGCCGAACTAATCATGACAATTCCTCTAATGATTTTCTTTCGCCATTTTCCACCATGAACATTTTTATATAACATCATCAAGTCATTGTAATCATAGACAAAATCAACTATGTTGTTAACCGTAAATCCCACCATCTACAAATCTACAAAATATTAATAAAAAAAATTGTGGGAAGCTCCCACCCTTGTGGTTGAGTGGTATGAGAAATAATGGATAGAGCCTAACTTCCTTAAGGTGTCAAGTGTCAGGTTCGATCCTTGATCCCACCAGGCTTCACTGATTTTTCACTGTCGTGTATTTGAACAGATGGGGTCAGGTTTTTTTCAAAACTGATGGCTTGATAGGTTCTGGCTACCCTGGATAATCGGGACATTGTTTACCGGCAGTTAAAAAAATGTAAGAAATTGCTTCATCTAGGATGGACATCTCTTAGAATATCAGTGCTATATATAGTGGATGGGAATCAAATCAATGTGTCAGAAGCCAAATTTTATTTTGCCCTAAAATTCCATGACAAAAATGGGATCATGCTATTCTATTCTCTGTTTGAGAATTTCATCAATCATTTTCTAGAATGGGATATTAAGGCAGTCATTAAAACTTCAATGTGTATAGGGCTTATTTTGAACCAAAATGGAGTAGCTATTTTTCGCTATAATGATCTCTATTTCAAAGAAAACATTTTCTTTTGATCAAGCTCCGAACAAGCTTGTAATTTGTAAATGATTTGAACTTCAACTTCTAGTATCATATTCTCAATGTATGTGAGCCTATATTTTACATAAGAGTGAAGAGAGTGAGGCGAGCATGGGAAGCCAACCCACCCAAGCTACACCATCTCCCCTTGTTGAATAGGTTGGGGCGTGGCCCCTTTTTGTGTGGAAATGAAGAACGACGTAGGGGAGGAGGGGGTGATGTGGAGACTGTTTATTGGTTGGATTTTTCTTTTTTCTTAAAAAAACATACTGTCTTAGTATAATTCAAAACCCAAGCCTGTCCACTTTCTTACATTTTAGATCTTGCGTTGAGGAACCCACTAATGCTACATGTCAACACATGCTCTCAACCCGAGCCCCTTCAGTGCCCATAAGAAACACAAATCTATAGTATATCCAAAGTTTGTAATGAATGAATTAGATAGGATTAGTTAGTATCTGTCTCAATCACTATACATTGTTACGTCGATTTAGTTCCTCTCACTTAGGTAAATCAATCCCAAATCCTAACCATTCTCATAATCTTACCCATAAAAAAGATTGATTAAACTAAAGTAGTAGTTTTTTAAAGTGAAAAAAGAAAGGATTAAGGATGAATTTATGGTTAAAAAGACTTTGGTTTTAAAATGACTTAAAATATTATCCCAAAAGATAATATATATACGCTATATTAATCACCAATTATCCAAAAATTAATATATTTACAGGGGTTAGGATCAAATACACAGTGAACGAAAAATAGAAAGTTGTAGGAATAGTATCAAACGGACTACGATTAAACTCATTCAAGCGGCATTGGAACTGTCTCATCGAACCCTACGCTCTTAGTTTTTAGGTTTTCGTTTTTTTGGACTTTCAGCTTGTAGTTTTTGAATTTAGGTTATATCATTGTGTCTTTTATGCAACATTGTGTCTTTTTCTTATTTTCATCATTGTGTCATTTTTGCGATCCATTGTGTCTTTTTTCTTCAGCAATGTATTATATTTTTAGGTACTGTGTTATATTTTGTGACTAATTGTGTCATATTTCGTGATATATATTGTGTTTTTTTGTATCTTTCTCACGATTCTTATTTTTATTACACTGTATAGGATAACTTGACCAATATTTAATGATATATAATAAAAATCAATAATAGATTTCTGATTCTCTTATTTAACTTCACCCCTCTATTTATGAATATAAATGATTATCAGTCAACTATATTATATAGGTGAAAAGCAAATTCCACTAATATTCCCTTTTGGCCATTACAAGTTGCATAAAGTTTCTTTTTTCTTTGTGGTAGGGTATTTGATAATGGAGTCAACCCATACATAGAGAGAAGCTTGATTGATTTCATGTGACTTGTATTATAAAAGCGCGTAATTTTATTAGCTAGCTTCCAATTGATATAATATTTATTTATCAAAAAATTGATTATATATGTTTAAGTTTATAAAAACTTATATAAGTTTCTATATCATTTTCTTAAAGAGTGTATAACTATGTGAAAACTTGGTTTATAAGAAAAAAAAGAAGAAGATTATACTGATCATATTGTAAATTGTATTTTAAAGACATGGATGAATACTTTTTCGAACAGTTATATATTCGACATCAACTTTTTAAATGAGTAAATATGATATTTTGTGAATTTAAGGGTTAATTTCATAAAAAATAAAATGAAATAAACTACATTTCAGTTTATGTTGAAATTAAATTATTATTTAAAATAAATAAAAAAAAGGTGAAGAATAAGAGAATCCATCCAAGTCAATGAGTCATGTGGTCCATGTTATGATTTTGTGAAACTAATAACCATCAAACAAATAATATCCAAAATACTCAATTTGAAATAAAATGTGGGTCCAATTGTGATACCCAAATCTTCCCATCCACCTTATCCTCATATTTCTCCAAGTTAATTGTGAAGTAGTGAGGCCTAGGAGAATTGTCCCTCCAACCCCATAGTCACACTCAAAAGAGCATAATCAAAAACATGTTTAGTCCGTACTATGTTACATCTCATTATCCCTAACATATATGTTTTCTATTGTTTATGATCAGATCCATAAATTATGTCACGATGTCTTAGCAGTTAACATTTTGGTTCGGTTTTTAGGTTACAACATCAATCACAGCTTAAACCGAGATTATATAATTTGATTTTTAGAATATAGGTTAACCGAACTAATGATCTTATGTTCGGCTAATTTATTACAAACCGTTTATAAAAAAGAATAACAATAGCAGTGGTGGTGATGGTGGTGGTTGTGGTCATGATAGGCGTTGTAGTAGTAGTAATAGCAGTAGCAGGAGTAGCAGTAGCAGTAGTAGGAACAGTAAGGGGCTGTTTGGTAAACCTCTTAATGAGGCTTTGAACCATTCAGCGCTGAATAATTCAGCATTCAGCGCGTTTGTTTCAGCTTCTGAATGGAATGGTTAAGGCTGAACCATTAAGATTTGGGATGTTGATGAATTATTAAGCATTGAACTATTAAGCATTGAACTAGGTTGAACCTTAATGAGACTCTCCTATCAATGTGAGACAAGAAAATTAACCATTCAGACCTCTTAACGAGTTAGACATCTTAATGATTAATCACTTAATCAACCAAACAACCCCTAAGTGGCAGCAACAGTAAGAGCAGTAGTAGCAAGAAGCTTCGGTGAGGTCATACTCCACCTCAATGCCACGTCATACTCCCTCCCCCTTCCTCATTTTTCCACATCTAGGGGTGTATTCCCCCTTCCCCATTTTCAACTGTCAAGAAGCTTTGGTGAGGTCGGTACACATCTCCCCTTGGCCCCGATTTTAGGTTAGGGGCGACGTTCCCGAGGAGGCCGACCCTCCACGTCGTACCCCGAACCCCTTCCCCTTCCCACACCCCACAACCTTAGGGTGAGAGATATAGAGAGAGGATAGTGGGTAGTGTGTAGTGTGTTTGTAGGTGAGAGATATACATGGAGGGTAGTGGGTAGTGTGTGTAAAATGGTAGGACTCATGGTTTAGAGTACTTTCAGGTAGTGCCCCCACAAAATATGATGTTTTAGGGTAGTGTTAGAGTAATATAGAACAAATCTGTTGTAGCAGTATGTGATTGGAATGTGTTAAGATACCTTCTATGACCACACCCTCCACCCTAATAAAAGTATTGATAATAATAGTAAAATCCATAATAATAGTAGTTTGTGTAATGTCTAAAAGCGTTCACATTAGGTCACCTATATTTTTGTGAGTGAATCCCTTATACCTTTGCGTCAAAACGTGAATTTGTACTGACACATACTTAAAAATGAACTCGTGAGAAAATCTTTTTTTTTAGTAAAAGAATTTAAATATGGAGTGAACTTGAAACGTTAGAAACTAAAAGAGGTGTAAATGACATTTTATAAAAATGTAAACTAAAGGGGGTTGAAGTGTTAAATATACAAAATAGGGGGTGTTTTTTTATCGGTGGAAAAAGCTACCTACATTGCCTTTTACACTCTGTTCCAGAGTTTCATTAAAGGATGGAAGAGAAAGCATTAGGAAGGAAGTGGGGAAAAAATGTGTTCCAGAGTTTTTTATAGGAGGGAAATGGAGGGAATGGGAGGGATAATAAAGAGGATTTTAGTGTGATTTTCAATCTTTCCAATTTGGAAGGAATTGGAGAGAAGGGAAGAGAGGGGAGATCCTTTCTCTTCCATCCTTTAATGAAACTCGGGAACACAGTGTTAGAATAGATAACATTGCCTTTTAGAATAGATGATAATGGTTTTGATGGCTTTTAGACTATGTGTTGTGGCTCACCTTGAGCACAAATTCTATCCTCTTATATCATCATAACTGGACGCTGACATGACACCGGATAAAGGAAGTTGCTCGCTCACTTGACTCAGTTGTGGCTCACATTGACATCCCACGCTAGCAGCTCCTCAAAAGAGTCTTTGCTCTCCTCCCCTTCCCACGCAAGCACACTCACGCCGGCTCATTCGCGGCCTCACTCGCGCCACTCTGTTTGTCGTGCTCGCAACACACAGCGTTACTGTATCAAACGCCTCCTATCCTCTTGGCTCTTACTGTATCAATTTCAGCTTTCACTAATTTTATTTGGACTCTAGAAAAAGTCCATTTTGGTGGACATGTGTAATTTCTGTGTTGGTGGACAAGTGTAATTCCCAGTTTCTTAGTGGGCATTTTCAATAATGTTAAGTTGGCCTTCCTAAAAAGCATTTTGACTAAGTTTTTTTTAACGGCCAACGAAATTCACCAAGGACTTCCTTCAGAGTCCCTACTCAGTCAAATAAGGACCCTTTTCACCCGGCATAGCCAGACATGTAAGGGAGCTCCTGGTTTTACCAAGTCCACCGGTTCCGGGTAAAACCTGACTATCCACCAGCCCAAAGGCACGACAATGGAATAATTGGTAAAACCCGACGCTCACAAGAATCGAACCCATGACCGTCATGGGTCTTCTATCATTGAGCCTCCATACCACTCCACCATAGGGTGGTTGGTTATTTTGACTAAGCCAATTTCCCATGATCCACATCTTCAATGTTAGAGCAGGTCTAAAATTCGTATATGTTATTAGTCAACATGCATTGACCAAGCATTGAACATCCATTGACCGAGCATTGACTGATCATTATGATGATTTATTCTCATTACCATGTATTGTATATAGGTGTTATTATCATTTACTATTTCCATAGATTATGCTTTGTAAGTTAGGTAAGACTGGTATAATCATTGTGTATATATTCTTGTACTTCATCAATAATAATCAGGAAAACCTTTGGGAATTTACATGGTATCAGAGCAATGCTCATATTATTCGATGCATGTGGTTATTTCGCCACAAGTTTCATGCAGATGGTACGTTACAACGCTACAAAGCGCGCTTAGTTGTTAACGGCAAATCACAACAACAGGGCATCGATTGCTTTGAAACATTTAGCCCTGTTGTCAAGCCCACTACCATACGTACTGTCCTTAGCATTGCCGTTTCTAAACAATGGCCCATCCGTCAACTTGATGTTAAAAACGCATTTTTACACGGGGACCTCAATGAAACTGTTTTTATGCATCAACCACCGGGCTTTGTTGACAAGACTCACCCTAACTTTGTGTGTAAGTTGCAGAAATCTTTATATGGTTTGAAACAGGCACCACGAGCATGGTACCATCGGTTTGCAACTTTCATTATTAACTGTGGATTTTGAAGCACCTCATCGGACTCATCTCTATTCGTTTACAAAAAGGACGGTCACATGGCTTACTTATTATTATTATATGTGGACGATATTATCCTAACGGCTTCCACTCCCAGTTTTCTTAAACAGATAATCAAGACACTTTCACATGAATTTGCTATGACAGATTTGGGTGAGCTACATCATTTTCTTGGTATTCATGTGTCGAGAACCACCACGGGCCTTCGTTTATCTCAAGAAGCTTACATCAAAGACATTCTCGCTCGTGCCAACATGACTAATTGCAAGCCATGTAGTACTCCGTGCGACACAGAGTCCAAACTTAGTGCTGAACACAGCACTCTCCTGTCTAATGGTACCTTATATCGAAGCTTGGCAGGTGCTCTGCAATACTTGACTTTCACCCGTCCAGATATTTCCTATGCAGTACAACAAGTTTGTCTTTTCATGCATGCACCACGCGAGCCACATTTTCAATACCTCAAGCGCATTCTTCGCTACTTAAAGGGAACCACAGATCATGTGCTTCATCTTCGGCGATCTTCTTCCATCAAACTAACTGCTTATTCAGATGCCGATTGGGGGGATGCCCGGACTCTCGCAGATCCACTTCAGGATATTGTGTCTTTCTTGGAGAAAACTTAATCTCCTGGTCCTCTAAACGTCAACACACAGTATCCAGGTCCAGCGCTGAAGCCGAATACCGGGGGGTTTCCAACACTGCTGCTGAAACAAGTTGGATTCGCAACTTGTTATGCGAACTTCATATCCCCACAAGAGATGCCACTATTATATTTTGTGATAATGTTTCCGCTGTCTATCTCTCTGACAACCCCGTACAACACCAACAGACCAAGCACGTGGAGATCGATATTCATTTTGTCCGTGAAAAGGTTCGTATTGGGGACATTCGTGTCTTACACATCCCCGCAGATTATCAGTATGCAGATATCTTTACCAAAGGACTTCCGAAACAACTCTTTCACCGCTTCAAGTCCAGTCTCTGCGTTCGCTCTTCTACCGCTTCGACTGCGGGGGACTATTAGTCAACATGCATTGACCAAGCATTGAACATCCATTGACCGAGCATTGACTGATCATTATGATGATTTATTCTCATTACCATGTATTGTATATAGGTGTTATTATCATTTACTATTTACATAGATTATGCTTTGTAAGTTAGGTAAGACTGGTATAATCATTGTGTATATATTCTTGTACTTCATCAATAATAGTCAGGAAAACCTTTGGGAATTTACATATGTCACCTCAGCATGACAGATTATTACGGACCACAACCTAAAAAAAATAACTTTTTCCTCCGACACTAAAATCAATCCAAACATCCACCTCACACTTCACTTTTATATATAAAATATATTATAAAATAATGATTATGTGTGTGGTCCCCACCCCTTGGGTTCAGAACGAGTCTGCCAAATCACATCAAACTTCACCACATCTCCACTTCCATCGCTACTTGGAGCCTGGAATTGAAATCCGGAACTCTAGAAGGTGTCCAGAAATCTCCGCTGAAGATGCTCTAACATATTCCTTCTTCCATCTTCATTTACTCTCTTTTGTCTATGAAATATTTGTAGCTCATATCTCTTCTTATTCACTTTAGACAAAAGATGAGTAGACGACCATCGTATTGAAATGCCGGATTTTTCCGTTGTTTTTCATCCTGTTGGTTCTGCCCTTGCTTCTCCTTTCTTTAGGAGTCGTCGTCGAAATTTCAAGGATGTTGGTGACAAATTTTCATGAGACCGGTTCACTACATGGGTCCGCCCCTGGCTGCAAGTAGATATTGTTAGTTCTATATTCCAAAGACGCAACACATCATGATGACATGACACACAATTGACCCTAGTAACGTGTTTATCATAAGTTTTGACATGATCAGTCTTAAATGAATTGCATTCAATATATTAACAATTGAAAAACATTTGGGCTGGACCAGGCCCACGATTGATGAGAGATCGACCATGGACTGGCCATCATGTCTGAAGTTCAATTAATATATGTTAATTTTATTGCAGTTTAATTTATCTATTTTGCTTTTGAAATAATAAATGTAAATACATAAAATTTCTAAAAAAAAAAAAGAGGCTCTTTCGTTTTGAATGTGTTTTGGCCCTTTGATTTGCTTATTTGGGTAACAAATTCATGTAGTATTTTGCCTATCTCTACAGTCTCTACACTCCATTTTCCATTCTTCAGTAGGGGTGACAGAAAAAAAAAAAAAAAAAAAAAAAAGAACCAAAAAAACCGATTTAACCGACCCGTTCAAAAAACCCGAAAAACCAAACCGAAAAAAACCAAACCAAAATTAGCGGTTCGGTTTCGGCTTCGCATTTCATAAAAACTGAAAAAAACCGAATAAAACCCAAAACATCATTCTTTTTAATATATCCTATACATTGATTTAGGAATTATTAATTTTATTCTTGAAAATAATTAATTTTCAAAGTATTACAAAATAAATGTCTTAATAGAAACTTTGGTAAAACATGGAAATCGTTTAGAATGTTCGATCTATGTAAACAATATCATTTTTAAAGGTAAATATATTAACATAAATGTAAACATTTAAGAAAGATTCTTAAATCTTGGATTGTAAGTTCAATTTTTAAATTTTATGAAATTATGTTCCAAAGACCGAAAAACGAACCAAACCGTTACTAAAACCAAAAAGACTAAAACCGAACGGTTTTCAAAAATCACAAACTGAACACTTCGGTTACGGTTATGGTTTTACCAAAAAACCGAACCCAACCGAACCATGCACACCCCTATTCTTCAGTGATACAAGTTGAGTGATCAAATTGGATAATTTTTTACTATGCAATTTAAAACTCTAGGTTTTCTAATAGTTACGTTATGTGTGAGATTATGCTATGCAATGTTTGTTAACTTGTTTGTTTAATTTAAAACTCTAGCGTGTGAGAGTGTGAGACTAACATCCCCATATGATTACTCGTTATTTTCAAAACAAGTAAAGTACGAAAGATTGACAAATTTGGAGGAAAATCTTGATTGGACTCGGTGCCTTAAATATATGAATTCAGGGGCTTGACAGTTCACAACTTGATCAAACCACCTACGGTGTTTGTCACTTGATCCACCTCATCAAGACTTTTTCCCTGCCTACTCGTGGGCCTGTAACTCAAATCGTAACCTAAGTTATGCGGGCAAAAGTTTGGCCTCTTTCTTCTGTGCTTACGCTTGTCAAGTTAATTAGCCTATGTAAAAGTCCGCTAGTTCTTGGACACACTCCTCATCAAAATATGAGCATTTTGCTTGTTTGCCATTTTTAATTTAGGTCATAAAAAGCTTATCGTTTTAGAAATGACCATCTTGCTTTCATTAATAAAAACCCAAATCAAGATAAAAAGAAAAAGGTTAAATTAAATCCCAATGATGACATACATTAAAAAAACATAAAATAAAAACAAAATCCTGAATAAAGCATCCCCATTTCAAACCGAACAAAACAAGTGGGGAAACAAATTGAGCAAACGTACCATTGAGTTGTTCTGACCAGCAGTCGCATAACCAAAACGCAAAATGAATCTACGTTCTTATTCCCGTGCTAGACGAGGGAAGGATGCCAAGGTAGAAATAAAAAGTTTCCAATGAAGACACATGGTCTTAGAGATGAACCCTATTGTACCTTATGCTTTAAATCCTTATAAATCACTTGTCAAATCCAATGCCTTTTATATATAGATAAAAATGATACATATCTTGTAGTAAAAAAAAAAGTCATAATTCATTAGCTATAATTTCTTATAGTCATAAACCATAATTCAAAACAATAGGCTCAAACCTTGGACTATAATACATCAATAATTTAGGTACAACAAATTGTCACATTGGACCACACATGTGACAATACAACAAAACAAAAACCATAAAATATCTTCTTAAAAAACACACACAAACCATACATACATACATCCCAACACATAATCCTCTGCAAATCCCAACATACAAACATGGGGGCACTCTCCAAACTCATTGCCCACGTGTACACTCTCTTATTAATATTCTTCACTGTCCTCTTCCTAGAGCTCGTTATATTATTCCGATCAGTCGCCGGAACCATCGGTTACACCACCGACAGCCACCCAATCACCACCGCACAGTACCTTAAACTAATCGAACAGAAAAACCCATGTGGCAGATACAAAGGAAGAGAGGGAGAAGAGGTTAAAGAGTGTTCGGTTTGTTTGTCGGTGTTGGAAGATGGTGATGAGGTTAGGAGGTTGACATGTCTCCACGTGTTTCATAAGAGGTGTGTGGATAGGTGGCTGGAGCAGGATAGAGCCACGTGTCCGATTTGCCGGCGGTTGGTGTTGCCGGAGGCGGTTGTGGCTAGGTATAGCCAGCGGAGGCAGGTTGAGCCTCATCGCCGCCGCCGTGAGTTTTACGGCGGTAGCGATGAGGAGCTTATTCTTTTGTTGACTTCCTTGCATGGTAATTACATGCGTAGGTTTATGTAATTTATCAGTGACGAAACTAGAACTTTTTAATCAGGATTATAATGTGGGTCCATATACTAGTTTTTTTTTGTATTTTTTTTAAAGAATCCTTTGAGATTTGATATGTAAATACTCTTAACAAATTGTATTGGGCAGGGTGAGCGGACTCTCTTGACCCCTTTCGGTTTTACTACCGTAAATTAGTTAATAAGATTTATAAGGGATTAGATTATGTAAAAGGGGAATCCCTTTTTTTTCTATAGGGATGGATTATGGTGAATTATAGTATGAGAATATAGCCAACCAACTTTATCATAGAGGTGTTTCAAAATAAATGGTTATTTAGTGTGTCCATGTGATGAAAATTGATTGAGGTTGGCTGCCTAACTAACTCTACTTGAATGCTTGTTACATCATAATCATGTTTCATAATAGTTATGTTTTTGGTGATATTAATTTATCCCAAATTATAATTTCACTTGGAGGACATATTTCGTGTTAGGGGCGAAGGTTCTTTGGGGCCTGAGGGGCCCCGGCTCTCACCGATTTTTGGCGCAGTGGTGGAATTTTGCGATTTTCGTAGGTAAATTGAGTCCGGGTTGAGTCTGGCCCCAACCGATTTGATCTTCCGGCCACTACCGATCGAAAAAAATTGAGTCCGGCCCCACCGATTCGAAAACCAAGCTTCGCTACTGTTTCGTGTATATATTTTGTGTATGAACATATATAAAGGATAATGTGGTAGGGAAGGTGTGGGGGAGTGATTTTGGTTGTGAGGGGCAAAGCCTAGGTTGGGGTGACGTGGAGATGTTTTTGGAGCTTTCCGTTGGAGATGATCTTTCATAATAACTATTATGTTCAGGAGCGAAGCTTGGTTTTCGAATCGCGTGGGGCGGACTTAATTTTTTTCGATCGGTAGTGACAAATCGGCGAGGGTCGGACTCAACCCGGACTCAATTTACCTACAAAAATCACAATTTTCTACTACTGCACCAAAAAACAGGGGGCATCCCTGGCCCTATAAAACCTTCGCCTCTGATTATGTTTACTTGTGTAATCTATTTATCCGAAAGTCTTAATTGCACTTAGAGTATCCAACACACGCGATTTTAAACCCACATGTACGAGAGTGGAAGGAAATGTGGTTGATGCGGAGTAGAAAGGGGTAGAGACGTTTTTTGTGCAGAAAAAATGTCTAAAAACAGATTATTTGAGAGCCAAGGAAAGGAGAGCGAGCGAGCGATTTTGTACCCTCTGTGAGGTTGAGAAAACCAAAAACATGGATGAAGTTGAGGCTTTTTAAAGATCCACGCCTCTTTCAATCTTGTAAATGTTTCTTGTTTTGGTAGAGGTGACAGACTAGAATTCCTTTCACATTCCATGATCATTACACTCTTTGTTTGTAGTTCGTATAGTCCTAACATTAAAAAAAAAAAAAAGATTAATTTGATTGGGTGGATTAAATCCCGTCTCTACCATATGTTTGGTGAACACCCATATCCTCATGATTTATGTAAGCTTTACAATGTGTATGATGTATGAAGAAAATGGTCGAAATCAGGTTGTTATTGTGTTACTTCTTTTCGAACTACATAATACATTTTACTTATTAATTTAAGGGAAATTGAACTTAAATACTCCAAACTATTGCTCATTGGGCGATATGATTCTCAACTATCACTTTGACTACCAATTTCCTTAACCCAAATACGAAGTACTTTTTATAATGTAACAAAGTTTAAAGCATGCATTTTAATGTAGTGAACTTATAAAGTTTGAGCTTCGTGAGTAGGAGATTGATCATGGAAAGAACCGGGTTTGGATCGAAACAGAAGTTGGGAAAACCAAGAACTGAGGACCGACCACCTAAGGTCAGGTTGGTCGGTTGAAAACTGCCATAGTTTACTGTTAAATGCAAATTGCCTTGGTTTTCTCTTAAATACATCATGGTCAATACAAAACTGGTCCTGAGAGTTTGACTGTCCTATACGAACTGAAAAAAAAACCCGTTATGCACTAACAGATTATTTAAACTATGTTTTTTAAACAACGATTAACACTATAACAATAGACATAGCAAAATCATAGTATTATAATTTTAATAGCTAACCGATGATTTGTTGTTGTTGTTTCTTTTCTTTTTTTAATGATGTTACTTGTTATTATTATTGTTGTTATTATTACTATTAATTTTATTGTTTTTGTTGTTATTCTTGTTCTTACTAGACCCATCGACAGACATGATTAAAGGATATCCCTGTTGGTCCTCGGTTTTCTAGGGTCAGCCCAAAAAATCCTCAGCAATATTCGTGAGATGATGCGGCATCGAAGGGTTGAGTGGATTGACATGGTCTGAAGTTGTTCAAATGGGTGGCAGATCCCGATTAACCACAATGACTTGAACTCTTCTCTATGTATTAGTATCGGTACGATTAAGGATGAGCATGTGGTATTGAATACTACTACCGTACCGAAGATGCGGTACGATATTCGGTACCCACTTTTCCAAAAGTTCGGTATCATTATTTTCAGTATCGGTACTGGTTCAATAGCAATACCATATAGAGAGAATATTTTGTAATAAATGCCGGTACTATACTGAAAGATTCAGTACGCTATTCAGGTACCCACTTTTTTGAAAATTCAGTATTTGTAATTTTGATATCGATACGGTACCGATTTCATCCTTTATAAAATTGTTTGTTTATTAGCTAAAAAATTAGTCTATTAAGCGTGAACTTATCCAAACGACAAAAGCTTGAAAACCAATTCATAAAGATATAAAAACCAAACAAACATTTAATTCGTCAAAGTTGAAATATTGGAACTCATACTAAAGCCTCTGGAGAAAAATCAGCCAGGATAGGTAGTTGTCAAACAAGTTGTTCCCAAACATTTAATCTAACATTTAAATATATAAACATGATGACATTCATAAGAACATCTTCACCACTAAACCCATGGTATGGCCCGTGGCCTCATGGAATAGGGATAGAGAAGGGAACACGTCCGGGGTCGTTCTACATGATGAAGAGAGACGGAGAGTGAAATCCTTTTCCTTGACGGGTAAGAGTGTGGAATGGGCGAGGGGAGGAGAGAAGTATGATCCCCTAAAGCCTTTCGACGTGGTTAAAAGTTATCTAAATTGTATTATATATTATTTATGGCCGAACGATTTGTGTTAAAATGATAACATTTAAATGACACTTTTATTCTTTTATTTGAATATATTGCATGAGTAGTTTTGCAGGTATGATTGATTATTGTTGATCAAGGTTGATAGCTGAATTGTTGATCAAGGTTGATAGCTGGTCGATGGTCAAAGACCTGATAAGTATTGAGCCTAGAAGATAGAGCCTAGAAGATAGTCTAGCCCAAGTTATATTATGTGGGCTTCTGTTGATATTGGGCTTGTCCATTAGATTATCTGTTTGTCTCAGCCCAACAGCACATGCCACGTTGGCAATCCGGGTGAAACAAACACACCTTGGTTTCACCCGTTAGATTACGTTTTTATATTTGATCTGAGTCGTTCATTTGTCTCGAGAGCTGCATTGTGAGAGCAGTATAAAAGACTTGTGTTTTTCAGTCTCTCTCTTTAGTTCAGATCTTTTACTTTACGATCACTTTTGTTCTCTCGTGTTCTCTCTCACCTAGGGTTTACTTTACAGTCTTGTTTAGATTAGATTTGGGTGTAATCAGCAGATCATCTATTTGATGATCTGCTAGGGTTGGTTTAGAGTTTTATTGAGAGGTTCTTTGGTGTAGTCGTTTGTTTGAAGTTTATTGTTTGCTGTGTTTGATAATAAAGTGAATATACCATTATTTTGACATGGTATCAGAGCCAAGGCTTTGATCTGGATATTCACTGGGTTTTATCATTGATCTGATCGAGGTTCTTGATATCTTGGGTAGTCTTCAGATCGATATCTGATCTTGGTGGCTTTTGGCTTCTTTGGTGTGTGAAGATGATTTGAGATATCATTCTTGTGGCCGTGTGAAGGCGATGTGCTAGGGGTCGTAAAAACCCTAGCAAAAACAGTATTTGCTCTTTATCCCCAATCAAAGGATAAACGAGCCTGGAGAAACCCTAACTTGGGTGCTTATTGGTGAGATCGTTCTTACTTGTGTTCTTGTTTCCTTTTGTTGTGTCTAGGAGTCGCCTGGCCGGGTTAGGTGGACCGGCATTGAGACTCAGTACTTGGTTGTGTCTTGTCTAGAGGTCTAGGGTAAAAGGCTCCCAAGCTAAGACTTGCACAGGCACCCTTGAGTGATGAACTTGTGATCTGGCCCCTGGCTTGGCTTCGCCTGGTCTTTCTTTGTGTGTTTATCTGTTCTTGTTTGTGGTTGGTGTGTTTCTGTGTTATCTGCTTAGAAATTACTTGTGTAACTTTGTGAAACATGGCTGATGATGAGAATATTAGTATTCATAGTGATAATAATGATGATACCACTGTTATTAATAATAATGGTGTCACATTAATAAGTAAACTGGATCCTAGTAATCCATTATATTTACATCCTAGTGATTCAGCAAACTTAACTATTGTAAATGTGAAACTTAAAGGAACAGATAACTACAATGTGTGGGCTAATGCTATGATCTTGGCACTTCAAGTTAAAAATAAAATTGGATTTATCAATGGGGAATGTGTAAAACCAATTGATGATATTGTGTTAGAAAGGCAATGGAATAGGTGTAACTCAGTTGTTTTGACTTGGATACTTAACTCAATCTCTGAGGAACTTTACTTGGGACAAGTTTATTCCAAGCTAGCCTCAGAGGTTTGGAAGGAGTTAAAAGAAACTTATAATAAAATAGATGGGTCTGTAGTCTTTAATCTTTATCAACAAATTAATTCTTTCTCACAAAATGGTATACCTGTCTCAGAATATTATCATAAGCTTAATGCCATGTGGAATCAGCTTGATCAGATACTGCAGTTACCTGCATGTACCTGTGAAGCTGCTAGACAATTTAATGACTTTAATAATATGATAAAATTAATACAGTTCCTTATGGGACTTGACAATGTATATCAGGCTGTTAGAACTAACTTGTTAATAAGAGAAATTTTACCATCTGTTAAAGAGGCTTTTGCTATAATTTCTAGGGAAGAATCCCATAGAAATTCTAGCACCTCAAGTTTAAAGGATCCAAGTCAAGCAATGGGATTCTTTGCTAAGACTAACCAGACCATTGATAAAAGGAAATTAAAGAATACAAATCAGAATGTTAAATGTGTTCACTGTAATAAGTCTGGTCATAGCATTGACAAATGCTTTGAGATCATAGGGTATCCTAGTTGGATGAGACCTAGGTCTGGTCAAAATAGGAAAGGTTTGGGAAATAATAATGTAAACACTGCTTCTGCTGAAAGTAATAATGCAGCCTCTCCTAGTGTTTTGACTTCTGAACAGGTTGCTCAATTGTTGAGTCTGTTAAATAAGAAACCTGAAGAGCCTTCTACCAGCTGTAATGCTGCAGGTAGGAGTAATGTCTTTTGGTGTTCTTTTAGTTTTTCTGGAAATTCAAAAAGAATCTTCTCATTTGCTAGTTTAAATGACAAGTATAGAATCTTAGGTTGGATTTGTGATTCAGGGGCAAACCAACATATGGTTATGAGTGACAAGGGTTTATTAAATCAAATTGATGTTAGTGACTTAAACTTAAAAGTAAATCACCCTAATGGTACATTTGCTAAAGTTACTAAAATAGGAGATGTTAAACATAGTAATGATGTCACTCTCTATGATGTGTTTGTGGTCCCTGATTACTGTGTAAATCTTTTATCTGTAAATAAACTTGCTAAAGATAGTAAGATGACTGTGTCATTTGATGAGTCAAAATGTTATATTCAGGATTCTTTAACCAAGAGAGTCCTGGTGACTGGTAATGAACATGATGGTCTTTACTTCTGTGGTGAGTCTTCTGTCTTGTCTTGTGCAAGTGGTATTAGTAGTGAGTTAACTAATCTATGGCATGCTAGATTAGGTCACCCTTCTGAAACTGTGTTACAAGTGTTAAAAACTGAATTAAAAATAAATAAGGTTGGTAATGATAACCCTTGTGAGACTTGTCATAAGGCTAAACAACATAGGGAACCATTTCCCATTAGTGAACACACAACTAAGAATTTAGGTGATGTGGTTCACTTGGATGTATGGGGTCCCTATAGGGTCACTAGTAGAGATGGTTTTAAGTACTTTTTAACCATTGTAGATGATTATACTAGGGCTGTTTGGGTATTTCTTATGAAGTCTAAAACTGAGGTTTTTGATAACATTGTTTATTTTACTACTTGTTTACTAAATCAGTTTAAAAAGGGTGTTAAAATTTTTAGAAGTGACAATGGTACTGAATTTGTCAATTCTCAGTTTAAAAGTTTTTGTAATAAACTTGGAATTTTTCATCAGACTTCTTGTCCTTACACTCCTCAACAGAATGGTATAGTCGAAAGGAAACATAGACATTTGTTAAATGTAGCTAGGTCTTTATTGTTTCAAAGTTGTTTACCATTAAGATTCTGGTCTGAATGTATTTTGACAGCTGCTTATTTGATTAACAGGACCCCATCTTCTGTGTTAAAAGGTAGGACCCCTTATGAATTACTTTTTGGTTTTAAACCCTCTTTAGAACATCTTAGAGTATTTGGGTGTTTGTGTTACAGTACTGTTTTAAATAATAATGATAAACTAGAAAGTCATGCTGATAAGTGTGTATTATTAGGTTACTCTAATGAAAAAAAGGGATATAAACTATGGAACCTTGAATCAAAACAAGTTTTGTTTTCAAGAGATGTTAGGTTTTATGAAATGATTTTTCCATTTAAAGAAAATCATATTAGTAAAAACTTTGATTCCAATGTTTATGAAAATGTTAATAATACAAACTTTTTTGATTTTTCTAATGAGACTGATACACAACACTCAAGTAGTCTAGGGCTGCCCAATGATGATAAGGGGGTTAGAAAGGTCTTAGAATCAGAAGTTCATGGGTCTCAGCATCCAACTCATAGGCCTGACACTACATATGGAGATGCTGAGACTGTGGACAGTCAGCAACCAAGTAGGACTAGCAGTGAGTTAGGCAGGGCTGAGCATGAGCATTATGATCATGATCAAAATCACAATTCTGAGGGAAACTCAGCTCTTGAGACTCAGTCAAGTGTTGTTAGGAGGTCTAATAGGCAGTCTGTATTACCTAGGAGGCTAGAAGAATATGTTATTGAGGGTAAGGTGAAGTATGGTATGGAAAATGTGGTTAACTATGTTAATCTATCTCCTGAAAATGTTTGTTTTGCTTCCATGCTAAACAAATCTGTTGAACCCAAATTTTATCATCAGGCATGTAATGATCAGAATTGGATCAATGCCATGAATGATGAAATTGAAGCTTTACTTAGGAATGATACTTGGGATATTGTAGACTTACCTAGTAATAGGAAAGCTATAGGTTGCAAGTGGGTCTACAAAATCAAATATAAAGCTTCGGGTGAGATAGATAGGTATAAAGCTCGGCTTGTTGCCAAGGGCTTTAGTCAAAGGGAAGGTATAGATTTTGATGAGACATTTTCACCAGTCGTGAAAATGGTTACTATAAGAGTAGTGTTGACCTTAGCTGTTCAAAACAGCTGGTCATTGTTTCAATTAGATGTCAATAATGCGTTTTTGTATGGTGATTTAGTTGAAGATGTCTATATGAAATTGCCTGAAGGGTATTATTCTAAAACTGATTCTAGGGTGTGCAAGTTAAAGAGATCCTTGTATGGACTCAAACAGGCACCTAGAATGTGGAATGAAAAGTTAGTTGGTGTCCTATTTGAAACTGGATTTGTTCAAAGTGTGTGTGATCATTCAATGTTTATTAAAAATGATGATTATGTGATGATCATATTATTAGTATATGTGGATGATATTATAATCACTGTAAACTGTTCTAAGGAAATAGAAAAAGTTAAAGAATTTCTTAAAACCAAGTTTCAAATTAAAGACTTAGGAACCCTTAAGTATTTTCTTGGTATAGAAGTGGTTGATACTAAACATGAACTAGTTTTGACCCAAAGGAAATATTGTATGGAATTGTTGGCAGAGTATGGTATGACAGGCTGCAAACCTGTCAACTGTCCTTTGGAATCAAATCATGTTATTACTTCTTTATATGATAAGGAAAGTGAAAACCTTATAGATATTACTGGATATCAAAGACTTGTTGGCAAGTTGATCTACTTGTCTCATACTCGTCCTGATATTGCTTACTCTGTGCATGTATTAAGTCAATATATGCACAAGCCTACTAAGGCTCATTTTAAAGTAGTTATGTGAGTTTTGAGATATCTTAAAAGATCCCCAGGGAATGGTATAAGCTTGAGGAAAAGTAGTAACTTGGACTTAAAAGCTTATGCAGATTCTGACTGGGCCAAATGTCTTGTATCTAGGAAATCTGTAACTGGTTTTTGTGTGTTTTTGGGTGGTTGTTTGATAACTTGGAAAAGTAAAAAGCAGACCACTATATCACGATCCACAGCAGAAGCTGAGTATCGTTCTATGTGTACTGCGACATGTGAAGTTCTTTGGTTACTAAATCTTCTTAGTGAGTTAAAGATTAAGGTTAGTATTCCTGTATCTTTGTTCTGTGATAACACAGCTGCTATATCTATAGCAACTAATCCAGTATTACATGAAAAAACAAAACATTTTGAAATTGATATATTTTTCTTAAGAGAAAAGGTTTCAAAAGGGGTCATTAAACCTGAAAATATAAAATCAGCAGATCAGATTGCTGATATTTTTACAAAAGGCTTGTTGGCTTATCAACATGATCAGATTTGTGAATGGCTACGAATGGTTAATGTGTTTGGACAATAAAAGTGAGGGGGGGTGTTAAAATGATAACATTTAAATGACACTTTTATTCTTTTATTTGAATATATTGCATGAGTAGTTTTGCAGGTATGATTGATTATTGTTGATCAAGGTTGATAGCTGAATTGTTGATCAAGGTTGATAGCTGGTCGATGGTCAAAGGCCTGATAAGTATTGAGCCCAGAAGATAGAGCCTAGAAGATAGTCTAGCCCAAGTTATATTATGTGGGCTTCTGTTGATATTGGGCTTGTCCATTAGATTATCTGTTTGTCTCAGCCCAACAGCCCATGCCACGTTGGCAATCCGGGTGAAACAAACACACCTTGGTTTCACCCGTTAGATTACGTTTTTATATTTGATCTGAGTCGTTCATTTGTCTCGAGAGCTGCATTGTGAGAGCAGTATAAAAGACTTGTGTTTTTCAGTCTCTCTCTTTAGTTCAGATCTTTTACTTTAAGATCACTTTTGTTCTCTCGTGTTCTCTCTCACCTAGGGTTTACTTTACAGTCTTGTTTAGATTAGATTTGGGTGTAATCAGCAGATCATCTATTTGATGATCTGCTAGGGTTGGTTTAGAGTTTTATTGAGAGGTTCTTTGGTGTAGTCGTTTGTTTGAAGTTTATTGTTTGCTGTGTTTGATAATAAAGTGAATATACCATTATTTTGACAATTTGAACAGTGGTCCCAAAATTTTATTGGACCTCAAATTATCACCCGTCACGTGTGTTGACTCTTTACATGCCACACGTTTCATGTCGTGCCCCTTCTTCATTTTAAGCGCGCTCTCTCTCTCCTCTCTCAGTAAAAACCTTACTTTAGTTTTCCTTCTTCTTTCCTTAGTCGAATCACAATCATACATCTGAGGTCACCAGATTCCTTCGCAAAACGAGCCCCACCGCTGATTTGTCGAGTTCAAAGCCCACCGCCCATGTCTCTGCCGCATCAATGTTGAGCTTTCCACTCTTCGGTGAAAATCCATGTGCTAAAACCGCTAGAGCACCGCTTCGGTTTGCTTAGGTGTGTTATCTCAAATATACAAACCCACATGTTCAAGAAAGAAATAGAGACAGTGAGAGAGTAAAGAATTTATTTTATAACATAACATATTGCAATCAAAATTCATTTTGCTTATTTGTCTTTTCATCAATATACATTTGCTATCAAAATATCATAGTCATTTCCTCATAGCCTTTCTAGGTGGTTCAAAGTCTTTTAAATTTATTTTAAAACATAACATATTGCAATCAAAATACATTTTGCAATCAAAATATCATAGTCATTTATATAAAATGGACAAAATGTATTTGTATATCGATAAAGCATATGCAAACATGACCTGTCTCAATCCGTACTAAATTTAACTGTTGACCAACCCTCCTGTAAACTACTACCTCTACGTTCTATGCTCATCATCCTATTTACCTCGGTCTTTTACACATTCACTCAAAGTTCAACATCACAAGTCACCCTCATCTCTCTCTCTCTCTCTCTCTCTCTCTCTCTCTCTCTCTCTCTCATTATTAGTACCCCAAGATCAAAAGGTGACGGGTCCATCCAAAGAGTAAAACTTCGCTTTCATCACCAAATGGAAGACGAAAGACGGGTCAAACTTCCTACAAAGTCAACCACCATGGTCAAACCTACCTTCAAAAAGGTCCAAGTTGTTTATTACATTTCAAAAGATGGTCAGCTTGAGCACCCTCATATCATAGAAGTTACACATTTGGTTCACCACCATCTTCGGCTCAAAGGTTGTTCGATGTCATCATATGTTTTGACCTTTGTTTTGACTTTTTATAGTTGACTTTAAAAGTTTTATTTCTTTTCTTTGTTTATGTAGATGTGTTGGAGAGACTGAGTGCTTTGAGAGGTAGAGGAATGCCCTCCCTCTATTCTTGGTCTTGCAAAAGGTTAAACTATTTATTTTCTATATATGTCTCACTTTAAATAGTCATAAGTGAAAGGTTTAATTTGTTTGTTTATATATGATTAGGATGTATAAGAATGGATATGTGTGGAATGACTTGGGGGAGAATGATGTTATTTTGCCATCAGAAGGTCAAGAGTATGTACTCAAAGCTTCTCAACTTGTATTCAACTCACCAGGTTCTTCATCTTCATAACTTTTAATTGTGCTTGTAAAAAAACATTTCTTAAGTTCTATATAAAAAAAAGTTGATTTGTATATACCAATATTCTTTAAGGTTGTTTAAAATGGTTTGTTATATATACCAAAATTCTTTAAGTTTGTTTGAAAAGGTTTGTTGTATTTTTAATGATATTATTAATTTCACTTGAATATATAGAGGAATGTTGCAAAACAAGGTCGAGCTGACCGATTACTCCCCGAGTACTCGCTCGAGCTAGGTCGCTGAGTATAGCCGAGTTGGCCGAGTACTCCCCGCGAGTACTCCCCGCATAGGCCGAGTACTCGTTCCAGGGTAGGTCGTTGAGTATAGCCGAGTTGGCCAACTACTCCCCGCATAGGCCGAGTACTCGTTCCAGGGTAGGTCGCTGAGTATAGCCGAGTTGGCCGAGTACTCCCCGCATAGGCCGAGTACTCGTTCCAGGATAGGTCGCTGAGTACAAGCCCAAACCGAGTTTTGCGATACAGTGGGAGCTTAACAATAACATATCGAGAACTACTTTTTAATTCTGTTCATACATTTTGATTTCAATGTCTGAGATTAATTTTAATAACAAATATAATATTTTTAGTATTTTTGTCTAAATGCATTGATTGATAAAATTCTTGTTCTTCACATTTCTATTCAATTTCATGTTGCTTATAAAGTTGTACTTCATGCATTATTGGTCATATCATGATGCTTTACAAGGCCGTACCTCTTGCATTGTTAATTATTCATTTTAATTCACTTTATTTTATTTATGCTTAGGCCTAAGTGAGTTTTTTTTTTTTTTTCTTTACAAGGCCGTACCTCTTGCATTGTTAATTATTCACTTTATTTATTTATGCTTAGGCCTAAGTGAGTTTATTAAAAATGCAATATAACCCATATGATTTAATTTGAGTTTTAATAAACCCTATATTTTTTACTTTTTATCTTCATAAACATTATATTTTATAAATTTATTTAACTACCATTTTTTATCAATATTGATATATAACCCATATGAATAATCTTCTTTACATTACAATTTTTATCGATTAGGCTTAGTTATTATTTTCCGTTTTTATGTAATTTCAAACTATTTTTTTCGACTTAACACTCATGTGACAACGTTTCTAACACTTCCTCCATAATACGCCGGCTACAAAATAGTAGTTTTTATTTAAAAACCATGTACATTATGTGTGTGACATCTTTTTATTTAATGAGAAATTTTATATGAAAGTAAATACAAGAGAATGACATCTTTTTTCTCTTTTGGCAGCAGCAACTCATTTTAAATGTTGCAGGCTTTTATTAACTCCTACTACTGTATAAAGCCCATTAAATTTCGTTACTTTTTTATTTCTATAAATATATATAATTCTTACAATAAATGGTATCTTAATAAACTTCTTTGTATTATATATATACTTTCTGAATTATGCTTGAAATGTGCTTAAGTAGACACTCCACACTCCAGTGCCTTCTGTGAACAGACCTGACTATGGACAAACAACATTTTGTCTGAATTCATAAAAAGAAATATTTTTTTTTTTTTTTTTTTTGAACATTAGAAATATTTTAATCGGCCTACCCTTTTTGTTCGCGATATATTAAAATAGGAAAATTAAGTAAATGTTTTAATAATAGTTTATTGAAATTATAGGGTTAGGATTAAATACACAGTGAATGAAAAATAGGAAGCCGTAGGAAGGGTATCAAACGGACTCCGATTGAACTCATTCAAACGACATTGGAATCGTCTTATCGAACCCTACGACGTTAGTTTTTAGGTCTTCGTTTTTTGGGGTTTTAGCTTGTAGTTTTTAAAATATGCGTTATATCATTATGTCTTTTATGTACCATTATGTCTTTTTCTTATTTTCATCATTGTGTCATTTTTTTCAATTTATCGTGTCTTTTTTCTTCAGCATTGTCTTATATTTTTTGGTACTGTGTTATATTTTATGGTTCATTGTGTCATATTTTATGATATATTGTATTTTTTGTATCATTCTCACCATTCTCATTTTTTGTAACCTTTGTAGAATAACTGAACCCTGAAATTATATGTCTCATTGTTTTATTGAAATATGTTATGAATCTACCTACGTATACAATAACTTTAATATCTTTTAACCTATTTTGTTAGACAAACAACTGCATGTTAACGACGAGACGGTTCAAATGCCGCATGTCCCAAAATTCCGCAAGCCAATGACACCAAAACATCACACCGAATTAAACGTAGATGAACTAGACTTTGAAGAAAAGAGAATAAACTACACAAACCCTCCATCCAAAAGAACC
The DNA here is from genome assembly GCA_030844895.1 of Ambrosia x helenae. Lineage (NCBI taxonomy): Eukaryota > Viridiplantae > Streptophyta > Magnoliopsida > Asterales > Asteraceae > Ambrosia > Ambrosia x helenae. Next base: position 2,836,267 of record CM061224.1, on the reverse strand, counting down.
ATCCCTATCTCTACCACCTTATCACCACCCTCACCCCTCTCCGGCGACAGCAACTCCACTTCCAAGCGGTTTGAGGACGGCGATCCATACCCGACACTCAGCCGCAGCTCGGTCCTGCTTCACTTGATGGCATGTGGAGGCTCCATAGGGTTCAAAGGAAAATCTGATAATAATAATAATAATAATAACAATAATATTGTTGGCCAGACAACAAATGTAGCAGCTGCTAGGAAGAGCTGCAGCAGCTCTAGCAGTTTGCATAAAGGGGTATTGTGTAAGAAGGCAGCCACGGTGGCGGTTGAAGATGAGATATGTTGCATGTCGGAGAATCCGCGGTTCGGGAATATGCAGGCTGAGGAGAGGGAGTATTTCAGTGGGAGCATTGTGGAGGCTATGGCTGAAGAAAGAGTTCATGTTGAACCTATGTTGAACAAGTCATCTTCCTACAATGAAGAAAGGTTTGTCACTTGTTTTTTTTTTGTTTTTTTAATATATAAACTTATGATATTGTTTTGTTTTAGGTATTTTATTAATAGAGCATCTAGTGAATGTACCTTGTCTCGACAACACATACATCCACTAGATGCTATATTAAGACGCGTGCATCATTGTTATATGTTCATATTGTCGTGACATAACTATAAGTGTATAACTACGTATATTTTCTTTAGTTACGTTACATGTATACAGGGGCGTCTTTGGGGAGGTCCGAAGAGGCCAACCTGACATGGTCTATAAATCTTGAGGGCATAATTTTTTAAAAAAAATCCAATATATATGTATATATTTTTTATATAACTCATTTAACACTTAAACTTGGGCCTAAGTGGTCTATTTTTTTAATGGTTCAGATAAGGTACGTAAATTTTCAGAGATTTTTAGTGACGACCCTACATGTATATTATGTATATGGTCTTGTCAAAACAAGGTAAATTCACTAGATGCTCTATTTTTTTATTTTAATGTTAACACTAGAATTTTATAAACAAATCTAAATAAAGATCATAATTTATTTGATTCTTGAAAAGGGAGAACAAAGTAGTGAGTTTTTAATATGCTGATATATGTGAGAATTTGGTGTCAGAGGGTCCAAGACAACACTATCAATGGCAGAAGAAGAAGATGATGAAATGAAGAGAGAGAAAACAGTGGCAGGGAAATGCATTCCAAAGAGATTTTGCTAGAGATTTGACATGTCATGTATCCGTTGACTTTTTGATTGACTATTTGTTTTTTCCCAATGGATGAAGCATGGAAATTTATTACGTTTGGTGAAACTTTTATATATGATTTGACATGTTACATACTTACATGGACTACCCTGTCTTGTCCGTTTAAAAATATCGCTTTTCTTTTCCAATAATCATCTCCCTTTTTATAAAAAAAATAGAAGAAGCATTTTTAGATCTGTTATAGTTTTTGTGTATGTATACTTATATATGGTTGATAAAACTTCACCTTATATGAACCAAAAAAGTTATTTGTGAATTATTGTTTCTTGTTGTATACGAACATGACTTACTGAAAAATGTAAAAACTTATGGTTTGTTAGAAAATTGTTGGCTAAATATATCAACTTTTGGTAAATGCTAACAGAAACAATAAGCGTCCCGGTGGTTATAACTAATCATTGGGTGGTTAACACCTATGTTACTGCAAATACTGTCCTTTACCCAAATCTTTGGTTCAACCCGAGAGGAGAAATAAGTGGTTCGGTCCGGTCCGACCTACGTCCACTATGAAGAGCCGGTAATGTTATTACTTTGGAGAGTACAAAGTATTATAAGTAAACCTAGTTCTATGTTACAAGTGAGTATTTTTGGATCCCTTGATAAGGAGTTGAAGTCTTCTATTTATAGGAGAAACCGTGGGCTTGGTGAGAAAGCCCACAATTAGCATATCCGATCTGGGCTTATTCCTGGGCCCAAAGCAGGTGGCCCAGAAAAATGGTGGGAAAATCCGAGTCCTGTGGCTGACGTCACAGGACTGTTGGCTGGCCCTGCAAAGCGGACACATGGCACCTTCTGGTTGGACGTCGGCGGCATTCGTCTGCTACAGTATGGCTGACTTACCTGCTGCTAGGGGTGTTCAAAAAAATCCGAATCCGAATTCGAATTCGAAAAATCCGATAATCCGAATCCGAACTATCCGAAATTTTGGATAATCCGATTTTCGAATATCCGAAAATCGGATAATCCGAAATTTCGGATTCGGATCCTGATTTTGAAAAATATCGGATAATCGGATTATCCGAATCCGAATTTTAAAAAAATGTATATATAAATATATAATCTTATATACACTACATAACACAATACACAATCCTAAATCCCATAGCAGTCGCTGCCTCTTCTGTGACATCCGTCACTTTTTCATTTTATTTATAATTATCTGTACGTTTTACCGAAATTAATAAACGTGACACTTCTATTATTCTTAAATGTTATTCCGGGTTCGTTTAAATCATATAAGATAATAACAATAATGATAATAACAATTATCATGTTGAGGCCCACCTGATGAAGCCCAACAGCCCAACAGGCCGGCCCAAAACACCCCCTTATTTCGTTTTAAAAAAAAAAAAATATAAGTCCTGGCCGGGGTTCGAACCCGCGCCAAGACCGGGGTACACCAAACACAAACACAAGCTTAACCAACTGAGCTGAGCCTTCTATCTGATTAAACCCGGATGCTTTATAATCTTATACGCGTTTTAAAAACGTGCAGTTTTGACTTGGAAAGTCAACTGCTTGGACGCGTTTGTATAATCAATCAAGATCAATGCTTGATTGATCTATAATTGGCAAATTTATACAATTACCGGCCTATTACAACTCGTCTACACGTCAATTGACATCGGATCGTTGACCAATTTTGAAATCATACGCGTATACATTCAAATCAGGGTCAACTTACCAATTAACCTAACCTATTGATCCCCACTATAAATTGAGCCTTGGAACAGCTTAACAACTCGCTCACTCATCTCCCTTAACCTCAAATTCTTTCTATCAAACTCTGATTATTGATTAACGAGTTCGTGGTTGACTTATTACTTTGACTCGACGATTATACACGATTACACACTGTGAGTCTCATTTTTGTTATGGGTTTTGTTCATCGGCAATCCAGCAACAAAAGCCCCATATTTAATCGGGCTCATGTTGCCTAGATCGTCTGATTGAAATTTCTAGGGCTCGTGTTCATGAATTGGGGATAATCTTGTTTTTGCATACGATATATATTTATTTTTAACCCAGAAACATCACAACCACCGGCCTAGGCCAAGTGGTTGTGACCATGGTCCACAACAGAGGTCACCCGGGTTCGAGTCCCGGCTCTGACCGGTTTTGTTTCTTTTCTTTTCTTTTCTTTTTTGAAAACAAACAATTAAATAAATATTAAATCCTTTTAAATCTTTTAAATTCTTTTTAAAATACCAAAACTATTTTATAAATTCTAAAAAAATTACATTTGTTTAATCTGTTATAAAAGTTTCATTTATAATTTTTATTTTTCAGAAATTCATTTATTTAATATTTATAATAATTAAATCATTTTTAATCTATTAGATTTATAAAAATCCATTTATACATCAAAACAATTTTATTAATTTCTCCAAAATTTATCCTGACTTTATTTAAAGTTAAACTTTACTGAAATAATTTTTAATTCAGTAAAATCATTTATTTTATATTTTTAATCAATTTTTGTTAGATTTAATCATAATTAAATCATAACAAATCCAATTTTCATCATTTTTGCACCAAAATTTTATACAAATTATTTTTAATAATTTAGAACAGAAATATGATTTTTAAAATAAGAATTCTTTAATTTTAGTATTTTTAAATATTAAAGTTAAATAATGACTATTTATAAATAAATAGATTTAAAAATCTATTTTAAATGAAATAATTTTATAAAAATTATTTCTATACTTCAAACACTTTATTGTGTATATCCTAAATTCAAATTTCATTAAAAGACTTTTATTTATTTATTTATTAAATTTCTCATAATTAATAAACAATTTGTTTATTAACACAAATAAACGTAATCCCCAATTCGAAGCCCTAGATATACATGCATCCTAGAGTTATTTCACTCACACATTATCAATTACTTTAGGTTAATCATTTGGGAGAAATCTCAAATTCATATTTCGTTGTCCAGTCCAATTCCAAGTTACTACGGGAACAGTGAGTATTCCTATCCCCTTTTTGCTTTTATACATTTTTGGGGTGTTACATGTACATTATTACAAATTACAAATACAAGTTTACATTTTTACAAATACAATTCTAGTACTATGTGCATTGCTTACAACGTGCTTTATGCTTAGACAATACATGTGGATTACATTTGTACTTAGTGAAATCATTAACATGGTACAAGCCGACCTTAACATTGGATAGCGCTATTTGGATTGACAACCCGCCTAGGTTGATTCTCCCCCTTTTTCATCGGAGAATCCGTGGCCATTGTTAAGTTATTATCCACTTGTTGGATAAGTACACTACAGTTCATACAGTACATTATACAGTCACAGGGTTGATTTCGCTCATTTGTTTGATACATGGTTTACATATTTGCACTGTAGCTTGCACTTGAATTGTATAACTTTTAATCTACTATATATATACCAAAACTAGGAATGCTCACCAACATTTCTTATGTTGACCAAACCTATTTTTGTACATGTTTCAGGTGCAGTTTGATCAAGATACTTTTAGCGCTTTATTATGCAGTTATTTCATTATTTATGTTTCATTTAAGACTTTGTATTTCCATTTCCTTGTAAGAAAATTTTTGGGTTTCATTTAATAATATTTACATTTAAGTACCATGTGCTTTTGAACAATCGTCACTACGTGACACCCCGATGATTCCGCCATCGGTTGGGGTGTTACAGATTGGTATCAGAGCCATGGTTATAGGGAATTAGGTTATTAGAATGCCTTTTAGCCTAGACTATAACCGAATTTCAACTTTCAGGTACAACACTTCCTAATTTATCATCCCTCTCATTACCCTTCACTTTCCTTCCTTAATCTTTCCCTTTCTTCTCCTTTCTCCTCATCTTTCATCATGACGTATAAGGATGGTGTCCTACAAGGAGTGGAAAGACTACATCATCATGGAGCGGGAGCAGTACCTTTCATGAAGACACTCTTAGGCATAATGCCTACTCTTATTTTGCTCCTTCAAAGTTGTTGAACTTTAATGAGTGTGAAAAAGGACACGTGCAATCTGGAAGGGTGGACGCCTGTACACTGGGTTTTCTGGCATAGGCAAGCATAGCGCATAAATCCATTTACGGACCTGTTATGCTTACCTGGGGATTCCTGGAGTGAGTGTCCACTTATAGGCTAAAGCATGTCTTCTTTGATCACCATTGGGCTCAATTTCTTTGAAAAGTCAACGTTCTTGTTGGGCTTTATAGCTAGACAAGGGCAATCCAAACATGTTATACAAATATTTCAAATGATATATCTCTATTTCACATACAATATCTTGTGATCATAATGCTTATGCTATATTACACTTACATTTATTAATCTCATAACTTTTCATTGACTGTCTTGTAGATGTCTGCTCGCCGTATGCTCCGTGATGCTAGCCAACGCACTGTTCGTGCCTCTGGACAACGTTCTGATCGTCGCCTTGCTTCTCTTGTCGCTGAGCAAATTGCTGCAGTGATTCCGAACCTTGTTAGTGAGTTAACCCAGAACAGCAACAGTACCAATACTGAGGGTGCAACCCAAACTCGGTGTACCTTCAAACACTTCAACTCATGCAATCCCACGAAGTTTACTGGAGAGGAGGGTGCTACAGGCCTCCTCCAATGGTTTGAAAGTATGGAAAGTACCTTCGTGAACAGCGAGTGTCCTGATAACCTCCGCGTTCGCTATGCTACCAGTGTCCTTCAAAAGGGGGCATTGACCTGGTGGAATGGTGAGAAGCGTAATCGGGGCGCTGATGTTGCTCTATCCTTGTCTTGGACTGAGGTCAAGGAACTTATGATCGCCAAGTTCTGCCCTAGGAATGAAATGAGGAAGCTAGAGGAAGAGTTCCATGGGTTGAAACAGGACAGTGGTGAAAATCTTGCATACAACACTCGTTATCATGAGCTCAGTATTTTGGTTCCACACATGGTTACCCCGGTCTCTCGAGCAATCGAGAAGTATATTGAGGGACTGCCTGACCTAATTCAAGATGTAGTCACTGGAAGCAGACCCACTACGGTGGAAGAAGCCATTCAGCTTGCAGCCTCCTTGACTGACAAGCACGTCAAAAAGGGAAATTTGGTTAGGAAAGGAACCAAGAAATCAACTGAGAAGACCCCCACCCCTACTACTGAGTCATCAAGAGTTGCTGTAGACAATACCGGTTCCAACACTAGGAAGCGGAAGTCCAGGGGTAGAAACTATGCTGTTGTGGCCCCAGTAACTCAGGCTCCAATAGCCCAGGCTCCAATGGCTCAGGCTCCTCCTGTTAAGAAGGTTTATAGTGGAAACTTACCCAAGTGTGCCACCTGTCAGTACCATCACCCCGCAAATTTTCCTTGCCGCCACTGTACCACCTGTGGTAGGTATGGTCATGTAGCTGCCACATGTCGATCTACGTTTCGACCTCAACCTATTAATGCTCAACCTGTTAACCCTCAACCAGCTCGCCAAAACCCACAACCTATAGCATATGGTCGAGCTTGCTTCAATTGTGGTGATCCGAACCACTTCAGAAACCAATGTCCAGCACTTGTCCCAGCAAACCATGCAGCAAACCCAGTGGCTCGTGGTCGAGCTTTCAACATCAATGCAACAGAAGCTCAGGAAACAAATGACGTGGTGAATGGTACGTTTTTACTTGATGGTCGTTATGCTTCAATTTTATTTGATACTGGTGCGGATAAAAGTTTTGTGTCATTAGCATTCGAACCTCTATTATCTCACACTCGCTCTAGATTAGGAGCGCCTTTCACAGTCGAGGTCGCAGATGGTAAACCCATCTCAATCGATTCTATCATTCAGGGTTGTACTCTTAGCCTTAACGAACATGACTTCACCATTGATCTTATACCCATGAAATTGGGAAGCTTTGATGTTATCGTGGGTATGGATTGGCTTTCTAAACATCATGCCGAAGTTGTCTGCTTTGAGAAATTTATTCGGTTTCCTCTCGCATCGGGTGACTTTTTACGGGTTTATGGTGAGAAACCATCCAGTAGTCTTAAACTCATGTCTTGCACCCAAGCACAGAAATATCTACGCAAGAAATACGTAGCTTTCTTGGCCCATATTGTGGAAAAGAAAGGTAAAGACAAAAGTATTCAAGATGTTCCTGTTGTCCGTGAGTTTCCCGAAGTTTTTCCTGATGATTTACCGGGACTTCCACCAGTGCGTCCTGTCGAATTTCGTATTGATCTTGTACCTGGTGCTACGCCCGTTGCTAAATCTCCATACCGCCTTGCACCTTCCGAGATGCAAGAACTTGCGAGTCAACTTCAAGAGTTGGCAGACAAGGGTTTCATTCGTCCCAGTTCATCACCTTGGGGAGCTCCAGTCTTATTTGTAAAGAAGAAGGATGGATCTTTCCGTATGTGTATTGATTATCGGGAACTGAACAAACTCACCATTAAAAACCGGTATCCTTTACCTCGCATTGATGACCTCTTTGATCAACTTCAAGGTTCGACTTGTTTCTCAAAGATCGATCTTCGTTCGGGATATCATCAGCTACGAGTCCATGAAGACGACATTCCAAAAACAGCTTTCCGTACACGTTATAGGCATTACGAGTTTATGGTTATGCCTTTTGGGCTAACGAATGCACCCGCTGTCTTCATGGATCTCATGAATCGCGTGTGCAAACCCTTCTTGGATAAGTTCGTAATTGTTTTCATCGATGACATTCTCATTTACTCTAAGACCAAATCAGCCCACGAGCAACACCTTAGACAAATTTTGAGTCTTTTGAAGAATGAACAACTGTATGCCAAATTCTCCAAGTGTGAATTCTGGCTTAAAGAGGTTCAATTTTTGGGACACATTATCAGTGAAAAGGGTATACACGTGGATCCAGCTAAGATTGAGGCTGTTAAGAATTGGATTACACCCAAGTCTCCCACGGAAGTTCGCTCTTTTCTTGGCTTAGCGGGTTATTATCGTCGATTTATTCTCAACTTTTCCAAGATTGCTTTACCTCTCACTTCCTTGACCCATAAGGATAAACCATATGTATGGGGACCCAGTCAGGAAGAAGCATTCCAGACTTTGAAGCAGAAACTGTGTGATGCTCCAATCCTCACCCTACCGGACGGCAGTGAGGATTTCGTGGTTTACTGTGATGCCTCTAATCAAGGCCTTGGTTGTGTTCTCATGCAACGAGGCAAGGTTATAGCATATGCATCACGACAACTGAAAAACCATGAGAAAAATTACACTACCCATGATCTTGAGCTCGGAGCGGTCGTCTTCGCACTTAAGATTTGGCGTCACTATTTATATGGTACAAAATGTGTGATCTTCACTGACCACAAGAGTCTTCAACACATTTTCAACCAGAAAGATCTGAACATACGACAACGACGATGGGTCGAGTTGTTAAATGACTACGACTGCGAGATTCGCTACCATCCTGGCAAAGCGAATGTTGTAGCCGATGCCCTTAGTCGTAAAGGTCATGCCCAGCTTTATTGTGCTCAGGTCCAGTCTGATATCAAACTCCGCATCATTGAAGCCCAACATATCTCTGTTACTGAGGGCAACATGTACGAAGAAATGTCGTGTGGAGCCGAAAATCAGTTGGAAACCAAAAATGGCTTACTTTATTTCATGAACCGTCTTTGGATCCCTGATCGTGACAACCTGCGTACCTTCCTCATGGACGAGTCCCATAAGTCTCGTTATTCCATTCACCCTGGTGCAGATAAGATGTATCAGGATCTGCGTACCTTGTATTGGTGGCCCGGTATGAAAAAGGACATAGCCCTTTATGTGGCTAAATGCCTTACTTGTTCTAAAGTCAAAGCTGAGCACCAACGTCCATCTGGTTTACTTGTGCAACCAGAAATACCAGTATGGAAGTGGGAGAACATTGCTATGGACTTCATCACGAAGCTTCCACGCACCACTCGCGGGCATGACAGTATCTGGGTTATTGTCGATCGGTTGACCAAATCTGCTCACTTCCTACCCATTCGTGAGACCTACACAGCTGAGAAACTGGCTAAGATTTACATCAGTGAGATTGTCAGCCGTCATGGTATTCCTCTAGACATTATTTCCGATCGTGATAGCTGGTTTACTTCTCGCTTTTGGCAGACATTTCAGTCCGCACTTGGTACACAACTAAATCTTAGCACGACTTATCACCCACAGACGGATGGCCAAACTGAACGAACCATCCAAACATTGGAGGATATGCTTCGAGCGTGCATCATCGACTTTGGTGGTAATTGGGACACGCACCTACCCTTGGTTGAGTTCTCGTATAATAACAGCTACCATTCCAGTATTAACATGGCACCATTTGAGGCACTCTACGGTCGCAAATGTCGTTCCCCTGTGTGTTGGAGCGAGGTTGGTGAAACACAAATCACCGGTCCCGAGCTGATACAAGAAACGACAGACAAAATTCACCGCATTCGTGAGAACTTACAAGTTGCTCGAAGCAGACAGAAGAGCTATGCCGATCAAAGGCGCAAACCTCTAGAATTCCAAGTCGGAGACATGGTACTTCTCAAGGTTTCACCTTGGAAGGGTGTATTTCGGTTTGGAAATAAAGGAAAACTTGCACCACGATTCGTAGGCCCTTTTAAAATCCTTGAACGAGTTGGGAAGGTGGCTTACAAGCTCGATTTACCACCGGAGCTCAATAATGTTCATCCAACGTTTCATGTTTCTAATCTCAAGAAGTGTTTGGCTGAAGATAACCTCCATGTTCCTTTAGAGGATATCCAGATTGACGAATCGATGCGCTTCATAGAGAAACCTGTGGAGATTATGGATCGAGATGTCAAGACACTTAAGCGAAGCCGAATCCCTATTATAAAAGTTCGTTGGGAATCCAAACGAGGCCCAGAGTTTACTTGGGAGCGTGAGGACCAAATGATGTCTAAGTATCCTCACCTCTTTCCAGAGACTACCACTTGAAGGAATTTCGGGACGAAATTTCTAAAAGTAGGGGATGCTGTGACATCCGTCACTTTTTCATTTTATTTATAATTATCTGTACGTTTTACCGAAATTAATAAACGTGACACTTCTATTATTCTTAAATGTTATTCCGGGTTCGTTTAAATCATATAAGATAATAACAATAATGATAATAACAATTATCATGTTGAGGCCCACCTGATGAAGCCCAACAGCCCAACAGGCCGGCCCAAAACACCCCCTTATTTCGTTTTAAAAAAAAAAAAATATAAGTCCTGGCCGGGGTTCGAACCCGCGCCAAGACCGGGTTACACCAAACACAAACACAAGCTTAACCAACTGAGCTGAGCCTTCTATCTGATTAAACCCGGATGCTTTATAATCTTATACGCGTTTTAAAAACGTGCAGTTTTGACTTGGAAAGTCAACTGCTTGGACGCGTTTGTATAATCAATCAAGATCAATGCTTGATTGATCTATAATTGGCAAATTTATACAATTACCGGCCTATTACAACTCGTCTACACGTCAATTGACATCGGATCGTTGACCAATTTTGAAATCATACGCGTATACATTCAAATCAGGGTCAACTTACCAATTAACCTAACCTATTGATCCCCACTATAAATTGAGCCTTGGAACAGCTTAACAACTCGCTCACTCATCTCCCTTAACCTCAAATTCTTTCTATCAAACTCTGATTATTGATTAACGAGTTCGTGGTTGACTTATTACTTTGACTCGACGATTATACACGATTACACACTGTGAGTCTCATTTTTGTTATGGGTTTTGTTCATCGGCAATCCAGCAACAAAAGCCCCATATTTAATCGGGCTCATGTTGCCTAGATCGTCTGATTGAAATTTCTAGGGCTCGTGTTCATGAATTGGGGATAATCTTGTTTTTGCATACGATATATATTTATTTTTAACCCAGAAACATCACAACCACCGGCCTAGGCCAAGTGGTTGTGACCATGGTCCACAACAGAGGTCACCCGGGTTCGAGTCCCGGCTCTGACCGGTTTTGTTTCTTTTCTTTTCTTTTCTTTTTTGAAAACAAACAATTAAATAAATATTAAATCCTTTTAAATCTTTTAAATTCTTTTTAAAATACCAAAACTATTTTATAAATTCTAAAAAAATTACATTTGTTTAATCTGTTATAAAAGTTTCATTTATAATTTTTATTTTTCAGAAATTCATTTATTTAATATTTATAATAATTAAATCATTTTTAATCTATTAGATTTATAAAAATCCATTTATACATCAAAACAATTTTATTAATTTCTCCAAAATTTATCCTGACTTTATTTAAAGTTAAACTTTACTGAAATAATTTTTAATTCAGTAAAATCATTTATTTTATATTTTTAATCAATTTTTGTTAGATTTAATCATAATTAAATCATAACAAATCCAATTTTCATCATTTTTGCACCAAAATTTTATACAAATTATTTTTAATCATTTAGAACAGAAATATGATTTTTAAAATAAGAATTCTTTAATTTTAGTATTTTTAAATATTAAAGTTAAATAATGACTATTTATAAATAAATAGATTTAAAAATCTATTTTAAATGAAATAATTTTATAAAAATTATTTCTATACTTCAAACACTTTATTGTGTATATCCTAAATTCAAATTTCATTAAAAGACTTTTATTTATTTATTTATTAAATTTCTCATAATTAATAAACAATTTGTTTATTAACACAAATAAACGTAATCCCCAATTCGAAGCCCTAGATATACATGCATCCTAGAGTTATTTCACTCACACATTATCAATTACTTTAGGTTAATCATTTGGGAGAAATCTCAAATTCATATTTCGTTGTCCAGTCCAATTCCAAGTTACTACGGGAACAGTGAGTATTCCTATCCCCTTTTTGCTTTTATACATTTTTGGGGTGTTACATGTACATTATTACAAATTACAAATACAAGTTTACATTTTTACAAATACAATTCTAGTACTATGTGCATTGCTTACAACGTGCTTTATGCTTAGACAATACATGTGGATTACATTTGTACTTAGTGAAATCATTAACATGGTACAAGCCGACCTTAACATTGGATAGCGCTATTTGGATTGACAACCCGCCTAGGTTGATTCTCCCCCTTTTTCATCGGAGAATCCGTGGCCATTGTTAAGTTATTATCCACTTGTTGGATAAGTACACTACAGTTCATACAGTACATTATACAGTCACAGGGTTGATTTCGCTCATTTGTTTGATACATGGTTTACATATTTGCACTGTAGCTTGCACTTGAATTGTATAACTTTTAATCTACTATATATATACCAAAACTAGGAATGCTCACCAACATTTCTTATGTTGACCAAACCTATTTTTGTACATGTTTCAGGTGCAGTTTGATCAAGATACTTTTAGCGCTTTATTATGCAGTTATTTCATTATTTATGTTTCATTTAAGACTTTGTATTTCCATTTCCTTGTAAGAAAATTTTTGGGTTTCATTTAATAATATTTACATTTAAGTACCATGTGCTTTTGAACAATCGTCACTACGTGACACCCCGATGATTCCGCCATCGGTTGGGGTGTTACATCTTCCCTTCTCTATAACAGGCCCCGTCCTCCTCATCCCCAACCTCCACAGCCCCCGTCCACCAAACGGTAAGTTTCTTTTACATTTTTTTTGTTCCGGTTTCGTTTATCTAACTTCGATTTTTGTTTTTTTAACAGGTTCACATCTTAGACATAAAGGAGAACGTTTTTTTTATTTTAATTTTTATATTTTTTTAAGTTTCGGATTATCCGTTGGATGATCCGGGTCCGAATCCGAAATTTGGATTATCCGAATTTGATCACCCCAACCTGCTGCCCTCTGATGTGACGTCTGGCAGCAGGTAAGCATGTCCGTAGACTACTGTAGACGACAGTAAGGGGGAAGCATGGAAGCAGTCAAGTCGTTGTTCCTGTCAGCAGCCGTTGAACTAACTATGCCACGTGTCGCCATCCGATTGGCGCATGCTCTGTCCCAGATCCTGCTGAATCTTCTCTGTCCATCTTGTTCCGTACCTCGTACCAAAAGCTGTCTAAGGATATTCCACGCGTGGGCGCACACGCATCTGTCCTTGTGGGGGTGATGGTGTGAGTTGGATCATGTACTTCTTGGCTCTGAGTTGTGAAGTTATTTCCACCACTTAGTTCCGCCCCTTGGTTTCGCGGGTGGCGGAACCAGTAGGCGTCAAGATTGCTGAAGAGAGGGATAGGGATGCCGCTTCCGCCAGGATTAGGTTTCCTATCCCTTCACATATAAATATACTAAAAAATAAACAATTGGCAAAAGTAAATACTAATGTGTGTGTATATATATATATAATATTTTTCGCTCATCGAAATAGCTATAGAAAGGAACACAATTTTACCCTATCTTCCCACGTTTCATTACGTGGAAAGAAAGGTCGGGGAGTGGAAAGAAAGTGAACAAAATATGTTTCAAAATTTTATTAAAGGAATGAAGTGGAAAATTTTATTAAAAGAATGAAGTGGAAAGAAGTTAAAGGAAAATAATTACTTAAAACTATCATTTCAAAATGTAAGGGAGGAAAAGAAAAACAAATAAAAGATTTTACTATTTACTATTGTAAAATTAAGTATTTCTTTTCTTTTCCTTTTTCCTTTAATTCAAACATAGGAACACGAAATAAAGTTATATCCTTCCCTTCCCCATTTCTTTTCTCTCATAAAGTTATATTTCTTTTCTTTTCGATAGGCTGAAGGGTGTGGGGACGCGAGGAAGGGAGACGGGGGGTGGGGGGCGGTGGTTGAGACGTGGACGGGGGCGAGACGGTAGGAGGTGATTGGTGCTTTAATTCGATTGGTCCGTCCGTTGTGTTATAGGGGAAACAGGGGAGATGAGGGACGAGGGTGGGGGCGGTGCTTGGGACGATGGACGGGGGCGAGACGGTGAGACGGGGGTTGCCCCGTCTGCACACCGAACAACTTTAGTGAACACAATGTTAGTAATATATAATTAAAAAAATATTTTGTTTACTATTCCTCTTTAATTAAAATATAATAATGTTTTAGGATTGTATCATTTTACAACGTTTAGTGGTGTGTGTTTTTTTTAACAACAAAATTATACAAAAGACAGCGGGTAAAGAGACCTCTAGTGAAAAGCTCGATTGTAAGAAGAGAAAACGAGTTGCATCAAGACACGCACAACAAAGAACAACCTAAGCCAAAGGCATTATAGTCTAGCGGCATCTTGGTGGTGAGATAAGACTTAGGAATCATAAGGTCCTGGGTTCGAATCTCACAAAGGGGGTTTTCTCATAATTATTATGAGTTTCCTCCTGAATTGGTGACTTGGTGGTGGAATATGATCGCGTGGCAACATTGGTGGCACGATGATACTCCAGTGTTCCGTGAGTGATTCCAATTTATTAGCCGTTCAAAAAAAACAAAGAACAACCTAAAAACAACAAAAACTAGGTACACAGAAGGGGACTAGAGGTCCAATCCGACCAACCCCATTCTGGATCTATGCATGATCCAATTGAAAAAAGTTGAAATGATCTACTCACAAACTCTCCCTCTAGAACCCTTAACGTATCTAAATTTTTTGCAATTTCTTTGTTTCCATAAGCATTATACGGTTGTGTAACTAATGCCCAACAATGTAATGCTTTTGACTTTACTGTCTATAAGAGAAGCATGTAACATCTGTTGGTTGAATGTGGAGAAGCCCGTAAGATCCCATTCTGACCATATCTAAATCTTCCTCCACCTTGCCACATGGCAGTCCCAGAAAGCATTAACCACCGTTTTCAGACTCCCTCGTGCAACCCCATGTCAAGGAGGTCCTCATCAATTTTTGTAATGTTTAGCCACGTATCTGGAATGATCTTTAGCGCCATCTTTTCGTCTTCGGATGATTTATTAGACCATTAGGTATGGGGCACGGCAAGGGGCTGGCATCGCCATACCGTGCCGGGCTACACCGCCCCCTGGTGCGGCATAGAGGTTGGAGCGGCGTGGGCGGCAGGATTTTGCCGTTGATGCCGGGCCTCTTTTCTTGAAAATCGAGATTGATACACGTGGCGGCCCGTCTTTCTTTGCCGGAGCGGCACCACCCCCATCAGTCTTATTATGTATAACACTGAAGCATTTGTGCCAACTAGTGTCCTATTTACCAATAGGGTGGTGGTCCATTGGCAAAGGCAAAACCTTTAAAACACTTCGATTGTGGAAGGTCTTGGGTTCAAATCCCACAGACCACAGGATTTAAAAGAAATTAATCTTTAAAAAAAACTAGTGTCCTCTTTTGGGTACGTACCCGGATTCGGGTATGACCGGGTAGGGTACAATGGGTATTGCATAACAGGGTCGGGTTCGGATAGGGTATTTTCATGACAAACCATACCCTGTATACCCGAGTTCAGGTCGGGTTTTGGTTCGGGTTGTCAATACCCGGTTTCGGGTATTAAATACCCTATTTTCGGATATAAAAACCCTATCCGTGTGGTTTTTTTTTCTTTTTTTTTTTTGTGTTTATCTTGTTTGTTCCAACGCTATTTTGCCATATAATCTTTGTACATATTAGTAAATAACATAAAAATACCTACTTTAATATTAGATTCCTAGAAAACATATGATCAGTGATCATTAGAATTTGTGGTTTTAACTACCCATGCTAAGATTACATGATAAATTAACTACCATTGAAGGTATAAAGGTGAGAAGAAGAAAACAAACAAATAATTATTATGTTGACTTTTGGTTCATGTTGTTTCCAGAAAATGAAAAAAAAACATATCATAATAACCGGGCATTACATAAAATCGGGTTCGGGTATTCTAAAGAACGGTGTACATATATTATAATAACCGGTTTTGGGTTTAAACTCGGGTTGAAACAAACTTGGTTTCGGGTTTGGGTTTTAGGTGAGCTGGTTATACCCAGAGCCTACCCTACGGATAGGATCAGATACGGGTTTGGGTATTTTCTTAGGATTCGGGTCCGGGTTCGAGTATTTTGTGCACCTCTTTGGTGAGGGCTTCCATGTAGGATCCCCCGGTCCTTCCCTGATGCCACACCCCTCAGCCAAAACCCTAGCAATATTGCAATAATAATCATCAAGTCCACCCTTCTTAACTTGTACTCATGTTAAACCTTAAACATTATAAATAACACCAAAATATGTTATTTTACGATCTTAATCATGTAGTAATCAATATTTAGATAATTTAACTGAAATACCAAGTGTGATTTGTTTTTTTAATTCCTTTGGCACGTTTGTCTTGATAAATATACATCATTTTAGCTCATTTTCTCCAAAATTTATGACGCAGAAGACAAATCAAATTAATATTTGTTTTAAACATATCATTATCGATGTATTTAAAAAAAGTCCAGAAGCAATACCATGTATATAAAATGCACTGATCATATAATCATAGCTCAGTTGCAAAAGATAATCTTGCTTATTTCGGAGTGAAAAAATATATATGCAGGTGGTGTATACATATTTAGAACAGAACATTTGAGATATTAGAAAATATATGCGGTGGCGGATCAAGGAAAACATTTTATGGGGTGCGGAATTATTTAAGGGTCATTTGTTTATGGCTATATAATAATTTTTTGGTCTGGTTCGGGTCGGATCATATAGACAAATATAATTAAACTAAATTTTATATAACCAACAAAAATACGTCAAACGTGATTACAAATACATAGTGAAAATCTAATATAGATATAGGTTCTCTAAGAGTTTTCATTTTTTTAAATCTTGCCATAACCAATGTTTATAAAGCCTAACCGGACGCGTTACTAGCCCACTGATTAGACCAGCTAGACCTGTCATTTCTAAATAAGAACCGGATGACGTAATTTTTTTCTTAAAACTTATAATAATATAAAAAATATAGAAAATTACATAACAAAATGGCATTAGGATATTATGTGATTTTATGTAGGAAAACCATACGTACTAAAACAGTATCAGACATCAAAACGAATACGTTATCAATCTCCATTGGTCAATTCGGTCGAACCAGATTTTAAAAATTAGATGAAGTAATAATTATGCCGATGAAGCCTACCTCAATTGGTGAAAATTGGGGAGGAGCTAGAGTGAAGGTCATGTGGAGATTGAGGGTTCGATTCTTGTCGGAGC
The DNA here is from genome assembly GCA_030844895.1 of Ambrosia x helenae. Taxonomy (NCBI): domain Eukaryota; kingdom Viridiplantae; phylum Streptophyta; class Magnoliopsida; order Asterales; family Asteraceae; genus Ambrosia; species Ambrosia x helenae. Next base: position 2,818,930 of record CM061224.1, on the reverse strand, counting down.
CATATTTACCACATGTGGAGGTTCCACATGGGGAGATCCTCAATCCAGATGGAATGGATAATCAGTACAGGCTTGCCCAGGGTATTAGCCGAAGCTCCACCGATTGCACCATTTGCCGTAAAAAAAAAAAGATGAAGTAATAATTATAATGAATCTAATAATTTTTGTTCTTATAATCAGCCATATAAATTGGTCCAAAATTTACATATTAATTCGGTCCACAAAATTAAAAAGTGGAAGGTGATGGCCCAATTATAGTCCACCATGGACCATGGTAGTTAATGAATAGTTGCCTTAAAATGAAATTAAAATTCACAAAATCAGAGTCACGTGAACCCTTTACAACTTTCTTTTCCATTTATCTCATTAGGGGACGGGGCGCTACCAGAATTGTTCACGGGTATCCCACTAACAGCACGGTAACACTGCCGTCACTATACTGGTAGTGATCCCGTGAATCAAATTCAGGTTCTAGTTACCGTGCTGGTTCACGGATGTGGCAGAAACTTTCACACAATTTTATTCTTTTTTATGTTGTAGTCTCTTCTTTCTCCCTCCCCCTCTCTCTCTATTCTTTAGTTGCATGGTTTTTTTTTTTTTTTTTTTTAAAAACTTTGTTGAAAGCTTGATGAAAATGGTGATAGATATAGTTGTGTATGTATATGTGTATTGTGTGTGTGGAGTATACAGAGAGAGAGAGAGAAAAAGATTGTGAACAATTCTAAGTTGTTTGTCTCTTTCCGAGAGAAGTTTTTCACTTTTTCTTTATTTTGCTTAAATAGAGGTGTAAATGATATTTAGGTGAGTATTTGGATTGACTTAACTTTTGTTACACAAAAAGAGTTCTTTATCAAAGTTTCAATCAAAATGTGACGAATTAATACTTTTAACATGTGAAAACTCCTATAAATTAACTATAGTTTGTGACGACTTTATTGTTAACGATTTTATATTTTTACCACACGAACAAAAATCGATCCGATCGGATGTAAACCAAAATTATTATTATTATTATTATTATTATTATTATTATTATTATTATTATTATTATTATTATTATTATTATGTGTGAAAATAATTGATAGTCGGGTAAAGAATCAGTGGAGTGCTGCCCATAAAAAAAGTGTTTCAGTGAAGTGATGTGGCAGTGCAGGATTGGTAGAAATCAGTGAAGTGAAAACATGTTTAGTGGAGTGCCCCTTGTGCCCTTATCTGTTAAACTGCACCGTCTTCCTCCATTTACGTTTTCACACATATCCGGAGAGTTTAAGGGGTGTAATTGCGAAATTTTAGGGGGGGGGGGGGGGCGCTCGAGACTTTGAGGCACGTATAGCACTAAAAAAAATTAATGGGGGCGGGCCGCCCCTTGTGCTGTGAATAAGTCGCTGTGAATAAGTCCGCCCCTGAATATATGTACACCATAGGAACAAAATGGAGTTCACCTATACTATTATATTTAGTTATTTACCACAACTCCCCCACAATATTGAAGTAAGGAGACATGTACTCTATAAGTCTATATAGGTTAGGTTTTGGTGTGCTCATCTTTTGAATAAATGAGCCATGAGGAACCATGTACACATGTAGGGCTGTTCACGAGCCGAGCCGATCCGAACGGAGCTTTGTTCGTGCTTGGCTCGTTTACAAACCGAACCGAGCAAAGCGGCTCATTTACAATCGAGCTGAAAACCGAACGAGCATTTTTCGAGCATAAATTTTTCGAGCGAGCGCCGAGCAAGAATCGAGCGGAGAGTAATATGGACGATTATAAAATTGGGATGTTTCCTTCGATGTTTTCGTTGTCGGGTGAAAATTAAGGTCGAAATGTCCGATGATAACACTAATATTGAGATCCCAGTGTTCAAGAATAAGGCTTAGATTGAGGCTGGTGAATAGTGGTGATGTGATGGCATACGTTGTAGAACAATTGTTGCATTGGGAGGTAGGTGTGATATCAAGCGACAATTAGCGATGAACGACTAATAACATAAAGAAGTCAAGACTGTCACCTCATGACTTATGGTTTTACTATTAAATCCAATAGAATGTTATATATAAAGCTATAAATTTATCTGTAATTTGTGTGTATAATTTATTATTAAATAAATAAAATTTTTATTCGAGCCGAACCGAGCCGAGCGTACCTTTGCTCGTGCTTGGCTCATTTACAAACCGAACCGAGCCGATCGGCTCATATACAACCGAGCGAAAGATCGAGCGAGTATTTTTCGAGCATTTTCTGAACGAGCTACGAGCGATCCACGAGCGGCGAGCGATTTGAACGGCCCTATACACATGTGAAAACAAATTTAACATAGCATGGACACACATGTAGAAGTTTGTACAACAAATATGAGGGCTCCAAGACCACTTTTGACTTTTTGGGATACCGACCTTATTTTTCCCACCTCCTTTTGGATACACAGGGTTGATTAATTCCAAGATCACCACTTCTAACAAATAAATTCCAATTAAAGAAAGATCACCAATTCTAACAAATAAATTCCAACTAAAGACGAGTTTCGTGTAATACATGCTAAAACAAGGTGCTCTAAGAAGACAAAGAAATTCAAGAACGTTTGTATCTATTGAACAAAATATTTATTTGAAAACAATCGACATTTGTTTTCTAGTGATAGTAATTTTTACCAACTTTCTTCCCACGAATCGAACACTAAAAACACATGAGAGGAGATTTAACTATTTAAGTAGAATTTGTAGAAAAGTTATCTTCTTTTTTTTTCATCTTCGACGGATTACCATAGGGACATCCCCCATAAAACTTTTTCCAATGACAAACGTTTAAAAAGCCCAGACGGAATCCGTAGAGATCATCCGTCAAAATTAGTTGCCACATACAACAACTAAATTTGGACATACCCCGCATCGTTGGTAGTTGGTACTTCGGTAATCCATAACGAAAGTTCCAATTTCCTGGTTTAGGCTATCCGTCCGTCGTGTTTTTTTGTTTTTATGAGATCTGTCAATTCTTATCCATGAATGATGCGTTGTCGGTAAAATGGAGATTTACTTAACTATCTCGGATTGGGGTGGTACATGTAAATTGTTTGAACTTAATTAATAGTTTTTACTATATGAATATTTATTGAAACTTAAAAAAGCTTATTTAAACATTTGAATACTTACTAAAATGAATAAAAAAAACATTTTTTTTGAACGGTATATTAAAAAAAAAAAACATTATTCAATGGATCGGTTACTTAATATGACTAAATTGTAATTTTTTTTTGTTTTGTTTTAAGACACCGACTCAACAATGGGATTTGAAACGAAAATGTGTTGATTCGCGTTTTAAAAGTACATTTATTACTCGATCCGGCTTCGATGGCTTACACATTTGTTGTTCCATTAAGTATGCTCTTGCACATGATACAGATGCCCACTTCTATTAAATGCTGACTTTTAAGTTCCATGTGTGCAATACATACGTTAACCCAATCTTAAAATAAATCAATGGAAAATCGTGAAAATACCTGATAACTAAACCACTTTGCGAAAAATAAACAAGTGAGGCATCGAATCTCACTAAATTTTATGATGCTTAAATGTCTAATGTAGACTTTTCAACAAAGTTAATTAAATGTTGCCACGTAGTTGCAGAGCCGATCCAACGTTTTTGGAGGCCCTAAGCAAAATACAAATCGGGGCCCTTTAAATTTGTATAGTTCACAAAAGAAACACCTTACACTAGATGGACATTACAATCCCATTTCTGGTAACTATTAATCAATTGCCGTTCAAAAAAAAAAAAATGCAAATTAAAGACATTTTCCCATTTAAATTTTGAACCCATTTTGTGGAACTACAATTTACTATGTTTATTTCTTTTGGGTTTGATTTAATAGTTTTCTCAGTATCTACTTTGGTTGAGAAAGTAAATTAACTTTATATCGTCCAATCCCTCTTGTAAGACTTCAATCCTTGATAACCAAAAAAACTTTCAATGACAATCGGCAATAGCAAATGAAAGTCACAAATTTTAGAGATTAAATCATTCAATACTTGTTTGTTTTTTACTTGGGCCAATACAAATTTAATACACGAAAAAAAAAAACCTTAAACTTTCGGGGCCCTTAGTTTTTGGAGGCTATAGGCCTTAGCCTAGGTTGCTAACACAGTAGGTCCGGCCCTGCGTAGTTGTATAGACTTTTGAGACATTTTATTTTAGATTTTACCTCATTTTTTAGACTTCACGTTTTAGACATTAGACTGCTGTGGCTCGTGAGTGACCAGGCGCGAGCAAGCCAACATACCACGCGGCTGCAAACATCACAACCCCAACGCGTTAACGGTCCCGCGAGCGAGCAGACGTGGGCCTGGTCGCGTGGGCTAGCAAGGAAATAAAATGAAGAGTGTAGGTGGGAACAACGGCGCAAGTGAGCAGCTCACCTTGAGCCACAACAGGGTCAAAATGAGTAAATTCAAGCTTTATCCATTGCCATTTCAGCATCCAGATGACTTAAAATGATAGGATAATATTTGTGCTCACCATGAGCCACAAAACGTAGCCTTACCCCTCATGTTTTAGATGTTACCCTCATGTTTTAGACACTACATGAAACGTCTACATTAGATGTACCATGAAATTCAATAAGGCATAGGTTAGACGCCCCAAATGTTTATTTTCACTAAGTGGCTATGATCATTTTCTTGATTTTTCCATTAATTAAACTTATTTCATGGTATTGAAAAAATTTAGTACTCCGTAGTAATCAAATCGTAATTGAAAAAACTTCAATATATTGAAAAAAATTTCCGATAGTTCAGCTGTGATTCTTTTTATTCATTTACTAGCTGATTACCCCGGGAAGTTCCCGGGGTTGAAAATTTTAATATGATTTAATAAAAAATGATAAAAAATGATAAAAGAAGAAAACTCAAATCACCAAAAGATAAATAACTAAACATAATCAATCTTAGTTAAAAAACATTTATTTAAAAAAGTTAAAAACAATAAAAAGCATAAACCATATTAAACATAATAAGTATTAAAAAGGATGAGTAAAGATCAAATACATATAGTTTTTTTGTAAGAACTTCTGGGTGAATCAAAGGGGGTAAAAAAAAATTATTTTTTTTTTTTAGAATTTTTTTTTCCATGTGCTTAAACATTCTTTTCTAGATGAATAATACAAAAAAAAATTAAAAAAAAAAAAATTTTTTAGTGTAATATAACGTCATTAAGGTAAATACATTAGTTTACACTAGAGTAATTATGTAATTACTCTAACACTATTACTCTACACCAAATTTTTATTTTTATTTTTTTTTTTAGTTTTCAATACAAAATACATGTTTAACAATATGGGAAAAAAAAATTTGAAAAAAAAAAAATAAAAAAAAATACCCTCCTTTGATTCTCACAGTTTCTTACAAAAAAAGTTATTTGTACCGGATCTTTACTCCTTAAAAGGATAACCTTCAACATATAATTATCTTTGCGTAATTTAAATATGTTACAATTGACTTTGACTTATATAGATATAGAATTCATGATGGGGGTTGAAAAATATAACCATTATAATAATACTAATACTAATAGTAATAATTATTACTCTTGTAATTAAATAAATAAAAAAAATAACCTTGCTATAAGGTGACACTATGTGTTGTATGTTGCGCGATTCTTTCTCCTGCTTCTCTTGATGAAGTATACTATCCAACTTTAAAAGAGTAAAATTCCAATGATAGCATGGCGATTAGGCTATATTTCAACATCGTAGATAAAACCTGGTTAAAAGAAAAAACATGATTAATGAATAACCTGAACACTTGTGTTTTTTTTTTCTGTATGAACATAACCCCACAAAAAATAGTCATTTTTTTTTCTCCGTTTTTTATATGGCACTATGGTACTCGTTGGAAAGGTAATAAAACCCTCATTAATTTGGTGTAATTTTTTTTATTTAAAAATCTCGATATAAAAGATATTAACATTTAAAAATTATGGGAGAAACATAAGGGAAAAATTTTTAAATTTGGTTTTAATTTTTTTTTCCTTAAAATAACTCAATTTAATTTTAGTAATTGAGAATTGAGAGATAAATTTTTAGGGTTTTATGTTTACATCTTTTTTTTTATTAAAAAAAAAATAATTCAAAAACACTAAAATCTTTCAATTAAGATAGCCACGTGGCAGTTTCATGGAGAGGTTGAAGGCACCATTGCACGCCACGTCAGCAATGTTCAATTCGTTTTATATATATTAATAGATAATAATGTGTTTTTACAAATGAGTTACCGATCGGTTATTATTTATGTGTGCAAATTATACCAAACTGATCAAGACATCACTAAAACCAACGTTTATACTTTATTTTTTTAAAATAATATACTATATATTGAGAAAATTATGTAATATTTTATATATAAATATTTTATTTATTTATAAATTTAGATGTTCGTTGATTGAAATAAAATTGAATTGGGGTATGATCAAAACTCTAAAAGCCAAAACATTTCTTTCTTGAAACGAAGTAACTTAATGTTTATAAGGAAAAAAACTATAGAGTATAGGAATCTAAAAAGCTATATGTTAAATTACATATTCGATTGCCTTAAAATTTTTTTTACATATTCTCATCCCCCACTAAAGTACAAAATATAAGAGGTTAATTTTTTTTTTTTTTTTTAACTTAAGTAGAAGCCGGGACTTCGTACTGCTTCCAATGGTTAAAGGAGTTCTAGACGGTCTTTATCAAGACGGGCGGAGCCCCTGGCCCACCAGCCACCCGTTTCGGGAAAACTCGACCATCCACCAGCCCGAGACACGACAATAGAAATAATCGTTAACACCCATTGCTTTCAATAATCATACCCATAAACCTTTCACAGCCATAAGATCTTCTATCATTGAGTCTCCATATATACCACTCCATCATAAGATAGGATGGTAAAATATAAGGTTAGTAAGGTGTTTAATTTCCTCCTTGTTATAAATGAAGCAAGTGCCGTAAGACTCGGTTTCATTGAATATCAATGTCTACACATGCATGGCACATGATCAATCTTACTTTGCTCATCCACATTCAAGTACGTATCCATCCAACACTATTTAGTCCTGCCTATGTTCAACTCCATCTTCACACCATCGATCAATCTCCTAGCTTTCATCTTTTCTTCAACGTACCCATCACTTAACAATGGCCAAACTGCTAGCCATCTTCGCTCTCGCCTTCTTCCCGCGCTTTCCATCGCCGCCACCATCATTCAAAACCCATTCCGTCTCAAAGGCCAAGTCTATTTGTCACTTGCCGTGCAGGATTTGAAACATCCGTCACCAAATACTTGGCTGGTAACTTTGTGTACATTAATTATGCCTCAAAATATGTTGTTACAAGTAAAACGAGCCTAGTCAGGCTTGGGCGCTTGGCTACTTAAGCTCAAGCTCTACTCGTTAATATATTGAACTTAGATCATTTCATTATATCAGAAATTGATCTTTTATAGATATATAACTAAAAAAAAAATATATATAACATTAAAAGTATTTTTTTATTTTATCAAGATTTTATATATAATAATAAATATTTGTCTATACATATCTAATGTATCAAATAGTAATAGTATAAATAGAAGGATTTATTTAGGCTTGCGAGCTTAGCTTGATAAGTGAGATGCGTGGTTCGCGCTTGTTTATTAACAGGGGCGTTTTTTGGGGAGGTCCGAGGAGTCAACCGGACAGGGTTCATAAATCTTGAGGGCATAATTTTATAAAAAAAATTACTATATATATGTATATATTTTTTTTATAACTCATTTAACGCTTAAACTTGGACCTAAGGAGCCTATTTTTTAACAGTTTGGATAGGGTACATGAATTTTCAGAAGATTTTCAGGTCGACCCTAATTATTAATCAAGCCATAGTTTATTTATGTTAAGCTTGATTCAAGCTTTTAGTGAGCTGATTTTGAGTAACTAATAAGCGGATTGGCTCATTTACACCTATATAACCTTTTAGGGTTTTGAAATTTTTGAAGGCTTGATGAAATTGTATACATTATGAAATGCAGGTGCAAAGGTTAAAGTAGAATGCAGAGATAGGGATTCACTAAACCTGAGGTACACTTTAGAAGCTGTGACCGGACGCGACTGGAACCTACGAGATGGAAGTTAACAG